>JBBPBQ010020321.1:46089426-46132966 GCA_037974755.1 Cicer yamashitae
TTTAAAGTTGGTTTTAGTGTTAGAATGAATTTTAAAAAAAAATTCAAATAGTTAATAGTATTAAAAATTTAAAATATCTATTTTTTAAATTGTATTACAAATTTCAAAAAAAAAACATCTAATTTGGAAATAAATTTCTTAAAAATTTAAAATCGTTATTTTTTATTGAAATTAGTCCTAAATTATAGAAAATATCTTCTAAAAGTTTTGTTTTGAAATTATATATATATATATATATATATATATATATATATATATATATTATCTTCTAAGAAATACATATTAAATAATTTGAAAATATCTCTTCTTAAATTTATTTTGATTATGTGGTGTTAGACCTAAAATTGACATGAAATGCATGCATTTAATATTACATTGATATCTTGTCAGTATGGTATCCAGAAGACTACATTTTTTTAAACTAGTCAGAAACTCGTGTGTATGCACAAATGATGTAAATTTTTGTAATGTTATTAAGTAAACAAATAAAAATGTATCATTGTATAATTTATTGAATGCAAAAAAAATGTAATAACTTTTAATTTAAATGTTTCATTAGTAATAAAAAACAAACCGTTAATACTAAATTAATGTTTTAAGTGGAATACAACACTACCTTTTATTTAAAATAAGATTGACATAATTGAAATAATAAAAAAAACATAAGACACAGAATAAATTTGTAAACATTTAGTCCTTGAATAGAAATTCCTATTTATCTCTAAATATGAAGTGGTTTTCAATATAGAAATCCTTCCAACCTCTGATAATTTGATTGATGCAAAAGGTAGATCTTGGCATTGGATAATACAAGTAATGATTTTTTGAGTAGGTCATCTAAGATCCAATTAAGTTCCATAGTACGTACAAAATGTACAAATTTGAATGTAAGGGTCTACAAAATAACATTGGAAAATTTTAAAAATGAATAATAATTGTTATATAATCGAATACATCTCTAAATTATTTAAATTCTGCAAACCAACTATCAACCAACAGATATGTCAATCTAGAAAGTGTTGCAAATCAAATAATTAAATTTATAAATAATGATTCTCAAAATAATCATCCAAAAGAAGTATTTACAATTGAGATTTACCTTAATTTCAACTGTCAAAATAATAATTATCACCATGTATCTATTAGAATAGGTTGTATAATTGAGAGGAATTGAAATTGAGATGAAGAGAGAAGAAAAACTGAATGTTCTGAAAACAGAGAATGATTAACTACAACTAGAGAATCTTCTCTGTTTTACAATTTATGACAATTCTAGTACTAACTGCCAAAACAGAATTCTAACTTTCTAAACTACTTCTAACTGTATTCTAACCTTCCTTACTAACTACAATTCACTTTCAATTACATTTAACATGCCCCCTAATTCAAAGTGATTCAATTGATGTTAATCCAAGATTGTTCCTCATCTCTTGGAACTTCACTCTCTTCAAGCTTTTAGTTAGAATGTCAGCCTTTTGATCATTGGTACTGCAATGCTCTAGCTTTATTTTTCCTTTCATCACTTGATCTCTTAGGAAATGAAACCTTGTCTCTATATGCTTACTTCTTCCATGAACACTCGGATACCTTGCTAGATCAATTGCTGATTTGTTGTATATCTTCAACTTCACTGCTTCATTGCTTCTCAGTCCCAATTATGTCATTAATTCAGCCAGCCATATAGCTTGGCACACTCCCATTGATGCAGCCACATATTCAGCTTCACATGTGGACAAGGCTACTATGCTTTGTTTCTTCGAGCACCATGAGATTGGTGAGTTATTGATCATGAACACATAGCCCGTGGTACTCTTTCTATCATCCTTATCTCCACACCAATCTGCATCAATAAAGCCAACAATTTTAGCTTTATCTCCATTCAAATTTGTGGGATACAGCATACCAAGCTCAATGGTTTCCTTGATGTATCTCAAAATGCTTTTTGTTGCCATGTAGTGTGATGTCCTAGGCTTCTCCATGTATTTACTAATTAGCCCAATACTATATGTAATATTTGGCCTTGTGTTGCACAAGTACCTCAAGGATCCTACAATTTGCTTGAAGGTTGTAAGGTCAATCATCTCCTCATTGCCCTCCTTGGACAGTACCAGCCCTGCTTCTGCTGGGGTACTACTTCCATTGCAGTCTAGCATTTTGAATCTTTTTAATACATCATTTGCATATTTCTTTTAATGCATAAAAGTTCCATTTTTTCTGGTTTCAAACTCAATGCCAAGGAAATATGACACCATGCCTAGATCAATCATCTCAAACTCCTTTTCCATTCTGATTTTGAACTTTTGAATTTGTGCTTCATCATTGCCAATCACTAGCAAATCATCCACATAAAGGCATATCAATAATGCATATGTTGCTACTACCTTTTTCACATACACTCTATGTTCATTCACACACTTTTCAAATTGTTACTCTATGAGGAATCTGTCAATCCTCTTATTCCAGTCCCTAGGGATTGCTTCAGGCCATATAGTGCTTTCTTCAGCTTATATACACTGTCTTCCTTGCCTCTTATTTCATATCCTGGTGGCTGCTTCACATAAACTTCTTCCTCCAATGATCCATTGAGGAATGTTGATTTAACATCCAGTTGATGCATAAATCAGTCTTTGTAACTGGCCATTGAGACTACCATCCTTACTGTTTCAATTCTAGCTACGGTGGCATACACCTCATCATAGTCCAGTCCATGTTTCTGCAAGAATCCCTTTGCTACAAGTCTGGCCTTGTACCTGGAAATCTCTCCATCAGGTTTCAATTTTAGTTTATACACTCACTTCACATCAATTGATGGTTGAGTCAGATGTCACTTCATATGGTTGCAATCTAACCGAAGGCTGCCTAGCTCTTTCAGACCTTCTTACAGACTCAAGAACTGGCTGACTTGTTGTTCCTACAGGCTAGCCTTCATCAAGTTCCAATACTTCTGCACTGCTGGCTGGATTGATGGTGCTAATTGGTATGTTTGAGTTGGTTGAACTACTCGAGCTGGCTTCACTCATTTTCCGGTCCCATCCTCTTGATTCATTCACCAATATATCCTTGCTTATCACCACCTTGTTCTTGTTTGGATCATACAGCTTGTAAGCTCCAGTTGCATCATAACCCAACAACACCATTTGTTCAACCCTGTCACCAAGTGTCCTCCTATTTTGAGCTGGCACATGCCTGAAGCACAATGAACCAAACACTCTCAGATGATTCACAGCTGGCTTTCTTCCAGTTCAAGCTTCTTCAGGTGTCCTAGTACCCAATCTCTTGGTTGGGCACCTATTCAAAATGTATACTGTTGTTGAAACTGCTTCCCCCCAGAATTTGTGAGACATCTTTATCTCTTTCATCATTCTTCTTGCCATATTAATAATGGTTTTATTTCTCCTTTATACAACTCCATTATGTTGTGGTGTATATGGTGCAGGCTTCCATGCAATTCATCAATGCTCAAAGTACTTAGATCATTTGATTCTTCAATTGAACAGACAACATAATTGAACTTGGCTGTCAATGATCTAAGTATTTTACTAACCACGGTACTTTGCACCATTGTCTCACCATTTGATTTCATCTTGTTCACCACAGTCAAGGTTCGTCCCATGAAGGTGTCTACTTTCTCTCCTTTTTTCATGGCAAGCAACTCAAACTCCCTTCTCAATGCTTGAAGTTGTGCCCTTTTCACCTTCATAGACCCTTGATACTTTTGTTTCATAGAGTCTCATATTGCCTTCGACGTTCCCTAGTCGAGAATTGTTTCCAGGATTTCTCTATCAATTGCCTAAAACAAGAAGTTCTTGACCTTCAAATCTTTGAGCTTGGCCTCTTCTACGGTCTTCCTCTATGCTTCACTCGTTGTTGATGTTCCAATTGCAGATGCAGGAATCCCTTCATCTATAGGCTCCACATCTCCTTACTCCTCAAAACATTCTCCACTGTCATTGACCAAAAATCATAATGGCCATCGAACCTCGGAATCGATGGTTGTACCAACTTTTCTGAAGTTGACATTTTGATCTTTATGTGTTTAACTCACACAGACTCTTGTGTTTATTTTAAATTTTACACACCCTCACACACTCAATCAGGCCTCTTATAGAGCTCTATTACCAAATTGTTGATATTCAGAGGCTAAAAATTAGCTGCAAGAGGAATAATGTTTATTAATTTCAGCAAATTGGCTACTTATAGCCTTTACAAAACAGAAGAGAAATAACAGACCAGCCAACGTGGTGATTACAATTTGAAACTAAACAAACTCTAACAAATTTTCCTAGATATTAGGACTTATTAAGTGAAACAAAGACTATTTCAAACAAATAATATCTAACAAGTTTATTATTTTTATTTTTTTTGTGCTTTCATTTTTCTTAATTTTAAAATTTTAATTCTACACTTTTTCAGAAAATTATATATTGATTAGTGATTATGGATCTTTAATAGAGCTAGCTTAGGTGTGGGGGACCAAAGGTTAATCTTTTTATTTATACACCGTTTTTATTTTTATTTCTATTTTTATTTAGGTTCAATCTTTTTAATTTTTGTTGCCTTGGCCTAGTTTTAGGTTGTTAGGGCATCATTTATGATTATTTTATTAAAATTTTATTTATTCCAGTTTTTATTTCATTTGTTTCAAGTTTTTAAAAATTTTAAGATTAGGGTTTTTGTTTCTAGGCTTCAAACTTTTCCGATTTAATTTGTTTTTATCTAATTGCACTTTTTTTATCCGATTTGTGTTTTTTGGTTAATTCTTTTATTCTTATTATTGTATTGTTTGGTTTTGAATCTTGTCAAGTTTTTTTTTACTGACTATATTATGAGGGGGTTTAACAATGGAGTTTTTTCTATCTAATTTGTTTGTTAACTAACTGTAATTTTTTTTAACATGTTTGTGTTTTTATATTGGTTTTTTTTTATTCTTATGATTTTTGTTGTTTGTTTTAAGTCTTGTTAAGTTTTTTAACTCATCTTATTCTGATAGTTGATGTTTTTGGGCTTCAAACTTTCTTCTTTGTAGTTTGTTTTTAACTAGCTGTATTTTTTTTATCATGTTTGTGTTCTCTCGTTAGTTATTCTTATGGTTTGTGCTGTTTGATTTTTATTCTAGTTGGTTATGAATTCTGATTTTTATTGTGAGGTTTTGTGTTTAATTTTGATTTTATTCTTGTTTTTCACATGTTTGTTGATTGGTATTTCTAGCTTTTTGTTGTTTAGTTAAGTGATTTGTGTGCTTTCTAACTTTTCACTTTTCTATTTTTGGAGAATTAGTGTGGTTTTTGCTTTAGAAGTAGGAGCAAGAAGAGGGTAGAGGCATTCAAGGTGCTGAAAAACACAAGAAAATGGAGGTTTGAATTGTGTTTTGTCATTTCTGAAAATTACTTAAGTTGCTTAACCAAAATTATGTTCTTTATCATTCAATTACAATTATAAAACAAGTTTAGTGAAAATAAAGTTGAATCATAAAGAACTTAGATTAGAATAACAGAGAGAGAAGGGACACAAGAATTTTTATACTAGTTCACAATAGATTATTGCTACATCTAGTCATCCCCTTATAGAGAGATTTTGCCTCAGTGCAATCGATTACTTAATCCACAATTTTAAACAATAACATACAAGTATTATTTCTTTTGCCTCTTTAGGCTTTGAGTATTCTTCTATAGCCTCTCAAGATTGTCACCATTAGAACCATTCTTAACTTTCTAGAAGACTGTCGTTGAGGTTCATGAGTATTGTTATACCTCTTTATGTACCTCTTACAGATGAAAGTGTTGTTGCCATTATCGAGAAAATATTGCATTTGAAATCCTATATCAATTCAAATGTACCAAAGAACTTAATTGATTTACATCAATTCTAACAACTTTCTACTGAGAGGATTTTTTATTCATTTTTTCTTTTGATGTATTCTAGGCTTTTACAAAATTTCTTCTTAACACAATGTCTTTTTCATTCTCTCTCTCCTTTGATTGATTGATTGGTTTCTACTTAAATACTAAGAAATGTATCTGTTGAAGATCTTGAATCGACATTTAAGACAAATCAACCTTTAAGATATCCATATATATCTTCATAATTGGTTCTATTACGAGAGCAAATCTTAGAGGACGACACTTATCAGATGATGTCATGCGCTTCTTCAGTCAGAAGATAAGTCTACTATGATGAGAAAATGATGTTGGAGTGCAGACTTCCTATCATAGAGTTGACTTTATCGATTGATTTTATTAGAGTATTGGTTTAAAATATTGACCAGACAACCAAGTGTTGATTTGAAATATTGACCAGACGACCAACGTGTTTGCTAGAATTATTAAACGCAGAGTCATTAGAGTGAGCTTATAATCAAATTCATTATAGGCACGTTGAGAGCAGTTTATCAGAGTCACTTTGAACTTGATTTAGTAGATTCTTTTTTCTTTGTTCATTAGAGGATCTAACTTGTACTAGAACATTGACTTTATCAGATGCTTCACTTAAAACTTTTTTCTTTTGACCTTTGAATAAGAGGATCAACCTGAGTCTTTAGTAAGAAGCAAATAATCATTGACTTCAAAGGGTCAATCATTGACTTGTATTTACTTTGTCTTTAACGCTTTGACTCAGACCGAGGATTATGATATGCTTGTTTCAATGTTTCTTATTGCTATATTATGACTTACTTTATTAGTAAACATAATAATTACTTGTTTATTAGGTGATAATATTCTTTGCGTTAGAAACACTTAAATTATCCTCTCTAACTTACTCATAATTTATGCTACCTTAAAATAAATAGTCATTAAAATACTTTTTCGTCTTCTAACTGCACACTTAGCAAATAGAGTTAAGGGATAATTGTTCTTTATTTGTTGTTTTTGTTATCATCAAAACATCAACTAAAACCATGTTGAAGACGAATAACTGTGTGTAATATTCCAATAATATCTTACAACAATTGAAAACTCATGCTTTGGGATGTCAGGGTAAAGGAATAGGTATGAGTTATATTCCACAATTGAAAACAACTTTCAAAAAGTTCTCACCACATAGCTTGTTGTCAAGGTCATTGTCACATACATAATAGTTGTGCACGACATAGATGAATGCGATCACCCAAGATAATTTTATTTTAAATTAATATATATGTATCTCAAGAAATGAAGGAAAATGACATTATAATAATGAAATAGGTAGTTACATTTTCATTCTCCATAACCAATTTCATATGCAGCTCTCCATTGCAAACACGAACACACCAACAATCGATAACCCGAAAACATATTTTCCAAAGTTCATAAGTTCATGTCCCTCGTTCAGGCTACAAATAAAGTCGAAAGGTAATATAACGTAGCATTATCAGTGTCGGCCCAACACGTTATGAGAACTAAAGCGAAAATATTAGACGAGCCTTTTTCAAAAGTTAATAAATAAATTATTAATATTTTATTTAATAACTATAGAAAATTTCATTAGCAGAATTAATGACATTTTCACTACGCCAAAAATGACATTTTATAGCGCGTCTTTTACAACACTTATTAAATACAAGTGTTGTTGTATAATATTTTAAAAATAACGGAGGATACAACTGCGCTTTTTTGACAAGCGCTGTGGAAAAAACGTTGTTGTAGGGTCATATAGGGTCACATAGCGCTTGCACATAATGTTTACATCGCTTTTACAGCGCTTTTTTAAAAAACGTTGTAAATTGAAGCGCTCTCACATAATGTTTACAACGCTTTTTGAGCGCTTTAAGCACAAGCGCTGTAAAATGTAGCGCTTCCACCTTATGTTACATAACTTTTAAAGCGCTTTTTGTAAAAGCGCTATAAATTACCTATTAGAGCGCTTTTTATACAAGCGTTGTAAAAGGCTTGCGCTTTCACGTAATTAAACGACCTATTAGAGCACTTTTTATACAAGCGCTGTAAAATCATTCACTTTCAATAAAAATCATTCACTTTAAATAAATAAAAACAAATTTAAAACAAATTTAATACGTTGTCCTAACCCTACGAACCCTCATCTCTTCTACTCTGCGAACCTTCCTGTCCTCTACTGTGCGCCCATCACTACTCCTCCTTTAAAACAAATTGGATACGTTGTCTCAGGTATTGTATTTATTAATTTTTTGTTGTCACTAAAACTGATAAATTGTTACATAATAAATCATATAAAATCTAATCTTTTTTGAAATTTGTTGATCTGTTCTGTTTTGAAATCAGACTTGGACCTATGTTTCCATTTTCCAATATTAGATATGTGAACTATAGATTGGTATAATGTTATCAGTAGCTTATTATTTGTGTAACTGCATTTATATAGGTCATATAAAATGGACCGAAAATGGATGTCTGCCAATCGATTGTCAAAAGAGTATGAAAATTCAGTGAAGGAGTTCGTTGAGTTTTCAGTGAATAATGCAAAAGATCCAAATAGAGTCGTTTGTCCTTATTTAAAATGTTGTTTTGGAAAACGCGTTAGAGCAGATGAATTGGAAGGACATTTAGTATGGCATGGAATTGATCAAAGCTATACATGTTGGATAAGACATGGTGAGAAAAAAAAAAGGAAACATTAATTTTGAGAATTGTTCGACATATGCTTCAACTGATTTCGACACAGATACATATGAGCTAGACCGAGTTGAGGAGATTGCAAAAGCAGTTGAATAAGATCTTCGGGATTGTCCTAAAATGTTTGATAGCTTGTTGAGTGATACAGAGAAACCATTATATAATGGTTGTACTAAATTCACAAGACTGTCAGCAATATTAAAGTTGTACAACTTAAAAGCGAGTAATGAATGGCCTGATAAAAGCTTCACAGAATTATTAACACTCTTAAAAGATACGTTGCCAGATGATAATGAACTTCCCAATCGAACCTACGAGGCGAAACGAATTTTGTGCTCTATTGGCATGAGTTACGAAAGGATTCATGCGTGTCCTAACGATTGCATTTTATTTCGAAACGAATATGAATTACTAAAGGCGTGTCCGAAATGCAATGTCTCTCGATATAAGAAGAAAGAATCTACTCCAGCAAAAGTCGTGTGGTATTTTCTTATAATACCAAGATTTAGGCGAATGTATCGCATCGAAGAAGATTCAAAACACTTGACATGGCATGCAGATGAAAGAATTAGAGATGGAAAGTTTCGACACCCTACAGATTCTCCACAATGGGCAAAAATTGATCACGAGTATCCTGAATTCAGGATAGAGTCAAGAAATCTACGACTTGCACTTTCTACTGATGGAATGAATCCACATGGTCTTGAAAGCATCTCACACAGCACGTGGCCTGTGATTTTGTTGATTTATAACCTACCTCCATGGTTATGTATGAAGCGTAAGTTTATGATGTTGTCTCTGTTAATTTCTGGACCCAAACAACCGGGGAATGATATCGACGTATACTTGGCTCCTTTAATTGAAGATTTAAAAATTATGTGGGAGACAGGTGTGGAAGTTTAAGATGGGTATAAGAAAGAATCTTTCAATTTGAGGGATATGTTGTTCGGCACAATTAATGATTTTCCAGCATATGGTAATTTATCATGATATAGCATTAAAGGTTAGTGTGCATGTCTTATATGTGAAGAGAGTACAAATTGGATGCGATTGAAACATTGTAAGAAGAATGTATTTCTTGGATATCGTAGATTTTTACCTTATAGTCATCAGTATCGTGGGTGGAGAAATGCATTCAATGGAAAATCAGAGAAAGATAAAGCTCCTTTAGCACCGACTAGATATCAAATACTTGAAAAAGTACAAGGTTTGACCAATAAATTTGGCAAACCTTTAGCGGGAGAGCTTGTCAAAACTGGGTGGAAGAAAAAGTCAATTTTCTTTGAATTGCCATATTGGAAGTCATTGTATATAATACATTTCCTCGATGTGATGCATATTGAAAAAAAATGTATTTGATAGTGTTATTGGTACGTTACTCAATGTTCCAGGAAAGTCTAAGGATGACATCAATGCAAGAGTGGACTTGGTCGATATGGGAATAAGAAATGAATTGGGTCCCGTAAAAAAAGGAAATCGCACATATCTACCTAAAGCCGCTCATACTCTATCTAGAAAGGAAAAAATTGTTTTGTGTAAATTTCTACACAAAGTTAAAGTTCCAGAAGGATAGTCTTCAAACATTAAAAATTTAGTTTGTATGAAAGACCTCAAGTTAAAAGGTTTGAAGACACATGATTGTCATATTCTAATGGAGCATTTTCTACCAATAGGTATACGTTCCATTTTACTTGAAAAAGTTCGACGAGCCATAACTAAATTATGTTTCTTCTTCATGGAAATTTGTAGTAAAGTGAACGATCCTCAGAAATTACCGACATTGCAAAGGGAAATTGTTGTTACTTTGTGTGAGCTTGAAATGTATTGCTCACCCTTGTTTTTTGATATAATGGTTCACCTTACTTTTCATCTTGTTAAGGAGACACCACATTGTGGGCCCGCTTATATGAGATGGATGTATCCGATAGAACGATATATAAAAATATTAAAAGGGTACGTAAAAAGTAGAAGTCGACCAAAAGGTTGTATTGCTGAACGGTATATTGTCGAAGAAGCTGCTGAATTTTGTACTGAATATCTGTCTAATGTTGAATCCATAGGGATTACCATGTCTCGTCATTCGGGAAGAATATCAGGAGAATGGATAATTGGAAAGAGACTAATGACTATATCAAGGACATAATGGGAGCAGGCACAATTGTATGTTCTGCACAATGATGATGAGGTTCAACCGTATGTTACAATACACATGGATCAGTTATCTAGTTTGAACAAGAATAGGAATCAAAATTGGATAACTCGAGAGAACAATCGAAGTTTTATAACATGGTTAAAAAATCACATAAAGTCAAAGTTTGATATAGACCCCGGATCAATTTCACATAGGTGGCTAGCAATATAAAAAGCCTTTAAATAAAAAATAAGGAGGTCACATAACGCTTGCACATAATAAACTAAGAAGCTTTTAAAGCGCTTGCTGAAAAAGTGCTGTAAAAGGCTTTTAATAAAAAAAAATAAGGAGGTCTTTTAAAGTGCTTGTTCTATAAGCGCTATAAAATGGTCACATAGCTTGCACATAATAAAACGAAGTGGTCTTTAAAAGCGCTTGTTGAAAAAGCGCTGTAAAAGGCTTTTAATAAAAAAAAATAAGGAGGTCTTTTAAAGCGCTTGTTCTTTAAACGTTATAAAATGGTCACATAGCGCTTGTTACATAATAAAACAAAAAGGTCTTTTAAAGCGCTTTTTGGAAAAGCGCTGTAAAAGGCTTTTAAAAAAATAAAATAAGGAGGTCTTTTACAGCGCTTTTGGACAATCGCTTTAAAAGACTTCTAAAAAAGCGTTGTAATAGGTTTTTAAAAAATAAAATAAGGAGGTCTTTTACAGCTCAGCTCTATTTCAAAAAAGCGTTGTAATAGGGTTTTATATATAATAGTAAATCGCTTCAGTTTCCTTTTCATTACGTAAACTTCCTACGCTTCAGTTTCCTCCTCCTCTTCATTGTCCTTCTCATTGCGAACCCTACTGTCCCTACGAACCATATTGTCAACCATCTCCATTGCGAACCACCTCCATCTTTGTTACTATCCCTACGAACATTACGTACTCTTCTCATTGAAATACGTAACCCTCATTACGTATTTCTGCGAACCCTACGTACTCTTCTCATTGAAATACGTAACCCTCATTGAAATACGTAACCCTCATTACGTACTCTTCTCGTTGTTCCTTCTTAAACGAAGCTGTAACCCTACAAACCCTACGTATTTCTTCGCACTCTTCAGGTATTGTATTTATTAATTTTTTGTTGTCACTAAAATGCATGTTGAACTTATACTGCTACGTACTTAGACTATTGCATGTTGAACTTGTTGAAGTTATATTGAACTGCATGTTGAACTTGTTGTAGATAAATGGATTCCAACAAGGATTTGGATCGTCAAAATGAGGAAGTTGTCAACACTAAGACTTATGAAAATGAAGTTAAACGTGGTGCAACCATTATGCAAAATGTCATAAAAGCAAGAAGTAATGGCATAAATTTTGAGGTATACTATACTTTGTTTGCTATTTATATTTTATCTTTTTTGAAAGCATGTACTTACTATATGAGTTTATTAGGTGGGATGGAATGAAAGTGGCCAGCCAATTGAGCCCAACAGTTCGATGTTTGTAAGTTATATTGGTGCTGTTGTTCGTCAGAATATCCCCATTACAATTGACGATAGGAGAGATAAGGCTTTGAAGGATGCAAAAGATATATTGTGGACTGATATACAAGTAACTTTTTTACTCCACTTTTTTGTTACTTATAATTTTTTCCATTGAAATACTTTACTCAAACTATATCTTTATTGGTTTGCAGACTGCTTTTGATGTTCTTAAGGTGAGAAAAACTTTAGTGCTTAGAGTTGCCGGAAAAATACACTGGGGATTTAGATCTCATCTGTCAAACTGTTATCTAAGAGATCGTGATGGAAATATGATGTTGAAGCTCCAAAAATATATAAACACTATATATCAAATGATGAATGGAGCGTATTTGTAGCTAAAAGTTCAGACCCCGCGTTTGTGTTAAGTGATTAATTTATTAGCATTTGTGTTTTATTATTCATATTCATAGCGTATTTTAAATTTTTACACGATTGTTATTTTTTATATATAAAGTATAAGTACGGCAAATCGCAAGAGGGCAAAAAATCCAACGCATCCATACCAAAAATCTCGTATGGGATATGCACGTTTAGAGCAAAAACTTGTAAGTAAACATCACTTTTATATAATGTGGTACATTATAAAATATAGTTTCTAACTAATATTTTGTTTATGATCTTAACGAATAGCTTTTGTTTATGTCTTAATGAATAGCTACAAGAGACCCAATCCGATCAACCATTGGGTCGTCATATTTTGTGGAAGGAGGCTCGTGTAAATAAAGATGGAGTTGTTGATAATGAAAATGTTCAAAAAGTGATACAACTTTGTGTAAGTATATTATCACTTTAATATTTTTTAATATTGTATTTTTAAAATGATATTGAACTTATCTTTTTAATCCTACGTATATTTTAGGAGAATCTAGAACAAAGTTCGGAAAATCAAGAGGACAACAAAGTTAGTTGCCGGGACATACTCGGTAAAGTATTTAATGTTTTTGAATATTCCGGCCGCGTGAGGGGGAAATGATTTGGGGTAACTCCAAAAAGCTATTTTTCACAAGAGAAGCTCCCAAATCCACCTAATGAGGAAGTATTAGAGAAGCTCAAAGTCCTAACAGAGCAAGTGGCACTCTTGGTGAAGACAAATAAAGAAAAGCAACTTCCGGATCAGCTCCAACGTGAAATACAAATGGTGAGTGAAAACGCTAGTTACAATATTGGTCTTAAAAGTCTTCTCGAGGTAATTAATTACTTAATAAAATAAGAAATTCATTCAACCTAATTGTTTCACATACTTATGTATTAACCATTGATTTAGGGTGTCTCTACTTGCATGTTGTATTTATCCTCCCCTACTCATCACAAGGTTGGAAAAGGAACATTGTACAATACCTTGGGAGAAGTATTGCACAACACTTCGATGTTGGCCATGTCAAAGTATCACCCGTGATTGCTTTGGAACCAAATGAACCGTTGCCTATACCGGAAAACGATGGAGATATGAAGTATTTGGGAGAAGCAATAGGTAGTTACGTGGCATGGCCCAAAAATCTTGTTGCCCTTGATAAGGTATGTTTAATTGAAATGTATGTTTAATTGATATGTATATTTAATTGCACGATATGTGATTATGATTGATTATATTTAATTGCTTATTTTTTTCCGCTGTTAACTTTAATTTCACATTTATTTAGATTCAGACAAAGTCTAAAGGGAATGACAAGAAGATTCCCCGTAACGAGTCAGTCACGTCACCGGAAAAGGTTTGTCACATTTATTCTGGCAGGTTTGTCATTTTTTCATATTCAATTAACTAACAAATTGATTAACCTCATTTTTTCAGATTCAATCAAAACCACCCGCACAGCAAACTAGCTGCCAGAATAAAGCCGCACCACAGCTGGATGTTCGTGGTAAAAATAAAGCTGGCAAACTTCAAAAACTGGAGGGTAATAAAGCTGCCAAAGTTCAAAAACTGGATCGGGGAAAATCAGTTGCTGCTCCTAAAATAAGTCATCCACGCCTTGCTCGATTTGGGTCGTGTCTTGACATACAAGCAAAAACGAATATGGATAGCAACGATTCACGCATCATAAGCATGTATAAAGATATTTTCAGAGATGAGTATGAAGAACTACTTGAAAAAGAGCACATATACGAACTTCTCAATCATAAGGAGCTGAGTGCTACTGTCATCAGCTTATACATTAGGTAAAAATTACTTTTAATTGCATTTATCGGTAATTAATTTAATTTATTGGTAATTAATCTAATTTGAAATTTTCATTAAAGGTTTTTGTATGAGAAGTTGGTGTGCACGCGCAAATTGTCAGATAGATTTTCATTCTTGTCTCCGAATAAGCTTTCAATGTTTAAACTCGATCCAGTAAATATAAAGAAATATGTAGTAGATATCCTATTGGGAAATAAAGAGAAGGATAAGTTGTTCCTTGCGCATATAATTCAGGGTAATTATATATTCTTTATTTATATCTTTTTTAATTTATAAGATCTTAATTTATTAGTTGTGTAAACCAAATTGCCAACCAAATTTTTGTTGTTGTAGGGCACATTGGGTGCTGTTTGCAATCAATGCGACCTCTGAAAGTTATATACTATTTAGATCCCTTGCACGACCATTACAACAATCACTAGGATATAAAGACTATCTTTGACACGTAAGTAATATTCATTTATTTGTTACATATATATAAATAATGTGTTTGTTAATGCTATAATAATCACATTTATTTGATAGTGCTTTACAAGTTTTCTGAGCTCAAAGGGGTGCCACAGTGTCGAAGCAAAAGTCAAATAACATCACATGGATTCCAATAAGGGTTTGAAATATATGCCTTTAAAATTTCATTTACAATCAATGCACAAATATTTATTGACTTATATGTTTTATTTTATAGTGCCCTCGTCAAACTAACAACATAGACTGCGGGTAATATATATTGCGATTCATGAAGGAGATTGTTGATATGAATCAAACTATAATCCCAGAAACGGTACGGTATTTTCATTATATTTTGATTTTCATATATAAACTATGTATATATTTGATTCTAACTTATTTATGTTCAAATTTTATATCGTACAGTACTTTGACAATTCCAGTCCAACATACTCTGAAAGAGATCTAACTGAAATAAAGGAAGACTGGTGTCAGTATGTGATCGAATTGAAAATTATTTGCTTTGCTGGAAAATTGGCATGCTGCAAGGTTGTGAATATGTAAATGTATATAGTTCTATGATGTTGTGAATATGTAGTTATAAGGTTCTGTTGTGAATATGTAAAAAATATCATGTGCTGTTTGTAAACTGATTTTGTCAATATGTAAAGTTACAAGTTTGTTGTGAACTGATTGTGTCAATATATGTAAAGTTATAAAGTTATATAGTTCTGTTGTTGTGAACTGATTGTGTCAATATGTAAATGATTGTGAACTGATTCTGGATGAAAATGAATTTGGAAAAAAATTAAAAGACAACGCTTTCTTAAAAAAATGCCATAAAAAACTTGTTTATACAAACAAGCGTTATTTTAAAAATTACGTTTTTTTAATAAAACTAGAATAACCTATTACAGCGCTTTTTCAAAAAAGCGCTGTAAAACGTGCATAAGAATGCACCTATTACAATGTTTTTTTGAAAAAGCGCTGTAAAACGTAAGAATGCATCTATTACAGAGTTTTTTTAAAAAGCGTTGTAAAACATGCATAAGAATGCACCTATTACAGCGTTTTTTTTTTGAAAAAGCGCTGTAAAACGTGCATAAGAATGCACCTATTACAGTGCTTTTGGAAAAAGCGCTGTAAAACTAGTACAACAAGCAGCGCGTTTTTAGAAGGGATTTACAGCGCTTTTGAAAAAAGCGTTGTAAAACTAATAAAACAAGCCGCGTGTTTTTAGAAGGGTTTTGTAGCGCTTTTAAAAAAAGCGCTGTAAAACGAGTATAACAAACAGTGTGTTTTTAGAAGGGATTTACAGCGCTTTTCAGAAAAACGCTATAAAACGAGTATAACAAGCGCGCCAAATATCCACCTATTTTACAGCGCTTTTTTATTTTAAAGAGCGCTGTTGTATTTTTTTACAGCGCTAGATACTACAACACTTATTTTTTTGAAAAAGCGCTGTAAATGGCTTAAAAAAAGCGCTGTAAAATGCGTTTTTTCGCGTAGTGTTTCAAATCTATTTTCTCTATATTTTTCAAAAAATGAAATAACACATTTCAACTGTTCTACAACAACATCAAGAACTCATGTAAAATTTTTCATCTTTTAGTTGAAGAAGGGAATAGTGTGTATATGTTGTACCACTTCAATAACTCATGTTAGCAATATGTTCACTACTTGTCTCATGATTTCTCAATTTATAACTAATATTTCTCGTATGAGCAATATGCTCACTTTTTGTCTCATGATTTTTCAATTTATAACTAATATTTCTCTCATCTCTACTATATTCATTAGCCAATTTACTTGTACTAATTAGAGTATTAAATAATTTGCAATAAAAAAATATTATTTAATTTATATAAGATTTATTGGCTTTAGTTTTAAGAATATTACACTGTGAAGCCTTTTTATTAAATAAATTTTTTTTGACGGATCTTTATTAATAACAACACATAAATGTAAGTTCAGTAGTTAAAATAGAATATATATTAATGAATGACCAAAAATAAACCATAAATTTTTTTTTTAAAAAAATAAAAATTTAAATTGAATTGTTAAACTGAAATATTTGTTATCAGAAATTGAAAAGAAAGGAAACAAAAAAAATAGTGGAAGAAAAAAATAAAGGATGAAAAACCAAAAATTCTAAGTAGAACAACAAATAATATAAACACACAACTATGAGTGTTTCATATAATGTATAAATAAAATTAATCATACAATAACATAGGTTTATCTTTGTTGGGTTGGAAGGTTAAAAAGGTTGTAGAATTCATATAACAAAAAATGGAAAAACAAAAATGGAATCGCATTTTTGAATAACAATGGAAAAAATGAATCACACAATGTATATATTTTTGAATAACAATGGAAAAAAATGAACACACAATGTATACTTAAATTCCATGGACAAAAGAAATCATTTGATAATAAACATTTCAACAAATTATAATAGTAAAAGAAAAAAGATATGCATGTATGATAAAGACATTACTAGAAATTTCGCTTTCAGTGACTGATTTAAAGACGAAATATTTTCAGTTACACTAGCGACCGAATTGGAGACTGTAATTTTGAATCTCAAAACTAAATATTTTTGTGTCACTAAATCTGTTGCTAGTGAAATTTAGAGACTGAAATAACAACTGAATTTTAGCGATCAAAATTTCAGTCGCTGACTATTTTTTAATTACATAGTTCAATTTTTCTCACCACCTCAAACGAACAGTTCCTCTTTCTTTCTCAACCCACCACAAACCCTAAAACCATTCATCTCTTGCTATCCCCTCTCACCGTCATTTCATCACGAAACCATCATCTGTTGCTAACCCCAACTCGTTCGGATTTCTTCGGCAATCGCGAAACCGTGTTCTCTTAAACCCTTAAACTGCAACTCCGACGTGAAACCCTCATTCTTTGTCATCTCGTCGGCTATCGTGAACCAGAAAGTAAGTAATTTATTTTCTAATTCTTTGATTATGTTTCATTATGTGTTTTTTGATGTGACCTAATCATTTTGAACTTATCTAAATGGAGGTAAAGAAATTTCGAAAATGATTCAATTGAAAATATTTTTGTTGGTTGATTTCAGGATTTGAGATATTGGCTTTTCCATGTAATCAATTTTTGGTCACAACAATTAGCGACTAGTAGTTTATCAATGTTGCTACGAGCCACAGCTACCGATTTTTAAACAATAGCGACCGATTTATTGGTCACTAAAACTAAAATTTCTAGTAGTGAGACAGCTTATTTTGAAGTTGAAAATTTGATAAACTTGTGAATTACTTAAAAGCCCTTATGTGATGAGATGTATTTTTTTCATTTTAGAGCTAATTAGTAGGTAATGTGATATTACTTTATCTTAGATAGTTAGTTGATGTCATGACATAGCCTGCACTTAAAGAAGGGTCTCGATATTGTTAGAAGGGTGGATTTGGATAGGACAGGACGTCTTTAAATGATCTTTATCACTTGATTTGGCTTGAACGTCCAAGGATGCTTCTTTTGGAATATTGTGTAAAATCGTCTTCTAATTAACGAAAATCGTGTCAATTGTAGGATGAGGTAGGTAATTGTTCGATGTAAATGGAAGTGTGGTACAGTATTGCAAGGATCTGGACTTCTGAATGCATGGTCTGAATTAGGGTTGTGCAAAAAATCCGATTATGTGACCAAAATCCATAAGCGGATCCAAATCCATTTTAAATAATCGTTAAAATAATATGGTTATAATCCAATTTATTTACCAATCGGTTGGATATCTACTCATGTTTTATTTTTGGATTTGGATTTAATCCATTTATTATCCACTCATATTTTATTTTTGGATTCGAACCTTAAATCCTTTCTTGGAATCATAATTTATTTCTCTAAATTGTAATTTACATACAATTTAAATTGAATTAGCAAGATGTTCTCTTTTTCTCATTAACACAATAAAAAATTTTTTGCTACTTCTTCTCTGATTTCGACGACAACGAGGTAACCATTCTTGAACTCCACTCCATTCTTCCATTTATCTCTTCCTTTTCTTATCTATTCCTTTTCTACATTTCAATTCCTTTCTAACTTAACAATACTTCGTTTTTTCCCCATTTCTACGGTTATTAAGTTTTGTATTATTATTCCCGTAGCATTGATTTTTAGTAGAAATTTCACCATTTTCATGACCTTAATAAACTCTTATCTTTTCACAACAAAAAACCTATTTCCAAAAACATATTTGCTTTTTTTTATAAACTAAAGTTCATACATTCAATTTTAAAATAATGCATAAAAACATGACTCATTTTTAATTACTTTATTTTGTACAAATTAGTTTATTTGTTCATCTTAGGCTTTTCTTTTATGTTTTACTTTTGGCATCTTATATAAGTTTAACCATTTTTTTTCTTTCATATTTATATAAATGTTATATATTATTTTTTTTTTCAATATTTCATCATGTTGTAAATCATTTATTGATTTCTCATCTTTTTTTTGTCTTGCATTTTATCTAAGGATGAATGTCAAATTTGAAAAGTGCTGCTGATTGTAGTATAATACAGTGTATAAATTGTAATTTATATACACTCATTATTGATTGGATTATATAGTGAGGATTTGTTTGAGGTAATAAAGAAAAAAAATATGCTAAAGCTTGCTCGTAGTTTTGTAATCATAGTTTCATAATGCATTAGAAATTAACAAGTTATATCAAGTTTTCCGTGTATAATGTCAAATTTTCAAATTAATTAAAAGTACACAAATCAATTAAAAATAACCAGATTTTAACTGATTTTGAAAAGAAAATCGGTTTTAAAATTGAATTTGTCGAAACCGGTTGCATAATTAAAAACCGGTTATTTAACCATAACCAATTTTACAACCGGTTCTATAATTGGTTTTAAACCAAAAAATGGATTTGGTTATAAATCTTAATCCATATAATGGTTTTAAAATGAATATGGTTTGGTTTAAAAAAAAAAACCAACCATGCACAGCCCTAGTCTGAATCCATGGTTGGCGGATATAACAGAGATGCGATAAAATATAAAATAAAATATGGATAGGATATAATAAATATTAGGCTAAATTGCACCCGTGGTCCCTTAACTTAATTTCAGTTAACGTTTTAGTCATTTATCCTTTTTTTTTGTTTCCTGATTTGGTCCTTTATTCTTTATTTGATGTTGTTATAGATGAAAATATGAGTTTATTTAAAGATTTAAGTTGTAAATTTGATGAAATTTGCATTATATTGAGAATGATAATTAGTTTTATGGGTTTTGTTTGAAATTTTTGATGAATTTTTGCAAAAAAAAAAAGGATAACATTGTTGACATTTTAAAACATAAAAGACCAAATTGTCACTTAAAATTAAAATAAAGGACCAAATCGAGAAAAAAAAAACGATAAAGGATTAAAATATTAACTGAAATTAAGTTAAGGGACCACATACGCAATTTAGCCTAACTATTATATTGTGATGTGTTTCATGTGTACATGATGGTAAATGTATCATTATTTTATTTTGTCATATATTTGATACACATATTATCATATTATGATATAATATATATTATATTTAAATAATAAAATTATCATTATGAACCAAATACATAGTATTTTTTCCAAATTAATTCATAATACTTTTAATTTTTAAATATTATAGATTAACAAAAACAATATTAAATAAGTAATAAAATAATTATATTTAAAACAATCAATTGACACTACTAAATAAATAATTTCAATTTAAAAAAAAACACGAATAACTAAATAATTCTATTTTATTTATTAGATATGTTAAATAAAGATATAATATATATTATATGTAAATGGTAAAACTACCCACGTAAATCAATTATATTTATGTAACAAATTTCAATTAATTTTGATAATTTTATAATTTTAAATAATAATTTATTAGATTATATAAAATAACAAAACTACCCTTGTAATAAGATCACATATTTTTTTAAGTTAATTATTAATATTTTATTTTTATGCTTAATATCAAATTTATATTGTATTTTTTATTTTTATTTATATTTTATGAGCTTTCAATTTTTTTATATTTAAAATTATATTTTGCAATTGTAAAATATAAATTACTGTTTTTTTAATCATATTTTTGTTGATTTCTAACCTTACTCAGCTTATATTCAGAATACAAATTTCAATTAAAGAATCATGATAAAATAATATTTTAGATTAATGATGTTGGGTTGCATGAGAATCATAGAGAACTATAATAATAGAGATAATCCCTCTTGTTCATATTTATAAAAAAAAATATTAATGTATTTAGTCTAAAATGTAGACTAAATATATCAACTTTTTTTTAATAAATAAAAATGGAGGAAGTATATCTCGAAGGGCACATGTTGGTATATCCAAAGATAGGTTGATTATGTCGTTGATAACTTAGTTACAGTGACAAGATTTCATGCTAATCACTATGTCTTTGATTTCATTCCTACCTATATTGCTGAACGCATCTATTAGAATGGCATAGGTTTGTTTTGATAAAAAAACGACCAATACCCTCCTTTCAGAAAAGAATTAATAACCAATAGCCAACATTAATTCTTACTTTCAATTTCTTTAAACAAAAAAGCACAACTATGACAATATATGCCGAAAGTGGTTTTTTTTTCTCCCTCAAATATTTTCAAAAATATTTTAAGATTGATGAGCTCTCAAAATGGGCTAGTCCGAATGGGCTGGCTCGCCCAGCCTGCTAAAACATAGTGCTTGGGCCTAAAAATTTTAACCCGAATTTTTTCAGGGCTTTTGAGTCCGGTCTGAATAAACCCGTTACCCATTAGGGTTAGCCCGTATGGGTATTGGGTAGCCCGCAGCCCGCATAATCAATTTTAAGAAAATAAAAAGAATAAAATTGGTCTTAAAAAAAAGGTCCGAACAAACAAAACTTAAATTGGGCCGGTTCCAATTTTTTTAAGAATTCACAAAGACACAACACTTTGGAAAATGTGAACATTGCTCAAGGAGTCTAGAAAGATTTATTTCAAAGTCACATTAGAACTATTTAGCACTCTATTTAAATTTGATTTGAGTTTTTCATTTGTGCCATGCAAGACAAATCTAAGTTGTTTTTGGCAATTTGAACTTATTTTAGTTTGTGTGTTGTTTGGATAATGTGTTGTTTGAATCGAGTTTGTGTTAATTGGAAAATCCAAATTTCGAACTTAGTTTGTATGTTATTTTATTATGTATTTTTAATGATCTAGAATATCATATAAGTTGTTTTTAAATAGGCATGTAGAACTAAGTTGTTTTTAAATGGGCATGAAAAAATTTCGAACTAAGTTGTTTTTAAATGGGCATGAAGAAAATTTTTAAATTAAAACAGTCGCAAGAAAATTAAAAAATATAATAAAATTAAAAAAAAATATGCGGACTACCCGCCCAGCCCGCAACCCGTCTAGGGCCGGACTCGGGTAGTATTTTAACAGCCCATATTAAAACAGGGCTTTTTAGCCCGGTCCGAAGAAGCCCGCAATCCGTTATGGCCGACCCTAAATGGGTCGGGTAGCCCGTTTTGGCAAGTCTTTGATCAATCTAAACGTGTATTTTATATATTTAAATTGATCAAATCAAACATAATTTAAAAACTTTTGAAAACATTAGAAAAGAGAAGAAATCACTTATACCAAAACAAACCAGACACAATACACCACAACCCATTTTAAAAGAAGCCCAACTTTTGCTGAGAACCAAACAAACGAAGCTGGTAAACTTTTTTCAGCAAGATTCCATATCTCTATTTTTTTTCAGCAAGACTCTCCTACTTCTCTTCTTGAACCTCCTAAATTTTGTTATTCGAGTATATTTTTCATCGATCAATTTAGTCTATAAAATTAGTGGTTAAAGAAACGCTTAAAAGGTGTATTTGTACTTTTAATATTTTTACATTTAGAAACTATAGTGACAACAAATTCAAAGACCAAAATATTGTTTACTCTATTTATATGTAGAAACAAGTATATTAAAAATAAAATAAATTTTTAGAAAACATAAGACTATGGAATGGAAGTATTTGGATACATTATATCTGTTAAATGGTGCAATAGCTGCTCCAAGAGACTGATGAAGGCTTTGATTTGAGTCTTGGGAAGAGTATGCATTCCCAAAGATATTGTTGACGAATTACAATTAGTACTTTTATTCGTCATGAAGGACAGAATTTTGACCCAAAGATATTAGGATATTGGATTTTGCCACAGAAATATCCACATAACTAACCTACAACTTAGAAATGCCTTATTAGACTATAGATCAGGACGCACCTCGTAAGTCACAAACAACTTATTCCAACCGAAATGAGATTCACCACAGTGAAACCTCAATTTCAATACAGAGAAGGTCCTACAATTACTAACCCCAAACCACAACCAGCACAACTCAATCAATGAAAAACAATATAAAAAAGTTTAGAATTAAACTTCATTAACCACAAACAAACAGAAAAACATAGAAGCAAATGTAATGGAAAATTTTCTAGTTAAAATTGTTCCTATCCTCAATAAAATAATTGGGTTAATCATCAAAACCAACTCTCAACATTTGTTCCCATCAAAACCAAAGTAATAAACAGATTTCAAGTGGCTAGATTGAAACAATGCATTTGTTAGAAAAAAATAAACTCGAGGGGATCCTTATTTAAACATAGGATAAAATTCCTGAGCAAATTATATGTCCTTACAATAGAATTCCAAAATTGAATTCTTGAACAAAATCATTTCCATTTTCCATCATTCCATAAAAAAGGGAGAATTTATCTATAAAAAGTTTGAAGGGAAAGAGGGCTACGGAAAGATCAATCTTGTGATAGGCATCCCTTAACAAAACAATAAGTCATTCAATTCAAATCAAAATCCTTCATCCGCATCACAAATTACCAGCCAAAAGGAGAAATGGAGACCATATACTTGTCACCAAGAACTGTCTCGATCTCATCAAGAAACAATTCTCAATGGGGGAGAATTTTGAACTTACAAGAAAAGGCTCGGAAGCCTGCGTAGATTGTTGTTTACAACATGTGAGGCCCAATGGCAACTGTCCGGATTGCATATAGGAACAGGTGTGGTATGAGTCATATGACATGTACTTAGGGCACATGAGAATAGGATTAACAACCTTGTACTTGGCAATCCGTTCGCTAACATCCCTCAAGTCACCTTTGGTAAAAATCAACGCGACGTTCCCCACAAGGAGTGGAACAAGATTAAGGAAAGCATTGTTGTTTCCGGTTCTCTCCGCTTCCTGGATGATAGAGCGTTTCATCAATGAGTTCTTCCCCATCACTACCACTGAATCTTCGTGCAAGGCCCTCCTTATACCCTGAAGCTGGTTCGATCCAACATTGTCAGATGAAACCACCAAAACTTGTGTATACTCTCGAAGAAGCTTCCCCATCTTTGCATCGTAAGCTGCCTTCGCCACCTTCCCAGCCATTGTCCCAGATCCAAAACCCCGAACCTATCGAACCAATTAGTCAAAGATTAAAACAATATCTGAATTGAAAATATACTAAAAAAATAAAGCAGCAAGACACATTCTAAAGCAAAGCAGACAAAGAAAGAAAACTCATAGTACTTCATACATATGGATAGGAATACAACAACACAGTTGTTAAATCTACTCATACATCACTCCTAGTTCACTAATTCCCTAATTAACTATTTTATAATAACCTCATCAATTACATTAATAAAGCAAAAAACAGCAGTAACAAAACGTTTTAAAAAACATATCAAGCTTAAGAAAACCCACATTCAATCTTGAAAGTATAATATCTCAGTACCCAAAGAAGGGACGAAATATATACAAGTTATTGAAAAACTAAAACAGACATGAACTAATTAATTAATTAACTAAAATGATAGAAAGCTGAGAATGGCATGGATACTTACATACTTAACTGAATTGAAAAGATATAGTATTAAAAGAAATGGATCTGGCTCCTCTAAAGTGCGTAATTCATTGTAGAATGTAAAGTGAGTATTATCATCCATTGACTAACAAATCAAAGGTGCATATTGTTGATATATCATACCAAATCACGAGTTTGTTTAAATAACAACCCTCAATTTTTTCACTCTGTAATTTACTCACTTAAGAGGAGCTAAATTCAAAAGGAGTCAAACTAATACTACTATTAAACAAATTAAGTAGAAGTTTGTTGTGTACAATAAATAATACAAACTAATTTAATAAACTAACATACATTAGATGCACATTTTGAATAAAAACACACTGTGGCATTTTGTCAAACACATGGTGTGCACAATTGAAATGGAAACAAATCAAAACAACACCAAAATTCTCCCACCTACTTATTCCCCTCTTAGATGAAAAAAATTAAATTCGAAATGCACACAAAATCAATCTTCATAACAGCAACATTGCATCGACCAATTCAAATTCAAAATCAAGTGATACTCTTAATAAAAAAATAATTAAAAAAACACTTACTCTACTATACCCATAAACTCTCAACAAAAAGTCTTTCTTTTTTTCACCCAAAGTTTGTTCCTTTGATTTCCCACAACCAATAACAACATCAATAAGTGAAACCCTAACCTATTACAGTTCATGGTAAATCCGAAACTGGGGGAGGGATTGAGTTCGAATTTAATGAAAGAAAGGAAACTAAAGAAACGAAATGGATTCATACCCTTGATGAAATTCTAGGTCGTAGCTATGGATTCCGTATAATATGAGAAAGCGTTGAAGAATGAAAGGGGAATGAATGAAACTTGTATTGGTAAAAGAAATGGAAGAAAACGAAGATGGAAGAACAGAACAAGTGAGTGAGGTTATGGAAGATCTGTTAAAATGCATTGGACCATGGCCCGTGACCCAACTCGGCCCAGCCCGACTCATTTGTAAGTTGGGTTATAAAAAGAAAATTATATTCTATATCCTACCTTTATATTCCTACCCCTAAACTACCAATTTTATCTTTTTCATTTATTTTAAAAAAATAATACTTTTTTTTTTGTACTCCACTAAATTCGATTTGAGTTATTGAAAATTTAAAAAGAGTATTCCAGAAAACAAACGTGTTTTACAAATTTTGAATTTTGTGTACTACAAAATTTTTTTTAAGTTTTCCGAAAAAACTTTAAAAAAATTTCTGGAACATAAATGTGTTTTAGAAAATTCAAATTTTGTGTATCGAAAAACTGTTTTTCAAATTTTCCAAAACATATTTGTGTTTCGAAAAATTTGAAAAAAAGTTTTTCACTACATAATTGTGTTTTTGAAATTCGAAATTTGTGCTCTGAAAAACTTTTTTTTAAGTTTTCTGAAATACAAATGTGTTTCGAAATTTTTTTTCAAGTTTTCCAGAAGACAAATATTTCTAAAAAACTCAAACTTTGTGATTCGGAAAACTTTTTTCAAGTTTTACGAACACATTTGTATACCAAAATACTTTTTTTTCAAGTTTTTCGAAACACAATTGTTTTTGAAAAACTCAAGTTTCGAAAAACTTTTTTTAAAACCACTGACTAACAAAAAGATAGTTTTTGTTTTCTTTCAATGTCTTCAAATAGAGAATTTTACTCCTCACCCTCCAACTATACCTCTTATCCTGCAATATACCTAAAAAGACTTTTTTTTACTATATATAAAGTTGAAATTTTTTCATTCAATATTTTACTCACAAATTCAAAACTTCTGAAGAACAGGTAAGTTACTTTTTTGAAATTTTTGATAAATTTGAAACCTTCAAAATGCAATGTCAATTTTTTAAAATATTTTTGAAAATTTTCGACTAATATGAAACTTCTGAAATAGAATATTCAATAATTTTCGAAAGTTTCGAGCAATTTGAAATTTTTGAAATAGATGATTCAATAGTTTATCAAAGTTTCGAGCAATACGAAACTTTCGAAACACATTTTTTAAAACTTTCAAAACTTTTACTAATGTCAAAAGTTTTGAAGTTAAAATGTTTCTAGAAAAACAATAAAAATCAAAACTTTCGAACAAAATGAAACTTTCAAAAAATTTGAAACTCTCGAAACATTCAAAATTTTCAAAAAATATTTTTTTTTATAATACAAATTATTGATATGTTTATTTTATAGCGATTAAGACGAGAGGCGTGAACGGATAAATTATTCGCACTATCGTATGTAATGTAGGCGATAAAGTTCCATCCAGTGCATCTTATTGACGAATGAATGAGATTAACCGTCCACCTCGTCTACATCTTCATATACGCAATATGAATACAATGTGCCTCAGAGGATATGGGAAGTAGATGTATATTTTAATTAATTAAGTTTTTTTAATTAAGAATTAGTATATTATATTTAGTACATTTTTGTAATGAAATTTAGTACATTATTATATTGTTATGTTATTTATGTTTTTTAATTACTTGTAGGATCATGGTTCGTTGAAGGTGATCACGCACAGTTTGAAACGGAAGAAGTTTGTACAACAATGGACTTAAGAATCTGGATCGGTGCACTTGTCTTCAGCTTATTTGATGATGGCAAACGATGGTCTCATATCTTCCTTTGTAGAAAGGTTCCATAGAGAGACCAACCTATTTCACATGTTACTGGATGATGTCACGACTCTTTTGCACGACCATTATATTGGATGATGTCACGACTCTTTTGCACATTCATCTCTAGATAGGTTCTTCTGTGCACCAATAATAATATGAATACTAATAATGTTGTGATTGTTGCACATGAGTTGTTGGGAGCAATAAAGGAAGAAGCAGCTATAGAGATAAATGTTAACAAATGTATTTAATATAGAATGTAGTGGTTGTACGATCTATACAAAAGTCTCACACAAACTAAGCAGTTTGAGTGTGCTGCAACATCATATCTTTTGCACTTAGTTGGAAGCACTTTTTTCTCCCACAATTATCACACTCAAGTCAAGCCAAATTATATTATCTTGTTACTAATTTAGAGCGTTGTCGGAACTATGCATAGGATACAGTTGCATTGGTTGTGCTATATGATAACTTGGGAGATGAAGCTATTCATGACACTAGAAAGTTGGGAGGGTATATGGCTTTGTTACAGCTATATAACCCATATTAAGTTGTGTTATTAATTTATTAAGTTGTGTTTTTAATTTACTAGATTGTTTTTTTATTTTTGGGGCAGTGCTGATTTATGAGCACTTTCCTAAAATATGTAAGTGATGGAAGAGTTCCTGAACATAGTCCTAGAGCCCGTAGGTGGACCGCAAAACATGTTGTCGAAGATGGGTTGATGACATATTGGCGGAGGCTTGATGCCATTTTGCTTTTTGAACCAATGGCGATGTTCTTCGACTACCTTTGTTAGGTGGAGTATCAGTCCCATATCTACTGAAGTGTTGTCTTCGACAGTTTGGTCGCATTCAATGTATTCCGCACGACGTTCCTTCGGTGCCAGCAAGCATAGATTAGGAGTGGCAGAATTCTCTAAAAGCATGTAAAACGACTCTTCAGAGTCTTTCACATCGAGTGAAGTTTCCTGGTGAGGTCTCATAATAGCTATTATGCTTGGTACTTACATGTTTCACATCCTCGAATCATCCATGATGCTCCACCTGCTGATCTAAATGTTCCATCATCTTCAGCACAAGCTACTCCATCTTCTACACGAGACGCTAGAGCATCTGAGCTTTTACAGAGGGTTATACAGATGGTAAATTCATATGGTGAAGTTCATGACATGTTAATGTTTTAGGGAGATCATTAGTGGATTGTGTCAATATTTTGCATTATTTTGGAGTTCTGTTTTGTTGTATGACTACTGTTTTATTTTGTACAATGAATGTAATTCTCATTATGGTTTAGATTTATTTTCGGTCAATTATGCAACTACTATTTTATGGATCAACTAAAGTAGATTTATAGAAATATAAATTCAAATGGTGCAATTCAACACATACAAATTAATCTTCATTTAATGAAACACAAGATGATTTGATAAATGTTAAATCTATGTGTTCCTAATGCTTGAGAGGTTTGCATAAGCTATTTTCCATGCTTTCGCACTATCACTACAAAAGTCTCTCCATTTTTGTGAGGTGGGTGGTAAAGGACAATCATACTTTATTTTTATCTGCACAATAAAGTATTAAACATTAGTTTACTATTAAAGTGTTAAAATTTATCATAAATTTTACCTGTACCCAATGGTCTTCATTGATAAATCCAATTTCTATAAAGAATTACGAGAAGAATACCATTGATGGTGGTTCCTTCAGCGGAAAAAAATGTCATATTCAAATTATGAGACAAATGACACTAGAACGACATTATATCATGTCGTTATCACGTAATCCATCTCTGGTATAGTCATCCACTTTTCTTTTTCTTGAGCACCCAAATTAGATATCTTTAATGAGTTCCACACCTTTTCAACAATGTCATATAAAACATAAGAATAAAGATACTGATGTAGATTGATATCTTTTCTCAAACCAATCCAAACTAAAGGCCAAGATTCATCACTCCAACCTAATAATGTTGCAAGTGGGCAATAATCATAGTTTCCATCAGGCAGAACATTTATTATGTTAATAATATACTGATGAATAAAAAAAGGAAAATGCTTCTTATATGGTTGCTTTGCATATCCTTGAGATTGTTGCTTTATAGAACCTTAAGATGGTTGTGTTCCAAATCCTTGACATGGTTTCTTTTCATAACACTAAGATGGTTGATTTAGAGATCCTTGAGAAGCACCCACATACCCCTAACATGAAGGATCATAGGGAGCATCAAATTATTTTCTCTTTTGATTTTTCTCAATAGCTCTTATCAGGTGGTGGACGCATTGATGTTGTATGTGGAAATACAAGTTCACGCACATTTGTCCTGAATATCCTTTGACCAACAATATATTGTGTCTTCGTGTATGCTTTCATTGTCTCCTACTCTTCTAAGAACTCATATTGTGATAGAGATTCTTCATGCTCCATGCTTAATTTTCTCCAAAAAAAACATGAATTGTCATGAGAGTACCAAATATCTGCAACTATGTCAACTCACAAGCACAAGGTAACCCATAAGTTATCCTAATTGAGCAACCACATGTTGTTTTGTCAATACGTACCATTTTTTCTCTCTTTAACTCTATCAATTTTTTTTTCCTGCATTTCCTTGATACAAAGTGATGATCTTTGATAAACTGGTGGATTATACTTGTGCTCAATATCGATAATATTTTTCTAACAAGATGTTTTGATTCTACATGTTTGGTTCTTCAACATCATATCCACAACATCCCAACTTTTGCACAAGTCTCCATTACTAGTTTGCAACATGTTTTTCAATCTCCAATGAGCAGACTCAACCCTACAAATAAATTAAATAACACAAATTAAAACAAATCACATAAATGACTCGATCATGTTTCTAAAACAAATCATAAATTAAAAATATATGTTGGTCGTTGTATTTCCTAAATGCATCCCTCTATTGGTTCACGCAACGACAAAAAAAATTTGTATGGTGTGAATCATGAATCTTTAACATAATCAACAAAAATAATAGTATTGGCACACACTAACTCAAAGTCTTGCAAGTGATGATCATACTTCTCCATACTAGTCGAATATACATTCTTTTTTCATAAACTCATTACCTCATCTTGTTTATCATTTTTCACACTTGCATTTTGTCCCCAACATTTTTTTCAATATGAAAACGACATAGCAGATTAATTGAAGTAGGAAATACGACCCTAATAGCATTCATCATGGCAAGATCTATATCAGTCACAATAACTTTAGAAATTAAATTCTCATATACGAACAATTGTCTTTCCTTTTCAAATGCCCAAATGAAGTTTTCTTGTCTCTTTTGTTCCAAGTAAGCAAATGCTAAAAAAATTGTCAACCCAGTAGATGTTATACCGACAATTTCAAGAAATGGTAGTCGATGTCTATTTCTTTCGTATGTGCTATCACATATCAAAATACAATGAAACATGTTCAATAGCTTTATACAATTTGGACACGTCCAAAATTTGTCTCTTAGAACATCTGAATCCTCCCGTCTTCTTGTTCGATGCACATAATTTTCACTTTGTATTAACTTCGATAAATGTTACATTTCTATGTACGAACCTCTCAAAGATGATCGATAAGTACTCATTAATTTATATATTTGAGTGGAAACTGTTAGATTTTCTTTATATCATTCTTTCAACGTATTCAAAATGAATCTGGGTGCAAGTTTATAGTTTGTCATATCATTAAACAATTTTCTCTCCTTTTTCATTTAAACGTCCTAAATATGAATGGTCATCTAAAGTATTCTCTAAATCATGATTTTGTGTGAAGTTTCAATAACACAAGAAATGGGGGATTGGAATTGTACTATTTATTTGTTAAAATAGTTTTTGAATTTTAATTATAACTTGGTGTTTAAGGCAAATTGAAAAATAAAAGCAAAGAGAAAAGGAAGAAGAGCACACAAGAAATTTTGTCCTGGTTCACCACTAACCTGGCTAGCTACGTCCAGTACCTTCACCTGAAGGATTTCTTCCAGTAATTCAACATGAATTGCAAAAATCATTGAACCTCACCCAGTTAAGTCTTCACAACTTTCTGGTTACAACTGCAACTCGTTGAGGAAAATACAACATCCACTAATGGGCCAAATTACAAGTGCTTGTTTGGTTTGTGTTTAACTCTCAACGAGAGTATACGTATGTCTAACACTTTCTAGCACTTACATAAATATGTGTTTGTACAATTGCTTAATAATAAAATGATGATTGTTCCAAGTATAATTTCTTCAAAGTGTTTGATGTTGTTCTTCAATTCTGTCCAGACTTAATTTTTCCAAATTTTCTCAATTTTTGCAAAGTAGTTTGATGAGAGTTATTGTAAGATTTTTCACTTTTAATTCTGGTGTCATTTCTTGTTAGCGTTCTTGTTGTAGTTGTTGAACCAAAGAAGAATCATTTTTATAATTAATTCAGGAACATATGTCTTGCTTCAGTGTTGAATTCAATCATTGCCTTGTTTCAATTTTGTTCTTTTGTGATTCGTTACTTTGAATCGATACGTTGTTGTGTTGTTTCAAGTCTTTTTCAATAATGTTTCAAGATTTTTTTCAAAGTCTTTTTTTCTGAAATTTGACATCTTCCAGAATCAGTATCATAAGCAAAATTGCCAAAATCAGGATTAGAGGCAATATTTACCCGTTTCACAGTCTGATTTGAAATCCTCTAGATTTCATTAGACTCACATCTTGAGAGTCGTACACAACTTCCAGAATCGTTAACCTTCATCAGATGCATTGACTTTATCAAAGGAGTTGACTTTTTGTCAAAGGAATTGACTTTTGTTAGAGTCAGAAGTATGAAAGTTAGAGTCAATTCGGAGTGTGTCAATATCAGAAGCATAGTAATAAGTATCAGAGGCAAAAACAAAAATATGATTTTTTTTTTCTTTCAGAGGCAGAGGCAACATATCCGAACTTATTGAATATCAGAGTCAGAATTATTTTACCAGACTTAGCGCTTTAGAGTTAAATATTAGAGTCAGCGCATTAGAGGCAACCGAGTCACACGTATTAAGGGCGCGATTTCTCTCATTATATAGCTTCCTTTGATCGTGTTGTTTCCTCTGATTTTTGCATTTCCTTTGATTATGTTGTTTTCCTCTTATTTTTCCTATTTCCTTTGACTTTTACCCGTTTCCTCTAATTTGTCCTAGGTCTAGGATGTACCTGTTTGTTCTATTTTTCCGCACACTTAATTTAGAAAATTAGTACATTAAACTGCTCTCGCAAACAACATTTTCTTATCAACCAAACTAGCAAGGAATTGTTCTACAAAACCATATTGGTTCCAACAAACTCCCTTTTATTGTTGATGACAAAACTTCATTTTTGTGAACAATTTAATAATAAAAAGCATGAAATAAACAGATGCTCTCCTAACTTAGAGCATACACAGATTTGTTTTAAAATATTTTCCCCCTATGTAAAATAATTAATCATAGCAAATGAGTAAAAATTGTTCTACAAAACATTTTCTTTTCTCCCTCTTTGTCATCAAACAAAAAGGAGTAAAGAAACATAAAATATGACAAATTAAAGAACATGTAAAAGAAATGCAAAAATATAAAATATCAGAGACATGTTATAAAGAGTATCAGAACATCATTCAAAAAATTTAACAAGATTTAGATTTTCTTTAATGAAAAGAAATTTGTCTTGAAAAATGGGTTTTGTGAAGATATCAATCCACTGATGCTCAGTATCTATATATTTTATGTCAAGAATGCCTTTCTGAACAAAATCTCTAATGAAGTGATGTTTGATTTCAATATATATTTTATGAGTGTTGCAACCAGCATCTGATATATATTCTGCCTCTGTTGTTGATAATGCAATTGTCCCTTACGTCTTGTTGGACCATGAGATCAGATTGTTACTACGAAAAATACAGTTTCCACTTGTGTTTTTCCTTTCAAGTTTGTTTCATGTGTGGTCAGCATCACAATATGCAATGTATTAGGATGATTTGTTATAAAACACTCTTAAGTTGGTAGTGCCTTTCAAATATTTGAAAATCCTTTTAACTAATGTTAAGTGGGATTCTCTTTGGTCTGATTGAAATTTGGCACAGAAGAAGATACTAAAAAGAATGTATGGTCTTGAGGTAGTTAAGTATAGGAGTGATCCTTTCATGCCTCTGAAAGTTTTCTGATCAACTCTTGTTCTTGAATTATCTTTATCAAGTGAGAAGGTTGGATGCATTGGAGTACTCATGGGTTTTCACCCATCCATTTTGAACCTTTTGAGAAGTTCTTTGGTGTATTTGGTTTGATGGATCAGTACACCATCTTAAGTATGTTATCTGAATTTCTCAGAAAAACTTGAGTTCTCCCATCATGCTTATTTGAAATTATTTCTTCATCAACTTAGCAAATTCTTGACATAACATGGGTTTTCACTCATCCATTTTGAACCTTTTGAGAAGTTCTTTGGTGTATTTGGTCCGATGGATAAGTACACCATCTTAAGTCTGTTGGATCTGAATTCCCAAGAAAAACTTGAGTTCTCCCCTCATTCTCATTTGAAATTATTTATGTATCAACTTAGCAAATAATTGACATAACATGCCATTAGTTGAACCAAATATTATATCATCTACATATATTTGTACTATAAGAATATCATTTTTAGAAGCTTTTCTAAATAAAGTAGTATCAACTTTTCCTCTTTCAAAATTATTTTCAAGCAAAAAATTACTCATTCTATCATACCAAGCCCTAGGTGTTTGTTTCAGACCATATAATGATTATTAAGTTTGAAGACATACTCAAGATATTCATCATTTTCAAATCTTGGAGGTTGCTTGACATATACTTCCTCATTAATATATCCATTTAAAAATGCACTTTTTACATCCAATTGATACAAGATAATATTGTTAAATGTAGCAAAAGATAATAGGATTTGAATATCCTCTAACCTTGCCACTAGAGAAAATGTCTTGGTGTAATCAATACCTTCTTGTTGGTTGTAGCCTTGTGCTACTAATCTGGCTTTGTTTCTCACAACTTATCCATTTTCATTCAATTTATTTATGAACACCCATTTAGTTAAAATTGGTTTCTTATCCTCTAGTCTTGGCATAAGTCTCATACAACATTTCTTTTGAATTCATTTAAATCTTCTTGCATTGCTAAAATCCACCCTTCATCTAAAAGAGCTTCATCCATAGATGTTGGTTCTAGTTTAGAGAGTAAGCCAAAAAAATATGTGTCCTTAAGAGAAGATATTGTCTTTTGAGGATCATTAGAATTTCCAATAATCAAATTTGGAGGATGTGATTGAAGGTGCGAACACGAGAAGGGGGGTTGAATTGTGTTTGCACAAAGTTGATAACTTTTTGATAATTTATATATAATTAAAAATTAGTTTGGTTTTGGTGACTTACTTGGAGTAGAAGCAATCAGATTTAGAGGCAGCAAGCAATGAAAGCATAAATAATTTGACGCGTAGAATTATCCTGGTTCACCACTAACTTGGCTACATCCAGTCCCCTCATTCAGAAGGCTTTAATCCACTAATTCAAAAACCTTGAATTACAAAGCACCTGACCCTCCAAGCCAGTCTTCCCAAACAGCCTGACAACCTCAGACTTTTGAGGAACTAACCACCTTGACCCTACAAGCCAAGTCTTCTCCTAACAACCTGACAACCTCAGATTGAAGAAGGAACTAAACCACTATCGGGTTGGATACAAGAGATTGAAACTGGAGTAGTTGCTTCTAACAAAGCTGATAATAATAATAATAACTCTCACACTTTAAGAAAAGAACGCTCAAAAAATATTTCTAACTTGAACAAGTGTTTCTCTCTTTGAACTCTAAGATGAATTGAGAACTTTGAGCTTGAGTTATTCTTTTCTGCTTTTCGATACTTTTCTCCTTCAGCCTTGAGTGTCTATTTATAGTGAAAATTTGGGCTTCAATTTAGTCCTTATTTAATTCTGAATTGTATCTTGTTTAAATTGAGTTTGTAAATTCTTCATATTGATTTTGTTCCTATTTTGTGTAGATTGACTTTGTAAATTCTTCAAATCTAATATTCTTCAAATCTTCATTAAATGTTGATCAAATATTCTTCAAATCTTCATTAAATTGTTGATCAAATATTCTTCAAATCTTCTTCAAATCTTCACTAAATGTAGATCAAATATTCTTCAAATATTCTTCAAATCTTCTTCAAATATTCTTCAAATCTTCTTCAAATCTTGACCATATTTTCTTTTCAACTTGGTCAAAGATTTTCTCCAATTATAAATTTGAATCAAATCTTATTTTAGATTTTCATCAATTATAATTTTGAATCAAATCTTATTTAAGATTTTCTTCAATTATAAATTTGAATCAAATCTTATTTTAGATTTTCTTCAAAAACATGAATCTTCTTTCATACTCTTTGAAGTCAAATATATTGTTTTCATAAAATACTTTTGTTAACATCAAAACTCTATATGTAAAACCAACTTGGTTCCAACAGTGATGATTTATATTTCCACCCATTTCTTGGTTCTAAAGATTCTTGACTTGCATTGTCATTGTCATTCCCATCCTCTGATGTATTGGAGGATGTTTTTCCCTCTAATTTACTCTTATACTCTGGTTTGTTAATTTCATTTGTTTTGATCATTTCTTCTATTTTTCTTTGTTCTGTTGATGTTTAAGGTCCTTCTAGAATGCTTGAATCCTCTGGTTTTGGTGTTCCTGCAAAACCATTTTCTTGCTCTAACTATTTATAGTTAGGGTGTTTGTCATTAAAGATGACATGAATTGATTCTTCCATTATTTGAGTCTCTTGATTATATACTTTGTAGGTTATGAACTTTCAGAATATCCCAAAAGAATAGATTTTTGTGATCCAGAATCAAACTTGCCCAGTTTATCTTTTGTGTTAAAATTATAACAAATACAACCAAATTGGCAAAAATAGGAAATATTGGGTTTTCTATTCTTCCATAATTCATAAGGTGATTTATTTAGCATAGGTCTAATTAAAAAAAAAACGGAATATAGCATGCAATGTCAATTGCCTCTGCCTAGAAATGTCTTGCAACATTCATCTCATTTAACATGGTTCTAGCCATTTTTTGAAGGGATCTATTATTTCTTTCTACAACTATATTTTATTGTGGAGTTCTGGGAGAAGAAAAGTTGTGTGAGATTCCATATTCTTCACAAAAACTTTCAAAGAATTTGTTTTCAAATTCTCCTCCATGATCACTTCTAATTGTTATAATTTGACGACATTTCTCATTCATTACTTATTTACAAAAAGCAATAAATACTTTAGGACAATCATCCTTATTTCTTAGGAATTTTACCCAAGTCCATCTAATGTAATCATCAACTATGACAAAACCATATTTCTTTCCATTTACAAAGGTTGTTTTCACTGTCCCAAAGAGATCTATATGCAATAGCTCATGGGGTTTGGTAGTAGAAACAAATTTCTTATAGGGAAATGAGTTTTTTTGTTTGTTTTCGCTTTTGACAAGCTTCAAACATAACTTCTTTTTTGTATCTAAGATTAGGAAGCCCTCTAACAAATTGAAGTTTATTCAATTTTGAGATTAATTTTAAATTTGCATGGCCCAACCTTTTGTGTCAAATTAATTTTTCTTCATTAACTGACATGAGACACTTAACATCTTCTTTTTTTAAGTTTGAAAGGTTTATTTTGTATAAGTTAGTCTGCCTCTAACTTGTAAAGAGTACAAATCCATCATTTTCACTAATTTTTTTGCATAATTTTTTATTAAAAATAATATCATAACCAATATCATTTAATTGACTAGTACTTAACAAATTATGTTTAAGACCTTGAACAAATAAAATATTTTTAATTAAGGGTAAAGAACCATTACCAATTGTACCATGCCTTATATTTTTCCTTTCTTGTTGCCTCCAAAGCTCATTGTTCTTCCTTCCTTCATGATCAGGTTTTGGAACAAAGACTTTTCGTCTGTCATATGACACGAGCATCCATTGTCCAAGAACCAAGGTTGGAGTTTCAACTTTACTACTGAAAACATCTTCAAGAGGGAATATTTTGTTTTTAGGTACTCATATCTGATTGGGTCCTTGTTTGTTAGTCTTCGAAGGTTTCCTAGTTTTCTACGTTTTTAACATGGGACATGAAATTTTGCTATGTTCTTTTTAGAGCATATTGTGCACACTACCTCTGGTGAGGTGGTATCCTTTGTTGTTTCTTCAAAGCCTAATCCCCTTTTACCATTTCTACTAACACAATAAATTATTGATGCCATCTTACTTCTATTAATGCCATTTTTCATAAAGTTTTTAAATGAAAATTCAAACTTGATAGAATTACAAGTTTTATCCTCTAAAGGTTCAGTTTTGTTATCACTTAGAACTGCTTTTTTTTTTTAATTTCTTCAAATTCTTTCTCAAGAAGGTTATGTTTTTCAGCTAAATCAATGTGACTTTTTCTTCAGAGTTTTAGTTTTAAAGACATAGATTAGTTTTTATTTAAAAAAATCCTTTAAGGCAGTAATAAGATCATTTCGAGATAGATTGGAAAGTACCTTTATTCATCATCAAAGTCAGAGTCAGATTTTGACTACATGTTGGCCATTGGTGCCATGTTAGCATATTCCTCATCATCAGATGATTCTTCCAAGTCATCCCGTGTGATAAGGCCCTTCTTTTTATTGTTTGTTTCCTTCTTCTAATTTCTGAGTTTAGGACATTCAGACTTATAATGTCCAGATTCTTGACATTCAAAACATATCACTTTCCTTGTATCAATTACTTTTTCTTTGTTCTGAACTTTCTTGAAGTCATTTCAATGAAAGGATTTCTTCTAATGCCACATAGGCTGAATTCTTCTGGAAATAAATGATAATTCTTCAGCCTCCAAGTCCTCATTATGTTCATCTAACTCATCATCATTCTCATCCTATGATTCATTAATTGCATGTAAGGCTTTATTTTCTTTTGATCTAAGAGACAATGATATTTGCTTTTTCTTTGGTTCATCCTCTGCCAATTCTATTTCATATTATTGAAATGAACTTATGAGTTCTTCTAGAGGCAAACTATTTAGATTATTTTCCTCTTGTATGGCTGTGATTTTTTGTCTCCATTTACTTGAGAGACTTCTAAGAATTTTATTAACATGGTCTGTTATAGTATAGCTTTTCTCTAATACATTTAAACACGAAACCAATGTTTGAAATATTTAAAATATTGTTTCAATGTTTTCCTCTTCTTCCATTTGAAATAATTCATATTTTCTTCTAAGAAGATTTGCTTTTGCTTCTTGTACTTGTTTATTCCGTTCATATTTTAGAACTAGAGCATCAAAAATGCTCTTGGTTGTTTGTTTGTTAGTGAGTTTGTCAAACTCTTTGAATGTAATTGCATTCATCATAAAGGTCATTGTCTTATGATGCATTTTGTAAAGCCTTTTCTGTTCAGCACTCATGTTTTTCCTAGACACTTCAGAGCCATCATCATTTGTTGGGGCATTGTGTCTTTCTTCAACTAAATCTCATAGTTATGGATCTTGGGATATAAACAAACTTTGTAATTTGTCTTTCCAATATTCAAAGCGTTCTCCATCAAAGAGTGGAGGACTGTTAATATTTCCACCAATAGCTTCTTGACCAAGATTTATCATGATAGAAACAATTTATTGGATCTTTTCTCAATACTGTCAAGTGTTTAGTCCTTGAGGTCAAGCTCTGATACCAATTGAAGTTTCAATAACACAAGAAAAGGGGGTTTGAATTGTATTATTTATTTGTTAAAATGGTTTTTGAATTTTAATTTTAACTCGGTGTTAAAGGCAAATTAGAAAATAAAAGCAAAGATAAGAGCAAGAAAAGCACACAAGGAATTTTATACTAGTTGACCATCAACCTGGCTGGCTACGTCCAGTACATTCACCTGAAAGAATTCTTCCAATAATTCAACCTAAATTACAAAAACCATTTAACCTCACCCAGTTAAGTCTTCTCAACTTTTTGGTTATAACTACAACACGTTGAGGGAAATACAACATCTACTAATGGGCCAAATTACAAGTATTTGTTTGGTTTGTGTTTAACTCTCAATGAGAGCATATGTATGTGTCTAACACTTTCTAGCACTTAGATAAATATGTGTTTGTACAAGTGCTTAATAATCAAATAATGAATGTTCCAAGTTCATAATTTTTTCAAAGTATTTGATGTTGCTCTTCAATTCTGTCCAGACTTAATTTTTCCAGATTTTCTCAATTTTTGCAGAGTAGTTTGATGAGAATTGTTGTATGATTTTTCAATTTTAATTATGGTGTCGTTTCTTGTTATCGTTCTTGTTGTAGTTGTTGAACCAAAGAAGAATCCTTTTTATAATCAATTCTAGAACATATGTCTTGCTTCAGTATTGAATTGAAACATTGTCTTGTTTCAATTTTGTTCTTTTATGAGTCGTTACTTTGAACCGGTGCATTATTGTGTTGTTTCACTTTCAACCGCTACTGTAGATTTTGAATTTTTTGTTGTTGTTGTCAGCGATGAGCCTTTTGCAAACCGTTTATACCAATTAAAAAAAATACTTAGCCATTATTTCCATTCGGTGCAATTTGGTAGGTAACCAACTAGACCTTTTCTGGAATTTTTTCAAGTCTTTTTTTGAACTCTAACATCTTCCAGAATCAGTATCAAAGGCAAAATTGCCAATATTAGGATTAGAGGCAATATTTGCCTGTTTCAGAGTCTGATCTGAAAATCCTCTAGATTTCATCAGAATTACATCTTTAGAGTCATACACTACTTCCAAAATCGTTGACCTTCATCAGAGGCATTGACTTTACCAAAGGTGTTGACTTTTTGTCCAAGGCATTGACTTTTGTTAAAGTAATAAGTATGAAAGTTAGAGTCAATTTGGAGTGTGTCAATATCAGAAGCATAGTCATACGTATCAGAGGCAGAAATAAAAATATGATTGTGTTGTTTTTCTTTCAGAGGCAGAGGCAACATATCAGAACTTATTGAGAGTTAAATATTAGAGTCATCGCATTAGAGGCAACGGAGTCACACGTATTAGAGGCGCGCTCCTTCTCATTGTGTTGCTTCCTCTGATTGTGTTGCTTCCTTTTATTTTTGTATTTCCTCTGATTATGTTGTTTTCCTTTAATTTTGTTGTTTTCCTCTAATTCAGTTGTTTCCTCTGATTTTTCCTCTTTCCTATGATTTTTACCTGTTTCCACTAATATATCCTAGGTCTGGAATGTACCTGTTTGTTCTATTTTTCTGCACACTTAATTTAGAACATTAGTACATTAAACTGTTCTCACAAACAACCTTTTGTTATTAACAAAACTAGCAAATAATTGTTCTACAAAACCATCTTGGTTCCAACAGTGTGTTCTGTATCAAACACTAATTTTTCATATTCACCGATCCTCAACGATATGCATACGAGTTTTAATGATCAGTTACCCTTGTGAGAACAAGTTAAAGTTGATTTTGATTTTATTTTATATCTTCCTCCTCTTTCACATCCCAAAATTAATTTATCTTTTCTTCCTCTTTTTTCGGTAGTTGTATCAAATCTAATTGTAACAATTATCATCAATTTTTTCTTCCAATAATTTTTGCTCATTCGACTACAACTTTTCGAGAGAAAAATATCTACAAAATATATTTAAGATAAAACATCAAGATATGTGTATAAATTAAAAACTAATAATATCAATTATTATTAAGATTATCTGATCAGTTGTGAATTTATCAGTAGAATCTACAGTCAGTGTAGTAGAAACTTCACCATCAACTTCACTCATAAATTAATTTGAAAAAATATATAAGTTAAAAAATATATCAAATTTAATTAATATTTATACTGTAAATATAATATTTTAAAAAATAATGTAATTATTTTAATAAAAAAATGCATTTCAAAAATTTGAGAAATATTCTAATTTTTTGAAACTTTCAAATTAATCAAAAAAATTTAATATTATTAAAATTGGAACTTACTTTGTATTTTAAAAATTTTGCTTTGTGATAAATTAAAGTTTCAAAATTTTGAAAATTTTCTATAACTCATTTTTGTATAGAGAGAATGTAAATCTCAAATTTTAGTAACATTTTTCAATAAAAAAAAATAGAGCAAATTTAAATCTCCTTCAAATATATGTTTGAATTAATTAATATGAACATGTATTTTAACTAAAAAAATATATTAAGATTGACCGATCGAAATACACATAGGTCATCTCACAAAAATGAGTCATCATCAATCATTAACCAATTAAATTTTACAAATATTTATATCCTACATCTCATATTGTCCCTCCTATATATCTTCAAACTATTTTAATTATTTTTTTATTACTTTGGCGAAATTCAAAATTTTATTTTATTGAAAATAAGTTCTGACATATTTAAATTTGTCACAATGGAAATGTGTTCCAGAAGAATCAAATTTTGAGATGAATGAAATATAAAAAAGTTTTAGTAAAAACTTTTTAAATTTTCTTTATTAAGATAGAAACAGTTTTTGTCGAGTTTAGTTCTTTTAGAGTAAAAATAAGAAAATTAATTGTTGATATTCTAACAACTTATAATTGGTTATGTGTGTACATATAATATCAATTATTTATATATTCATCAATAAGTATTCACTTTATTCTCTAAAGTAAATTGTTACTTAAAATGAGCTTAATGTGATTCCGTCAATTTTAAATTTTCAAGAATATAAATATTTGATAAATCAAATTTTCATAAAAATATAACAAGACGTTTTGTTATAGTTTTTTTTTAAATAATAATATATTTATTAGTTACATACAAGAATAAATAAAAATTAAAAAATAAACTAATATTTTAAAATGAGAAGTAATATAAAAATTATTTTTAATAGATTGTATTTTTTTAGTAAAAATATAGATGATTATTATTTTGCAAAAGAAATTATTATAGAAATGCAAGGGGTAATATGAATCCATAAAGTGATGTGTAAGGTAGTAGGTATAAATATTTGACTCTAGTATATTTCAATCTTCGTTCTAAATATATTTCAACACTGCTTGGACCCATTGGTCATATTCACATATGTTTTTTGTAAACCTATATTCTTATATTCTATTGTGAAAGCTATTCAACTACCTATTAATTCAATCATCCCATATTCTACTGTTTGATGTGCTGTCATGTAGAGACGAGAGCAAAACATATTATATTGTTATCTTTGGAGGGAGGAGAATATATGATATATGTTTTAACTTAAGCAAAGTATTATAACTTTCTTTTTTTTAAAAAAAAAAAAGAGTGTTCTATCTTTATCTTAAAATTATCTTTTAGATTTTAATAGATTTTATTCAGAAGAATTCATGTTAAAAGAATAAACTTTGAGCAAAATTGAATTTTAAAAAATTATTGTGTTTCATCATAATATTCTAAAAGAATTGATTTGGTCAAATGATAAAAATAAAACAAATTTTTAAACATAAATAAAAATAATTTTATAAGTCACACCCAAAACTAATTTTATTCAACCAAAAAGCTAAGCCCAGTTTACTTTTTAAAATATATTTTTATTATTTTAAATGTTTATTAAGGTACATAAAAAGGATATGAAATATCCTTTAATTAAAATACTTTTTCACCAATAAAAAAAAGGGTTTTTAAAGAAAAGTAAATATTTATCTATTTCAGAAACTTTTCATCTCCTTACTAATAAATAAAATTAACACAAATACGATATATACCTCTTTTTAACTTTTTACCTCTTTTTTAACTTTGTTTTATTACCAAACACGGTATATATTCACTTGATTGAGTGAATTGAAAAGCGCAATTTCTAATACACTCAGTTTATTTCTCTCTTTTCACACTCTCTCATATCTTTTTCTCTTTTTACTTTCTTCGAACAATCAAACACACCTTTAATTTACCTTAAATTTAAGAATAGAATGTATGTTATTATATGTTTTAATGTAAGGAGAGTGTTATATCTTCTATTTTTTTTTTTTTTTTGAAAAGAAGAGTGTTCTATCTCTATCTTAAAATTATATTTTAGATTTTAATAGATTTAATTCAAAAGAATTCATGTTAAAAGAATAAATTTTGAACAAAATTGAATTTTAAAATATTAATGTGTTT
>JBBPBQ010020321.1:46142990-46164366 GCA_037974755.1 Cicer yamashitae
TTAGAAATTCGAAAAAAATATTGTTTTTATTTTAGTATTTATTATTATTTTATACTACTCATTAAATAATATTGCAAAAAAATTATATTTTTAATATTTAGTCAAATTAGTCAAATACAATGTTTTTAAGGATATTTCTAACATAAAGATTTAGTGTTAGTTGATATTTTATATTAATCATTAAATAATATGGCAAAAAAATTATTTTTTATACTTAGTCAAATACATTGTTTTTAAAGATTTTTTTCAAATAAATATAACAAATACTCATAAGTAAATTACATAAATAACATAATATTCAGAATTTCATGACTTAAAGTGCAATTGTAGTAGTACTTAATATTTCTGACATATAAAAATTTGCTCAATTTCCCGTATGTATTTGATAAAAATAAAATATATTTCATAATCAATATTGAAAAACTTTAATACGATAACATTTTCAATAAATTCACCTTTGGGATCAAACATTAACAAGAATGGGTTGCTTCACTTTGTATTCCTTGTCAACAAGTGAAATGATGAATATAAATGATTTGTCCAACATTTTTTAAATTTATATTATTATGGACAATTTTAATTTTAAATGAAAAATATATATGTATTCTATAAACAAATTTATTAGGATAAAATTATAGAATTCCCTCTTCAGTTTTGAACCCCGAAACTCGCAGTTGTATGATTTACTTATAGTGAAATTTATCATCTCTTCCAATATCAATATCAAAAAAAATTATAAATTTCTTGATATATGATTTTTGATTTATTATTTCATTTGGATATATGATTTTGTGCAGAAGCATTAAATGACATTATTTGAGGAGAAATGTGGTGTAAGTAAACATTTATGAGAGACTATATAATAAATATGAAATATTTATAATATAGATAGTTTAAATTTATTTACTTGTAAAGTAGGTTGGACGCTTAATCCAATACCATGTTTGAATTTGATTTTAATATACTATGACATAAATGCAAACAAATTGTCAAATATAAAAAACTTATGCATGATTTAATATAATATAAAGATTAATACTATAAATCGAATATAATGTAAAGGAAAAAGAAAACATGTCATCACAAAAACGGTCTTCTAACATTGGAGAACAAAAACTATCATATTTTAAAGAGTTATAGGATAGAGACATGAAAGGATAAGGAACATGATAGACAAAAGAGGATATAGACATGATAAAAGTTATCATGTCATGTGTTTGATGTGCACATGATAACAAACTTGATAAGATTAATTTATTATATTTAGTGTTTGATACACAACACATAACTAAATGATATGATTTATATTTTGATAAAATGACAAATTTGTCCTTATAATCTATTTAATTTTTTTTATAAATAAATAAAAAATGCTAAAAAATGTAAATAGTTTATGAAGTAATTTTATATACTTCAAAAAATTGTGATTTCTCTATCCATCACAATTGAATAATGACTCACTATCATAAAAATGTAAATAATTTATGAAGTAATTTTATATACTTGAAAAAATTGTGATTTCTCTATCCATCATAATTGAAGAATGATTCACTATCATAACATCATCTCGATTGATCAAACTCTCTAAAAATTCCCCTTTAATCCCTCTATATTCGATTTTTAATGCTATGATTTTCATAAAACCACGTTGAAGAATGATTCACTATCATACAAATTACTAAACAAAGACCAACCATTTTTAAAAACATTTGCTCTAACATTAGATATATCATCACATCATTTTGGTCTTGTGAATTCATATTTACATATATATATATATATATATATATATATATATATATATATATATATATAAGTATAACATTATTATTACTATTATCCATCAACACAAAATAGAATATCAATACATTATAACACAATACCTCGATGACAGAAGAAAATAATTATTATTCTCCATCAATTTTTTTTTGAAACATTAATCAAAGTTTATCATTAGTAACTATATAAAAAACAATTAACATAAATCTCAAATATCAAAGATGATAGAGAAAAAGAGCAAATATGAATAAAAAAATAATCGAAAAACAATCCTAACTTTTCAATATGAAGATAATCATAACTTTTATCTTGTTGTAGAATAAAATAAATAAGAAAAAAAAACATCAGGGTTGAATAGATGAAATCAATTAACAATCATAAAATCAACCTAATATCAACAACGGAAAACAATTATAAACCAAAAAAGTTATTTTATCAACACAATCAGAAAATTAAGGAAAATTAGGGCAAACATGAAAAGAGGGAAAAACAATAAAAAAAAAATAGTATCCTTGGAGAACTGAGAAAATATTTCTTAACTTTTATAAATTAAAAACAAATTATTTTAATTAACCTTAAATTTAAGATTTGTTGATTCTAAAAGTATTAGAAAGTAATGGTCGGAGGACTAATTTTTTCAGTTGCAAAAATTTACTTAAACATACCATCTTTCAATAAATATTCTTGTATGTATCAATTGAATTACTACCACCATATTTTTTTGTTGACCAGAATTATTACCACATATTTAAAACATTTAGTAAGCCTTACAAAAAATAAATTGATAACGTGGTTGTTGAATGAGAATATAAAATATACTAAAGGCATATGCTGCATTGCGTTGGTGGTCCAACGACAACAAAGATGACAGCAAGGTTTTTTTTGTTTTTTTGTTTTTACTAAGACAGCATGCAAAGTTAGTATCTTATGTTGTTTTATTTTATTTTATTTTGACAAGTGTTTAGAATTTAATTATTTAATGTAAAAGTTTTGTAAAAAATTTTACACATCACATCATAATTAATTTTAAAAATAGTTATGTTAATAATTAAATATTATTAATAATGATTTTTTTTATTAAATATTTTTAATAATGATTTTTTTTATTAAATATTTTTAATAATGATTTTTTTTATTGATTGATAGCATACAATTTTATACTAATAGTATATGTGAATTAAATTTGAATGATTAATTAATTTTTTTTGGCCAAAAAATAATTAATTAGTTTTGTCAAAAAAATTACTAGTGATTAATTATTTTTTTTGGCAAAAGAATATACATTTAGTCATTTAAAAGTAAATATTTAATCCTTTAAGTTTAGTTTAATTTTTACTTAAATTCTTTAAGTTTATTTTTTTCGATTCAGTTATTTAACTTATCAGTAATTATTAAATAACGCATGTAGTACTTTAAATTTGAAAATTTTCTCAAATTATTGTCATGAAATGTTAAAATCTAATTGAAATATTGTAACAAATTAACTATTCAAGTTAATTTACATGTGAAAAAGTTAAAAACATTGATAATGTTGATAGACTTTTATTATCATTTTGTATGTAAGGTTATACATGTTTTAAATTGTTGGAGATAAAATCAAGAAGTATATAACATTTATAAGATTTGGTAAATATTTTATGAATGATTAATATGAAAAACATATTGGGTGCGTTTGTTTCAGATTTTTTCATAAAAAAATTTATTTTTTTTCAAACTAAAAATCATTTTTTATTGTTTGAATGGTGTTTGTTTCATATTTTTGAAAAATCATTTTGTTAAAAAAAAAATTATTTTTTTGGCTAAAAATGAAAGATTACAACTTCTCACAATCGCCCCTGCAAGCAATAGATGAGATAAAAAGATGTCACACAATTTAAAGACATGGAAGTTAACTCAGTAATAAGATAAAATGATGTAATTACCCTTACCTTTTAAAAATTCGAAACTGTCGTACATCAATTTTTACTAGGTTTTCTCTTGACCTTGCGACTCTGATATAGATTTTCATCAGATACGAATTTATTTTTGCTTTTGTGGATCTTTTTATTACTTTGATGAGTACGTAAGATACATTGATCAATTTTGAAATGAGTATAAGAAATCGATTAAAGTAATAAATTTTGAAATGACTAATTTGAAATATTTCAATCATTTACTAACGACTATTTTAATGACTATGGATAATCAAAGTATGACAGTATGTTTATGATAATTTTAGAAAATAGTGAAATTAATGTATTTAGAAAAGTCATATCCTTAATGATAATTTTGTAGTTTAAAAAATCACTTTATAAAATTGTATACAAACAGATTAAAAATCATTTTAAAAAAAATCTCTTTTATGATAATAAACAAACGAAAATAAAAAAAAAATTATTTTTAAACAAATCTCTAAAAAATAATTTCTAAATTTTCTAAACTAAAAATCATTTTTATTTAAGCTCAAACAAACGTACTCAATTTTGTAGTTTAAAAAATGACTTTATAAAATTGTATACAAACAGATTAAAAATTATTTTAAAAAAATACTTTTATGATAATAAACAATCGATAATAAAAAAAAAACCATTTTAAAATAAATCTCTAAAAAATCATCTCTAAATTTTATAAATCAAAAATTATTTTTGCTTAAGCTCGAACAAACACGCACTATTATTACAGTATTTGATAGAATTTTAAATGATAATTTTTTAATTAAATTAATTATTATTAAAATTAAGATAAACCACAAACAACACAAATATAATATAGCATAATTGAATTAAAATAAAATAAACTTAAAAAATCTAACGGAAAATTGGGTTATCCTTAAAATATAATTGTGTTTATATCTATTATTTTAACAGGTTACCATTGGTTAGTTTTCGACGGTTGACTAGCAATTTCTAGAATATTCCTTAGATTCGGACAGGCCATCTCATCTCATATCTCTCGGTCTGGTTTTCGCGTTCGTGAATCACGACTCTCGTGTTTGCTAAAAATAATAAAATTTTATTTTTTATTTTTGGTCTTCAATATTGTTATTATCATTTTATATTTGATTACATAGTCGATGAAATCAACAACAACAATTTTATTTTAGTTATTTTTTTAACAGCAATTGTTTAGGGAACTGATTATTAAAAAAACTATTTAGGACACTAGATAAAATTAAAATAGAATAAATATTAATTTTTTTATTTAATATTTATTTACTAAGTAATTAAAATATATTTTCAGCAAAAAAATGTAATTAAAGATATTTTATAAAATGTATTGATTAGTATTTATTTATGGCGTATTTTTGCTAACAATATCCTTAATTTCTAATTTTAACGACAATATATTAGGTAGGGTTGTTGAAAATATTAATTAACTGTCTCTAAACTTCCAGTTTTGCATTTTTTGACAAATCCAGTTTTACATTATTCTTTCAGTGTCAAGAAGCAAATTATATTTGTTTATTTATTTTTTTCAGAATTAAATATGTTGGCAAACTTATTTTTTATTTATTTTATTTTTTTATTTATAAGCAAATATGTTAGCAGCTGTTATGAATAAAATTATTATGAATGTATATCTATTTAGCATTTCACCTGCCTGTAACTCTCACTAGTGATATTTATTTAGTGGCCTTTAAATATCATCAATTATTTATCTATTTATATCCTATAAATAAAACTCATTTTGTATTATAAATTTATCTATTTGTATAAATACTTTGAACTATATTTGAAAGTTTAATCACATTTGTGATTGAAAAGAGTAGTGGTTCATTAAAAATGTGAAAGATCACATGATATTTTTCTTTATATATATCAATGTTGGGTAAATTCTAACATAGACCATGGTCCATCGTAGGAGTTTTAAAAAATATTTAAAATTTCAACATCACAGATGTCATCTACGTCGTCTCTTAGACGTAGACGCAAATGATCATCTTCATTTTTAGGATTGATATATCGACTTAAATAATATGGATTCATATACACGAGGAGGTCACAAGCTATTATTTTTGAAGAATATTATCGACGTCGTTATAATTTTTGATAATTTTGAAGTACTGGTCATCGCTAAACCACTTATAAAGGTGATCCACGGAAGAATTCTTCTTCAATGTAATGGTTTTGGAAATTGTAGAGATTTCCATTGATGTGATAATGATGTATTAAATGTGAAGGTGATAAAAAGTTCACGAGTATGATTTGTGATTATGATCTTTATTTTTCTTAAAAGTAATGAAGTAAATTGTTATGAATATAATGATATATATATATATATATATATATATATATATATATATTTTGTGGTGGTGTTTAATAACTCAAGTGTAAGATTTAAAATAAATTAAAAAATGATTGTACAGAAATTGTTTATTGAAACTTTTATTAGAATAATAACGGTAATAAATTTGTTTTTATCCTTGTAACCAATTTTTGAAATTAAAATCTAGAAAATATGTTGAAGGTGAGATCTGAGATCATATGTGAAATGTTTATGTAGATAAATCGTCGCATATATTGACACGCTAAGGGGCCGTTTGATGGTTAGGATAAGGAGACAAAATATGTTGGAAATGATGATGATATTAATAGAAGATTGTTGCAAATAATGATGACATTAATGAGAGCTAGTGTTGTTGTGAATTGAAAAATAAGGAAGTCCCACATATGAGAGATATCACACACTAGTAGTGTTCATAAGGTGGATGTATGGAACTTGGGGTGTGTCTCAAGGGGTACCCCAATTTTGTAAAGGAGGAAGAACGCATACAAAATTGACCACCACAAACGCGCGCCGCCGCCGTCCGGCCGGCCAGCTCGGGCCTGGGCTTGGGCTAAGTGGTGTAAAAATCTGATTCAGTATTCCTTCCTGAATTTGTGCGTCTGTGTGCCCAGTCAAAACCCTAATCTTTGGTCTAACGCATCTGTTATTGCTCGGTCAAAAACATAGGTCAAAACCCTAAGTTTGGAGCGCACGTTTCTGAGGTCAAAAACTTGGAGCGCACGTTTTTAATGAATTTCTTTTGGAAAAGCACACCAAAAGCTCTCCGCATCTAAGAATTTTCTCCACTTCTTTCTCATTCTTCTTTTTCTTTCGAGTAGTCTCAGTACCATATTACGAGTGGCAGCCATCCGATTGCCATATTGAGGGTGTAATTCTAGAACGGTTTTCTACAGTGCAGTAGAACTCTGATACAGTGTATTTGGACTGTTTTATCCTGGGGACTTCGTGGTTGATAGTCTACCTTGCACAATTTGGACAGTGCCGCGAAACGTCTTAAAGAGAGCGACCTAGTCCGCAACTCAACTCAGTAATATTTTCAGTGGGATAAATTGATTTTTAAAAGTTTTTCGAAACTCAAAAATAACAATTTTAAGACTGCCATGTCTACCGGCGAAATTACTGGGACAGGTTCTTCTGCTTCTGACTACAACAAACCGTCTTGGTTTGAGGGATGCCACTTCAAACGATGGCAACAAAAGATGTTATTTTTTCTAACCACGAAAAAGGTTGCTAACGTTCTGAAGGATGACATTTCTGTTGTTCCAGAAACAGCTGAACAAACAGAAAAGGATAAGAAAGCTGCTGAATTATCTAATGGGAGCATAATGATTATTTATGTAAGAATTATATTTTGAATGGACTTACTAATGATCTGTATGATTACTACAGTTCCGACAACAATACTGCTAAACAGGTTTTGGATGGTCTAAAGAAGAAATATGATACTGAGGAAGCTGGAGCTAAAAAGTATGCCGTTAGCCGCTACCTCAAAAATCAGATGACAGATGACAGATCAGTGGAAGCTCAGTCTCATGAAATCCAAAAAATTTCTCACAAGATCATCTCTGAAGGTATGTCCCTCGATGAACAGTTTCAAATTGCTGTTATTATTAACAAACTGCCCCATGCTTGGAAAGATTTTAAAAATTCTCTCAGGCATAAAACAAAAGAATTCTCTCTATAAAGTCTGATAACTCGCCTTAGAATTGAGGAGGAATCCCGTAAGCAAGACCAGAAAGATGAAGTTCTTCTTATTGCAAATAACAAGAAAAAGAAATTCATCGGAGCAGTTCTGAAGCCAAACGGCAAATAACTAAAGAATTAGAATCACACTTTAAAGAACAACAACAAGAATGAGAACCCTCCAAAGGTCCTAATTATAAGGCAGCAACCACCTCCTATAAATGACCCTCTCCCACCTTTTCTCTGTTTTCATTGTGGGAAAGAGGGTCATATGACACGCAAGTGTAGGAACAAGTCAGGCCCTGCTCACCAGGCTAACTTGACAGAAGAGCAATTCATTGCTATGATAACTGAGATCAACCTTGTTGGTGGATCAGATGGATGGTGGATAGACATTGGCACCTCACGTCATATCTGTTATGATCGTGCTATGTTTAAAACATACACTGCTGCTGAAGATAAGAAAGTGTTGTTGGGAGATTCCCACACCACTAATGTTGTTGGTATTAGAGATGTGGAACTAATATTCACCTTTGGAAAGACCTTAATTCTGAAGGATGTCATGCACACTCCAGAAATTAGAAAAATTCTGGTTTCTGGGTTTCTTCTCAATAAGGCAGGCTTTACTCAGTCTATAGGGGCATATTTGTACACCATTTCTAAATATGGTATTTTTGTTGGGAAAAGGTACGCCACTGATGACATGTTTAAATTGAATGTTGAAATCAATAAAATGTTTCCTTCTGCTTACATGTTGTGTGATTTTAATATTTGGCATGTTAGACTCTGTCATATGAACAAACGTGTGATTTCAAACTTAAGTAACTTAGGCTTAGTTCCAAAGTTATCTTTTAAAGGATTTTGAAAAATGTGATTTTTGCAATCAAGCTACAATAACTAAGAGTTCACATAAATCAGTAGTTAGAGAATCTGAACCTTTAGGCTTAATACACTCTGATATATGTGAACTTGATGGGATGTTAACCAGAAATGGAAAGCGTTATTTCATCACTTTTATTGACGATTTCTCTGACTATACTTTTGTATATCTAATGAAAAATAAAAGTGAAGCGCTTGACATGTTTAAGATTTTTGTAATTGAAATTGAAAATCAATTTAGTAAAAAGAGTAAGAGGTTTCGTAGTGATAGAGGAACATAGTATGATTCCAGTTTATTTAATGAGTTCTATAAAACCCAAGGAATTATACATGAAACTATTGCACCATATTCACCTGAAATGAATGGTAAAGCTGAAAGAAAGAATATAACTCTTATTGAACTAGTTGTTGCTATTATACTTAACTCTGGTGCTGCATCTCACTAGTGGGGGGAAATTATTTTGACTGTTTGCTATATTTTGAATAGAGTTCTTAAATATAAAAATAAAATATCTCCTTATGAGATAATGAAGAGAAGACAACCCAACCTATGTCAGAATCGCTAGTAGAGCCTATGAATGTGTATTCATTGGGTATGCAGTAAACAGTAAAGCATATAGGTTTTATGAACTAAATGCGAAAGTGATCATAGAGTCAAATGATGTTGACTTCTATGAAAATAAATTCCCTTTCAAATAAAAAATAATGGGGGCAGCGAACCTAGTCAAGTTCCTGTGACAAGAAGCACTGAAAGCAACAAACAAGGCAAAACAGAAACTCGAAGGAGTAAGAGTTTCTAAAGATTATGGACTCGAATATATGGCCTATAATTTAGAAGAGGATCCTGCAAATCTTAAAGAAACTCTGTCATCATTGGATGCAGATTTATGGCAAGAAGCTATAAACGATGAAATGGATTCTCTAGAGTCTAACAAGACCTGGCATTTAGTAGACTTGCCTCCTGGTTGCAAATCAATAGGTTGTAAATGGATCTTGAAAAAGAAACAAAAACTTGATGGATCTGGTGATAAGTACAAGGCATGCCTTGTAGGCAAAGGTTTTAGACAAAGAGAAAATATAGATTTCTTTGACACTTTTTCACCAGTCACTATAATAACATCCATTAGGGTGCTTATATCACTTGCAACTATTCAGAACCTGGTGATACACCTGATGGATGTTAAAACAACCTTTTAAAATGGTGACCTGGAAGAAGAAATCTATATGGAACAACCTGAAGGTTTTGTAATTCATGGACAAGAAGACAAGGTTTGTAAGTTAGATATGTCTCTGTATGGTCTTAAACAAGCTCCTAAGCAATGGGATGAAAAATTTGATAACTTGATTATGTCGAATGAGTTTAAAGTGAATGAAAGGGACAAATGTATTTATTACAAATCTGAAAATGGCATTTGCATTATCATATGTCGCTTTGTAGACGACTTACTCATATTTGGTTCAAACATTCGTGCTATAATTAATGTGAAATCATTGTTAAGTAACAACTTTGATATGAAAGACCTCGGAGAAGCGAGTGTATTCCTTGGAATCAAGATTACTAGGTTAGAAAAGGGAATTTCTTTGGATCAGTCTCACTATGTTGAAAATATCGTAAATAAATATAAATACTTTGACTGTAAACCTGCTTGCACACCATATGATCCAAGTGTGAAACTTTTCAAGAACACTAGTGAAGGTGTTAGACAAAGTGAATATGCGAGGCATCATTGGCAGCATCAGGTATGCCACTGATTGTATTAGACCCGACATTGCCTACATCATGGGATTGTTGTGCAGGTTTACTAGTAGACCTAGTATGGAGCATTGGCATGCTATCGAAAGAGTCGTGAGATACCGAAAAAGGACTATGAGTCTCAGATTACATTATCAAAGATTTCCTGCCTTCCTCGAAGGATACAGTGATGCTGATTGGAATACTTTATAAGATGACTCCAAAGCAACCAGTGGCTATATTTTCAGTATAGCCGGTGGTGATGTATCTTGCAAATCGAAGAAACAAACGATACTAGCTCAGTCCACTATGGAGTCTGAAATGATAGCATTAGCTACTGCTAGTGAAGAAGCAAGCTGGTTGAGATGCTTGCTAACTGAGATCCCTTTATGGGAAAAACCATTGTCAGCTGTGTTGATCCACTGCGATAGTATCGTGGCTATTGCAAAGATTGAGAATCGTTATTATAATGGTAAGAGACGACAAATACTTCGTAAGCACAACAATTAGAAAATTACTTTCTAAAGGAGCTGTTATAGTGGATCATGTACGCATTGATGAAAATTTAGCAAATCCTTTGACGAAAGGATTAGCTAGAGAGAAAGTCCTAAATACATCTAAAAGGATGAGACTATTTCCTATAGATCAATGAGTCATTTATGATGGTAACTTGACCTAAAAGACTGGAGATCCCAAGAATTAGGTTTAATGGGTAATAACAAGTCACAGTGATATGAGATGAACATGCTATATTATATATGAGAGAAGCATGATTCCTGAAGCGATAAAAGGATGAGATAATAGAAACTCTTAATGAGATCTATACTCTATATGGAGTGGAGTACCTAGCTATAGGCGTACTCTTGATAGACTCACCTATGTGAATGTGGAAGTGGGGCCGCTTCCTATGGAATTTCGAGGCAGAATTCCTAGAGCGTTCACTATACTGGGATACACGTGCAGGCCCATAAATGCACGGGATTTTGAGAATACACCCAATGAAAAGATTGTGTGTGGGTTTGATGTCAGAGATAGAGTTCAAGACTACGAGTCACTCTTGTTGAATCTGAATCTTACTTGCTATACAAAGGTTCAAGTCAAGAGACACCTTTGTTTATTATAACACCCCAGCCATTACCGTTACCGGCGGTCCTACCTCACAATCTTCTCACCCCCTATCCACCCAGTGGAAATAGCGTGTTTTTGCCTTCCGTGGGATTCGAGCCTAGTACTTGGGGGATAAGTACCGCCTCCACACAGTCCCACTACCAATTGAGCCAGCCGGTAACGATAATGGCTGGGGTGTTACATTTATGTGGGGATTGCTGGAAATGATGATGATATTAATGGAAGATTGTTGGAAATAATGATGGTATTAATGAGAGCTAGTGTTGTTGTGAATTGAAAAATAAGGAAGTCCCATATAAGAGGGATATCACACACTAGTAGTGTTTATAAGGTGGAGGTATGGAACTTGGGGTGTTCCCCAAGGGATACTCCAATTTTGTAAAGGAGGAAGAACGAATGCAAAATTGACCATCGCACGCGCGCCGTCGCCGCAGTCTGTCCGGCGGGGCTTGGGCTAAGTGGTGTATTATTTTTTAGTATATGAAAAATTAATAAATTATTTATTTATTTAATACTAAACGAATGCTTGCGTTTTTATCTCTTATTGATACGTTAATTACGTAATTGCCCTCCACTGAGTCAACATTCAATATCTGATCCAGTCTTCCTTCCTAAATTCGTGCATCTGTGTACCCCGTCAAAACCCTAATCTTTGGTCTCACGCGTCTGGTATTGCCCGATCAAAAACATAGGTCAAAACCCTAAGTTTGGAGCGCACGTTATGATGGATCCTTGGTTTTCTCTGATCCAGTTGCGAATTTCCTCTATAAATAAAGGGTTTTCCTCAGTTGGAAAAGCACACCAAAAGCTCTCTACATCTTCTTTTTCTTTCGAGTGGTCTTAGTACCATATTACGAGTGGCAGCCATCCGACTGCCATATTGAGGGTGTAATTCTAGAACGGTTTTCTACGGTGCAGTAGAACTCCGATATAGTGCATCTGGATTGTTTTATCCTGGAGACTTTGTGGTTGATAGTCTGCCTTGCATAATTTGGGCAGTGCCGTGAAACGTTTTAAAGATAGCGACCTAGTCCGCGACTCAACCCAGTAATATTTTCGGTGGCATAAATTGATTTTTAAAAGTTTTTCGAAACTCAAAAATAACAAAATATGATACATTTATCCTATTCTACTCTAATATTTTGTTTGATGCACCAATGTAATCAAATTTTTTAAACATATCTTATTTGAGTCTTATTTTCTAATCTCTAGTTTAAGGTAGGTTAAAATAATACTGATAAATGTTAACAAATATTTTCTAATTTTTGCCCTTTCCTCTCGTGTCCCTCTTCGTTGCTTTCTCCTCTCCCTCCCCCTCTCCACGACCGGCCTCCTCTCCCTCTCCACCGCCACCGTCATGCTCCTCTTTGCACTCTCCCAAGATACTATTTTTAATTGTTTTTCCTTTTTTTTTTTCTTCATATTTGTCCTAATTTCCTTTTATTTTCTTATTGTGTTGATGAAATAATTTTTTGATTTCATCTGATTTTATGATTGTTTTCTGTTGTTGATTTAGGTTGATTTTATGATTGTTGACGTTGGATTGATTTCCTCTGAATTTATTATCACTATGGATTTATTATTCCTCTGATTTTATGATTGTTTTATGTTGTTGAAGTTGGGTTCATTTTATGATTGTTGATTTCCTCTTCTCATATTTGCGCTAATGTTATGTTTTTCGGTTGTTTTCTGATTTATTTTATTCTACAACCGGATAAAAATTTATGATTGTTTTTTTAATGTGTTCATATTGAACGGTTGAAAAAATAAACTTTGATTTAGAGGATTTTTGATTGTTTTTTTTGTTCTGATTTGTCGTTTTTTTCTCTAGGATCTTTGATGTTTGAGTTGTATGTTAATTGTTTTTTATATATAGTTACTAATAATAAACTTTGATTGATATTTCAAAAAAAAAAAATGATAGACAGTAATAACTATTTTCCTTTGCCATCTATGTTCTCTAACAATTGATGCATGGTCTGCTTGGAGGAAAAACTTAGCAACAAAAACATGGAATGAATGGCTTGCTAATAGACATATGCATTGATTGTTTATTATTAGTTTAGTTATCATTGATATTATGTTGGAACCTTTGCTAATCATATTGGATTGAATGACTTTCTACTTTGTTTTCTATTTTGGAACCTTTTCTCATTATGTTGGAAGCTTTCATATTGGAACAAATGACTTTTTGATTTATTTTATATTTGAATCCTTTGCTTATTATATATGTTCCAATCCTACATGTGATTTGTTTTCTATTTTATTGATGTTGAACTGTTGAAATACTATATTATTTATAATTTGGTTGTACAATAGGAATGAAATATGAGTTTAGCATGCAATCAAGTAACAAGAGGAAGAGAGATTGTAAAAAATGGTCTAAAAATGCGGATGAAACCCTTCTTGATATATTGATTGAAGCTGTGAACATTGGTCTAAGAGGTGATAATGGACAGTTCAAAGCAACACCTTAACAGCGGCCGAGGAAAAATTGGAGGAAAAGTTTCATAGATGCGGAATTAAGGTAAAGCCACACAACGAATCTGCAATGAAGAGGCTAAAGTTAGTTTATGGAATAATTTATGATATGATAAATCAATGTGGATATGCTTGGGATGAAGAGAAAAAAATGATTAAAGTGGATAATGATGAAGTGTGGAAGGAATATGTGAAGGTTAATGTTTATTAATTTATTTCAACTTCGTATATTTTAGTGAGTTCCTTTATGATTATTTGAAAAGTTATTTTTTTTATTTATGTGTAGAGTCATCCAAATGCAAAAGATTATAGGTATGCTCTAATTCCACTCTTTGATAAGCTTATTTGTGTTTTTTGGAAAGATCGCGCTACTGGTAAAAGAGGTGATCTCCTTGCTGATAATGTTGAGGAGATAGATAAAGAATATGCAAAACAAATTAATGGTGAGAAGCTTGAAGTAGAAATTACTTAATCACCATCTCTTTGTCAATCACAATCTAAGAGAAAGAATGACCAAGTGGAAATTCAATCAAAGAGAAGAAACATATAAGCACATATTATTGCTAATGGCATTTCTGAGTTAGGAAAAACTTTTGGGAATTGACTTGAAAAAAGTTCAGAACGATTGGGTGAAGCTGTCTAGGTGTTTGTAAAGATGTGTGTGATTATTCAAGAAGCACTATGAATGAGTTGAAGAAAATGCAGCTAACAGAACAAAAGCATTTTGCTACAGCAGACAAAATATTATTTGTGCCATATCGCTTGCACATATTTTGGGGTTGTGATGATTTTGATCGTCTTGCATTTGTTAAGTCGTTGATCTACTAGTTTTATTATTGTATTTGATTTTACTTATCTAACTTTAGTACATTTTACTTTTATTGGTTTATTTTGTATGGTTTGATGAAACATGTAAGAAAAAATATTGTTCTTTATGATACTTTATTGCTACACATAGTCGATAGTTTTAATTTGATACAAGTGTATTGGAAATTTTAATAATATATATTTTTTTATATTATATGTTTTTTTAGTAGCGTAAACAAATTTTTCAAGTATATAAAATTACTTCATAAATTATTTACATTCTTTTTTGTATTTTTTGTTTATTTAAAAAGAAAAATATATGAATGTTATTTTGAAGGAAAAAAATTGTCATTTTATCACAATATAAATCATATCATTTGGTTATCAAACACTAGATATGATAAACTAATCTTATCAAATTTGTTATATGTGCACATTAAACACATGACATGATAACTACTTATCATGTCTCTATCGTATTATGTCCATCACACGGACCATAAGAATATGATATCTTGAATCAGGTCATCTTTATAAAAGTCTAAAATGTATATTATAAAAATATAGATAAGATAAAAATATAGTTATAGATATAAATTATGGATAGATATTTTTATAAAATCATAAAAGTGTTTACTTTTGAATGAAAAAAAAAAGAATAAATAGAAACTTTATTTATCTTTTAAAAAATAAATGAATTTATTTAGAACTCGATTGTTGTTGCCATCTAATTTTTTCTATTTATTTTATTACATAAATGATTGATGAACAAATTGAGAACCAAGATGAAAGAGAATGAGAAAAATAATTACAACAATATTCTCAAGATGAAAGAGAATGAGAAAAATAATTACAACAATATAATTTTCAAAACAAACACAATTATATAACATCACAAAAATATAATTCTCAATAGTTATAATCAAAGAAAAAAGAATGAGAAAAGGAAAAAAAATTATCATTCACTGTGAAAGATAAAAAAGTTGGAATTAATTTACTAATTTATCATACAAGATATGCTTTTACATATACTATATTGAGGAAACTTAATTGTCAAATAAGCATACTATAAATATGAAGAACAACTTTATGATCTATAACACGTTGATTCATAAAATATGAAGTTTTAGGAATACCTAAATCAATCGTCAATGATCTTTTCATGGTCTCGACGGTAATTCTAAAGTCTCTGTCATTGATCTAAAATATGTAGGAGAAAGACGAATGACAAACACCCGTTGATATTAGGCATGGCAACGGGGCAGGGCGGGGGCGGATTTTGCCTCCACCACCCCCGCACCCGACTAATCGGGGAAAACCTGCACCCGCCCCCGTTTTATAGCGGATGTAGAATTTAGGCACCCATCCCCGCCCGCAACGGGGTTCGGGTTTCCCCGCCCGCACCCGCACCCATTCATATATATATATAAAATTATAAATTTAAAAATCATATCTATTATAATTAATATAATAAAATAATTGTTATTAGACAATTATAAAATAAAAATATATTTTCTATAAAGATAAGATTATAATTTTTAATAATTAAAAAAATATTAAGTATATTCAATGTGTATATGTATATAAAATTTAAAAATTACATTAATATTACTTGCAGGGCGGGTGCGGGTGCGGGGTGGATATCATCACCCCGCACCGGAATTTTAGTTTCGGAGAAAATCCGCACCCGCACCCGCACCCAATCAAAGCGGGTTTTCCCCGCCCAAATCAAGCAGGTTTGGTGGGTACCCGCGGGTGCGGGTTATATTGCCATCCCTAGTTGATATGTGGTTTTTTCTTAAACAAGTACTATTAATGTCTTGAACACTCTTCAAATGAGAATATGAGACTATTTTCTTGTGTACGATATTGAGGATCATAGCATATATATATATATATATATGTATATATAATATTGGGTTCTCATTATTCTCAAATGGGTCATCAATGACATCTATTGGCCTAATCAATTAATTACATATTTAATTAATTATTCAAATAAAAATCTAATTAACCTTGTTACTTAATTTAATTACTAATCAATCAAGACTCCTAATTGATAAATAGCTAATATACTTAAATATAGATATGTGTCCGCATAATAATAATGGAATATATTAATTAAATTAAATATTCCAACAATCTCCCACTTGGGCAATATATCTTAATAATTATATCAGAATTCTTTAGACGCGCTTTTGAATGATATTTATTTATAGATTTCTTCTTTACAATCCGATCCATCTCATACATCAATAATGAGATCACCACAGCTTTTTTCAGTGACGTATAATGTGACTAAACGCCGTCGACCACCACATCAATGTATTTGAAGACATAGATTGATATGGATAAGTGGCATGCAAATTTAATTCAATGTGATCTCTATATCATGTCTATTTCCAATTGATCCAACTGAAATTTTTAGTGAGATCAAGTTGAAGTTCTTGAGGTGCAAATTCAATATTTACACACGATATATATAAACAGTTATAACAATAATTTACAAACTTTATTTATGCAAAAAATCATTACATAAAGTTTTTAACGAGAACTAAAGTATAGAACATAAAGGAATAGAGACTTCCACTAATCTAAGGCATTCTTAATGACAATAATATGAAAGACCTTAGATCGTCAAACCTTTTATTAGTGACTTAGCTAACACAGAGTTTGTCTCTATGTGTTCTATTCTTCAACAACAATAACATGTATGTCAATACACTTTATAGAAATTTGTTGAAGCACTATATGGTTGACTTATGTCCTAATATAACTTGAGTGTTCTTTCAAAACCTTTAACTATGAAAAACCAAGTGACATAAATAAATCAACTATTTCTTGAATTAAGGTGTCCTAAACATCCAAAATATCATATTCGAACATATTGATGATCTCCAAATTGTAAGATCTTTAATTCGTGAGCATAAACTTTGTTGTTCTCTTTAGTAATCATTATGGTTGCCTTTGTCAACAAGTCAAACATGAATTGCTCAAATATATGCCAAATGATCTTATTATATAAGCTATTTTCAAATGTTTATCAATAAGATCATTCATAAGACTCCCCACAATTAAAACATAGAGAAATACTTAAGTTTATGTATCTCCATGTTTTCTATTGGCAAAAATTAAGACTAAAATAGTTTCTTTTTAGTGATTGAGGTATCCCATAATATAATGTCTTTCACATCAAATATATTTACGACTTTATTGATATAGTTCTTTTGTGATAACTCAACGATACTTTGAGAATGATATATAAGTATCATAATACCTAATACAAAAGAGGCACCATCAAGATCTTGTCACTAAACTTTCGTTTAGAGATTTCACAGTTGCGCAATAAACCAATATCACCGATTACTAAATAAAATATAGTTGCCATATAAAATTATGAATATAAATTTACTCCCACTTTTAGTTGCCCAATATTGTTTCATAAATGTTGTTATTTAAAAGCACCATATTGACACCCATATTAGGTAGCAACAAAATATCATAATGAATAATAAGTGTCATGACTGTTCTAATAGAGTCATTTAAAAATACAAATAGAAGTTTCCTCTACAATCAATTCTTACCGACGCTTAATACTCTAGTTTATGAGGGTGTTGAATTTGATAGCAACTATATGAATTGATTTAGAACCAATTCTTCCTCACTCAATTTTGTTTTTTTGACCAAAGCTCTTGAGAAACTCAATATTCTCAAAGAACATTGCATTTATTGTCTAAAAAAAACATTTAATTTGGGACCAAAATTTACATCTCTTAAATTTTTAAGCAATCATAGATTGTCATTAGTTATAACTAAATTGAATCTAACCATATATATATTTAAAAGACAAAATGAATCAATTGTTTTAAAATAAAACTAAAAAATTAATTTGACTTCTTCAAGAAGAAACTAAAACAAAATTTTATCAAAATAATGATTCAACCAAATTGTCTTTTAAATATAATTGTAAGCAAATAATCTCAATCTAAAAAAATCTCAAAATCTCAATCTTTACCGACTTTTCCCTCTCAAAATTGATGTATCTTTCAATATCAATAGATAATTGTCAGATCATATTTTATTTTCTTTATTTGTCATTATATTTTGAGGTATTTTCCAAATGAACACTGTTTTATTTTCTCTTGGCTCACCATTTTTTTTCTTGCACACCTATGAAACAATCTTATTTAAACGATCATTTTTAACTTTTAGAGTTACAACTAAATTGTGCAAGGAGAATATCAAATGTTAAAGTCTCGAAAAAGTTGTCTAATACGTATTTGTAAGGTTAAATATTTGTATAATGTGCTCCTTTTATTTTTTTCGCCTAGTAATTTTAATGAAATACTAGCTCTCAAATGAGTGCTTGTTTTTGTTTTATTGCTTTAAAAGCAATTTAATTTATGAAAAGAAATATGACAAAAAAAAATGTAATATTAATAAACACCTCTAAATTCTCTGAAATATCACGCTTTTATGATCAAATGACCTATGAAAAGTTTTGGAGAAAAACTCACTTTTTATAATTAATTCTCCAAAAAAAAAAACTAAATTGTGAGAGAATGAAAATTTCTTCATCCGTATACATTGTCTAGATCAAAGAACGATATTGATATTTTATCAATCTTAAAAGTTAGAACTTTTAAGAATATAAAGTTAAAAAAACAAAATTTGATAGACACATAATTGATAATAGTTTAAAGAGAATAAAAGCAAAATGCGCTCACCAAATTACGTAATGCAACATTTTTTTTTGTTGTTGAAAAAAACATACCTAATGCAACATTAATATAAAGTGTTTAGCCAATAATATTAATTGTTAGTGATATATTTTTTACAATGATCAAACAATGAAAATTAAACTTTGTTAAACAACAAATCCTTATAATCCTCACATATTTGTCATCATAGGTGTAAATTAAACTCAGTCAAATAATTGAAGGATTTTAACTACATACACAACATTAGTAGACACATCAAAAAAATTAATTATAGAGACATGTACAATTTATCTTTATTTATCAATTAAAAGACTCAAATAAGATATCAAGCGCATCATTAATCTGCAATCTTTTGACTAGAATTAACTGCAAAGAGTACTCTTAATGCAATGATCAAATATCGGTAATAAATCATGTCAGATAATGAATATCTTTTGACATCCTTATTGCTCACATGGATAAAGATTTAAAATTTCCACATATTTACCATCACAAGTACGTAATTATTCAGCCAAACTGTGTCTGACTTTTGGCCAACCATAACAGCTCGCATGAACAATTACATACTACTTCTTTTATAATTTTGATTGAATCAAATTTACATAACGGGGTTGCTTTGTGCAACTTGTTGTTTCAACCAATTCAAGTAAAATTTATCATACAATTTTAATAAATTACAGTTATATAACTATTCGGTCAAATTGTACATTCCTTCATACCGATAACAACTCGCATGAATAATTTTATTACATCTTTTATAATTTTTGTAGAGTCAAATCTATGCAACAGATATTGCTTTGTGCATCTTGTTGTTCCAATCAACTTTACCAAAACTACTAGACAAATTAATTTATTAAATTAAATGAAAAATGTCTTAAATTTATAAGAAAGTACTTATAAATACAGTTCAAATCTATTTATTACGCTACTTTGGGAACCACAAGATTACTTGAGAACCATTAGTGCAAGCATAAATTCACAAGAGAAAAAAATAACATGCCAAGAAAACTATTTAATTGGTCACTGATTCACTTTTAAACTTTCAAATGGTGAAAATAAATACCAAGAAATCATAACCATAATTATTCCGCTACACATATGAAAAGTGTAACATATTAGGGACGGACAAAAGATCCATACCCGCCTGAGAGCCATAAAACCCAAAGGATAATTTGATGTAGCGGGTGAGTTTAAACAGTATTCGGAAAAAAAAAATACACAGTCGAGTACTAAAGATTAAAAATGGTTGGGTTCGATCCATAAAACTCAATCCATCGATACTCGAAACTAACCGAAAATACTTATAATAAAAAAATAATAGGCATAATTAGTACTAGTTATACTATCTTGAAACTGAGCCTAGTACTCTAGTATGTGCAGAGTACACCTTTCACGTTAAATGCACTATATCTTGACTTGTCACTACAACTTTACAATAGGTAAGATAAGTGTGACAGTTGTAGTACCCCAATTTTGTTCAACTTTTTAAAAATAAATCAAAAAAGGAAAATATATATTAAAAAGGGAAATAAAAATAATTACAATAAAAAGGCTCATTATGTCTCATTAATTTACAATGCCAAATTGAATTACAATATTAAGGCAAAACAAATTACAATTTCAAATTATAGCCAAATCAAATTACAACCATAAGTATTAAGTCAAATCAAATTACAATTTAAAAACAAAAAAAAAAATCCATTTTATGGTGCCTTGCCAGCTGCTAAATGCCTTGTTTGTTTTCCTTTTGCTGCACTGCCTTGCTGTTGCTCCAGCTATCTGCCTTATTTGAATTTTTTTGTTGTTGCACTGTTTGGAGCACTATCCTTGTGCCTTTTGTAACTAATTAAAAATATAATTTTATAAGTCAACCATTGTACACATTATACAGAAAAAAAAA
>JBBPBQ010020321.1:46164598-46266512 GCA_037974755.1 Cicer yamashitae
AAAAAAAAAAAAAAAAACTAAAAGACAAATGTGGTTGAATCATGCACAAAGCTGATCAAAGTTGCAAGTAAAAAAAACTCTTTAGCCAAACAAACCAACTCTATCCAACAGGTGGACATAATTAATCAGATAAAAACAAATAAAGCTAAAATCGTGAGTGGATCAGATGTGCAGAATAACTCAGATTATGAGCAAAGAAATTAAGCATCAAACAAGAAATTGATGGAAAAGCACAAAGGCAAGCAGGAAAGCAACCAGACAAGTTAAAAAATCTTCATTTATCTCATACAGGGATCGAAAAAAAAAAAAAAGATTAACTCTGCTTATAAAAAAACACACATACAAAGAAGAAGAAGAGAAATCATAAGAGAAGAAAAAGAGAGTTTTCAACTTCGTTCTCAAAATCATATATTTCAAAATTAAAGAAAAAATAGAAAACGAGGAACAAAGGCATCACCGTATTTCAACTTCCATCAGTGACCACCGCCAACCACAGTCAACCGTTACACTACCGCCGCCAACCACCGTCAACCGTTACATTACCGCTGCCAACCACCGTCAACCGTTACATTACCGCTGCCAACCACCGTCAACCGTTACATTACCGCTACCTTATCTTTTGCTGTTATACACAAATCTACATCCCACGCTTGGTTTGGTCTCTATCTTTTTAACTTGTTTGCTGGCTGACATATTTGATTTCACTCTTAAAAATGATACTTGTATTTGTTGGTTGCCTGAAGTTCGGTCTCACACTCAAAAATTATATATTTTTTTTATTTGTTTAAAGGTGATAGATTCATTGTTAAAAATGGTACATCAAAAACGGATACATTGGAACTTTTAAATAGAAGTGATGGATGCTTGTGGCTGCAGGGGTTGAGCTTTTTAGGCAGCTAAAAACCAATGTTCTATTTCTTTCTTTACGCAAAGCCAGCTATAATAGCAGCATATATCGTTTTTTCATTTAGCTGTTGTAACATCAACAAGTGCTGTAACATCAACAAGTATTATTTTTATTTAGGGTAGGTTTCTTTTTCTCTTCCACAACCTGCATTGGCTTTTGGTTAAACTATTAAGTTTTTTTTATATAAAAAAATCTTGCCTAGAATATAGTCAAATATAATTTTGTTTAGTTATATGTGATATAGTTGTTATATAATCATAATTCTAAAATGCATTTTATTTGTAATAAATTAATAATTATACAAAATTATTTTAAAATGATTAATTAGATGTGACATCTCTTTAATCTTTAAACGGTTATAACACAAGTTGTACAACTTGGAGATTCTAAAGCTAATTTTTATAACAAAAATAATAAGACTATTCTTAAACGGGTTAATTAGATGTGACATCCTTTTAGTCCTTGATGTTTTTTTTAAAACACAAGTTGAACAACTTGATAGTCTTAAAATTCGTTTTTTTTTAAATAGTTATTCAAATCAAGCAAACTCCTTTCTATTTTCGTCAAAATTAACTTTTTTTTAATAACAAAACACAATTTATTTAAAAGCAATCAACACATCCGCATTTCCTATCCAAGAACTACGTAGTTTTGATTTCTCCATCGCACTGGGAGATACGTAGGAGCAAAATCACGTTCTTGTCAAGCACATTATTAAAATTTTCTTCTTTTATCCTTTATTTCTTAAACACACATTTATTCCAAAATCATAATAAAAATAATAATAATTGTTATTCATATTTAATAATAAGGAGAAATAAATATACTTAAGTTAATATTAATTTTACACAATTAATTATAGGTAACCGTTTCAAAGAACTCGACTCCCGAACTCAAAATTTAGTTTCAAAGACCATTTTTCTTATTTTTAAGGGTTTCCCAATATTTTCCCTATTATAAAATAAATTTTGGTGGCAATTAAATTGAATTCGAGAAACACTCCAAATTTTAGGTCGCGACAGCAGTCGAGACAACACTTTAGTAATTTATTTAACACACATCAATTTAAAAGTTACTAATAGTTTATATCTAAAGAAGTAGTAAAGCATATTTTCACTATTTTTCTCATTAGTATTCATTTGAATGTTTTTGTAAATAAAAGACCACCACAAGAATTTAGAAGCCTAGCTCATACCAATCAAAATGAAGAATTCAACTTTTTGTCTTCTCCATTTTGGTCACTGATCTATTTTTAGGCCGATGGTGGTAGTGATGAATATTCTACAACTCGATCTAACATCAAGTTCTACATTTTTCATTTTCTTCTCTCTCTCTCTCTTCTTTTTATTTCTTTTATTTATTTATTTTAATTTTAACCTAGATCTATAATTTTATAAATTAGATCTGTATTATTTTTCTTAATAGTATTCAAAAAAGTTTTAATCTTTATGCTTGTTGAGAGTGATGCTTTAATTTATTTTCTAATATTTTCTTTTTCATCTCAACTAAAAAAAGCTATTGAGATAACCCGTAAAAATTGAACCGAAAATCCATCAAATTATTCACCCATAAACCGACTAAACCGTGAACACCGATGATCAAAATTGGACCTTAATAATAAAATAAATAAATATATATATATATATATATATATATATATATATATATATATATATATAAATAATAAAATCATCATCATTTTGACTGAAAAAATATATGCCACATAAATAAATCTGAACAGTAAATAGAAGAAATCAAACTTTATTTATCAAAATAAAACTTTGCCCACTGAACTTATAATTTAAGAGAAAAAAATAATTATTTGATAATGTAACATATCTGTTTTTAATGACTTAATAATATTGTAGTGATTCTATTTTCAATGAATTAACAATGCAATGGTTTTGTTTTTAGTGACTTGTTAATGTAACGGTTCTAAATTTAATGAATGAATAATTTAACAATTCGAAATAAGGATTTAATAATGTAACGATTTGAGATAATTAATCTTTCGAGATAATTTCAGTTCTATATTAAGTGTCATTATTAAATGATTTTGAAATAATATATAATAAGTTATTTAAGAGATCTAAATAAGAAAAGGAAACTCAAAAGATAAGTCTAGGAAGTTGTCGATTTAATCCCAAACTGGATTATTATAATTTTTTAATGTATCAAAATTTACAAAGTTATTTGTGAGTGTATCTTCAATTAGTAATTTCATTGACCAAGTTCAAAGATAAAGTTGATTAACTAAAACACAATTGGATATATTTTGTAATTTTATACATTGAAGAACAAAATTGTCGTTACTCGGAAAAAATTTCAAATTGACCTTTCTAAGGACTTAACAAAATGAAAAAAAAAAATAGTGATCATTATTTTCGAAAATATATTTTTTATTTTATATTTTTAAAAACTAATTTTTAATTTTTAAAAATATCAGCTAAAAATTGATCTACTATCTATCATTAGTAAGCATTAAGATTATTATATAAAATACAGTATTATACTTTTTTATTTATCCATTAAATTTTTAAAAATTTGATCTCCAGTATTTCAGTTCAAACTCCGCCACTTGTAAGAGTTCTATTTTTAATGATTTGTTAGTATAATGGTTCCATCCTTAATGGATTTTGATTTTCAGTGTTTTGCCCTGAAATGGGGTGGGCTAAAATTTCAACTTAGAAAGGCCAACATGCATAAGGATTATACCCTACACCCCTACAATTGTACCTATCACCCTCCAATCAATGTAAAAATACAATTTTGCCCTTTAACAATTTGTAATAAGTTTCAAAATTGATACTTTCAGAAGTTTCAAATTTTTGAAACTTTCTACAATTTCAAATTTTTGAAATAAGGATTACATTTCGAAAATTTGAAAAGTTTCGAAAGTTTCTAAATTTGAAAAGCTCCAAATATAGAAAGTTTCGAAATTTTCCTATTTTGAAAGTTTTGAATTGTTCGAAAATTCTGGAATTTTCTATTTCGGAAGTTTCGAATTGTTCGAAAATTTCGAAAATTCTGGAAATTGTCATTTCGAAACTTTCAAATATTCTGAAAATTTAATGTTTCGGAATTTTGAAATTTTCGAATGCCATTTACTTTTGATTTCGAAAGTGTATTTTTAAAAAGGGAAAAATTGTATTTTCACATTGATTGGGTACAGCTGTGGGTGTTCAGGGTATAATCCTCCTCATTTAAGAGTTATTGTTTTTTTTAATTATTATTTTTTAAATTATTTTATAATGGCTTATTGTTTGGACTTATTACAACAATTGTTTGGAATTTTAATTGTATGAGATTGTTGAATATTTGGTGATCACTTATCGGTTTTAAGGATTTGTTCCTTCTGTTATATAATAACATTTCTCTTAAGAGCAATGATAATTATCTTCACTTTGTTAAATAAGAAGACTTTTACGATACATTGGTAAATTAATATGTTTTTGTATTATTAATTAATTGATCAATAGTTGAATGACATAATTTCGTCAATTTATACTATTGATTTAGTCAACTTTTAATATACAATATATAAATGGATGATTTAGTGATAAATTAACTCAATTAATTAAAATTTTGATAGTATAGATTTTTTTTTCTTCATATAGTATCATAGAAGTTGTCGTTAAATAATTATTTGAGATTGATTTGTTTACTCAATATCTTTCTCCATCATTATTAGAAAGGTTAATGGATGAGAATGTGAATTATTAGGTAAATAATTCAACAGATAATGAAAATCTTTGAAATTGTATTGAGTCACACCGAAAGCATTTGTGACATGAAAGACCACATTATACCTCCAAGGAGCTTAAATATGAAACATAGTTTTTCATATGATTTGACATCATTAGAAACTTGGAATAATCCATATATGAGATTTTTTATTGGGGTTCATTTACCATTATAAGCATTTGTAAGATTGTTTAATACAAATTTAAAACATATTTATAGGTTATTTTAATAAAATTTAAAAATAATATATAAAAATATAAAGGTGAGCTTGTGCTCTTTGCACTCAATGGAACTGTGCATTACTATATACAAAGGGATGGGCAATTGGTATAACAAATTAACCAACTAAATACAAAGGTAGTAAACTAAGATATAAAGTTGAATAAAGATATAATGTGATAAACATATTGTATCTTATGTTTGATACACGTTATAATGAATAGGATAATAATATTTATTTATTTTTTATATATTTGATACACATCTCATCATTATATGATATAATATATATTATATTTAAATAACAAAATTACTATTGTGAGCAATTACATATTAATTTTTTTTAATTAAAAAAAATTAAATCATAATAAAATAATTTTATTTAAAAAAAAATATATACTTAGATAAAATCAATAAACTTCACAACAATAACATATTTAAAAAAAAAACTATTTTTCTAATCATTCTAGTCTAATTTGCCATCAAGAAACACATGATTAATTCTGAGGGGTGGATACAAATGCACCGCATTATATATACAACATTTACATCTACATGGACTCCTCTAATTTAATTTACATTGTCAACTCAACATCTAATTTATTGTTATTATTATTAAACAAGATCATTATTATACAAATCAACAAAATTTATTTACAAAAAAAAAATAATTGACATGAAAAATAAATAAATGAGAAAAAACATAGTCACAGTGTCATGAATTAAATTAGTAAAAGATATTGAGCAGATCATGAGTTCTAACAATATATTCTCCAAATAAATTATCCAATACTAATATGGTTATAAATTTTGTACCGATAACGTGTTATGAAATTAATTAAAATTATAGCACAATATTGTAAAATATAAAAGAATTAAGATAAATGAGAAAGAGAGTAGAACGTAATACTGTATTATGCTCTTCAATAAGTATATATTTTGAATGAAACAAAAATTTTATTTATAGGAGACTAGTCTTGTAATTTACAAGTATACTAAACTTCTAATATAATTTAGCCAAAATATCTCTCCGGTCACGTTAACTTAATTTCAAGTTAACAATACAGTCCTATATTTTTTTTCTTTTTTTTTGATTTGATCATTTATTTTATTTTAAGTAACAATTTGATCTTTTATGTCTTAAAATATAAGTAATATTATCTTTTTTTTTACATAAACTCAAAAATTTCATCATCATCTTCAAACAAAACCTAAAAATTTCATTATCAATTTTAAAAAATTCCTATATTCATCAAATCCATAACTCAAATCTTTAAATAAACTCATATCTTCATCTCCAAACATCAAATTCATCAAATAAAGAACTCACACTTTAAGATTTGATCTCAAATCACCAAGACAATATCTTCTTCTTTCTATCATTCTCCAAATCAAATCCCTAAATCTTAAAATGTGAGTTTTTTATTTGATGAATTTGATGTTATTCGTGTTGTTGGAGATGAAAATATGAGTTTATTTGAAGATTTGAGTTATGAATTTAATGAAAATATGGATTTTGCTAAAGATGATTACTAATTTTCTGAGTTTTATTATAAGATGATGATGAATTTTCTAGATTTTTGTAAAAAAAAGAATAATATTGTCTACATTTTAAGATATAAAATGATCAAATTGTTACTTAAAATTAAATAAAATATCAAATCGTAAAAAAAATTATAAACTAAATTGATACATGAAATTAAGTTAAAGAACCACGCGAAATATTTTATCTATAATTTATCATTGACTTAAAAATTAAACATTAAGAACACTAACTTAAAAGGTAAAAGTCTTTAGCCATGAAAGTAACGAGTGATTAATAAAAAATACAAAAAAGCTTATGAGAAAATGGACATCTACACCCAAATATTCATAACATTTTCTAAAAAATATTTAAGAATAAAATTCTTATAGACCTAAAAAAAAAAATTCTTATGGTTATTTCCCGAAAAAGTGATTATTAGGAGTGAATGTCCTATCCATTAAACAAATGCCCCCAAAATTATAAACTTTAGACTCGTCCATTCAAATTGGCCTCATCAATTGGGGCAAATTAAATGCAAAATAATAATATACCAACTTAATCTAACACTCTACGAGCTGCAGATTAATAATGATATGTGGGTAGGGATGACAATTGGGTTGGATATGCAGCTAATTTGTATAACTTATCATTTTTTTAGGTAAGTTAGGATAAAATTTTACCCTATGTCCACACTTTATACTCTACTCCACGTTAATTAAAATTCAATTTTATCCTTAATTTAAAAAAAAAACAAAAACCTCTATTTTGTCAAAAACAAAAAGAAATTGACAAATATTTTAAAAATTTTCGGAACATTGTGTTTTTCTTTAAAAGATAGACATTATTAAAATATACACCGAAAAAATTTTATTTAAATTTTTTGGAACACAAATATATTTTTTAAAATTTAAAATTTGAGTTTTTCAAAATAAAAAATTATTTTAGAAAATTTAAAGTTTAAATTTTTTAAAATATATTAATGTTTCGAGAAATTTAAATTAAATTTTTCGATACACATAGATAATTTTTATATATAAAAAGTAAAAAAAAAAATAATAACAAAAAACTTACAAGTTTGTCTATAGTAACAATTATATGAAGAAAAAAAACTATGTATCAAAATACACAAATTTTCTAGAAACCAAATATTTTAAATTTTGATTAAATTCTTTAGAACATATTTGTGTTTCAAAAAATTTAAATTTTAAAATTTTCAAAACAAAATTGAAGATGATAGTATAATATAATTTTACTTTTAATAAAAAGAGTAAAATATATAGTTTGTCCAAAATGAATAAAGAATGGTATAAATAGAGAGTATGGAGTAGTATTTTGAAGTTAGGATATATCTGACTAACAATCCATCTAATATTTTATGTCTAATTTGCTAGGACGGGGTGGACCAGCAATGCCGACCCATTCTTTTTTAAATACATTTTTGTCTTTTAAAAAAAAATAATTATTATTGATATATGTTTTTTTTCAACTCTTCGTAATTCTCGATGTTTTATCAAATTTTAAGATTTAATAGTAAATAAATTAATTTTAATAATAAAAAAATGCGATTAATAATTTATCAAAATTTCTAATCTAATATTATATTTTACACATTTTAAATAAATATTAGGCAGATGAACAACTCATAATTTAGCAAGCTACCCCACTCACTCTCTCCATTTTAAGGGTTTTGGCGGGTCAACCCGACAGGCCTAAAATATTTCCTTTTAATGGGCTTGTCCTTGATAGGGTGTGCTGAAATTTCAACTTACATTTTTCCAAAACAAATAAAAATTAGTACCCCTACACTTTCACTTCTATCCTACAATTTAAAAATAAAATTCAATTTTACTTTTTTTTTTTTTTTTTTTTTTACATTTTCTCTATTCGAAAACTTATGGATCCATTTTTTACTGAAAATTTTGTTTATGAAATTCTCCAGTATGTAAGAAAACACAAAAATATGGGGTAAAAAAAGGCCAATTTTTTTCTTAAAACATTTATACTGTGTATAAAGATATTTTGGAAAATTTATGCAAAAAGTGGAAAAATGTGAGAAATAAAATTCAATTTTCCTTTTCTTGAAAGGCCAACATGCCTCATTTAAGACATCTTGTATAGTCGATAAAAAAGGCTTATTGTTTAGAATTAATACCAACAATTGTTTGCAATCTTAATTGCATGAGATGGTTGAATATTTGGTTATTTGAAGGTGTGTGATAATTCAAAATGCCAACCTTGGATAGAAACTTTTAATGATATAATTTATAATACCTTTTAAAATACATATTTAATAATTAAATTATTAGTCTATTTTAGAGATTAGAGAGTTCAACAAGTCTAAAATAAAAAGCAATTATTCATTTAATATTATAATTCAAGTTTAATGAAAAATTGTTAAAAAAATATGAGTATATGTAATTTAATATTGAAAAACATTAATTTTTTCCACAAATACCATACACAAATTCAACTATATTTCTTAATACTCGTGAATTTTGTTAGTGTCTTATAATAAAGGACCGACGAAGTAGTAGTGATTGAAGACACATGATAAAAATATACCTAATACTTATGAATTTTATTCCACTTATATATTACATAACAAGTCACTAACAAATAAATTGAAATATATTAATTATCAATCCATAATTAATTGATTTTAAGAGTAAATATTTCTCTGTATATTGGACAAATTATTTACACTCGTATTATATAATAATATTTCTCTTAAAAACAATGATAATTTATCTTCACTTGTTAAATAATTGTTTGAGATTGATTTGCTTACTCAATCTATTTCCCCATCATTATTATTAAAAGGTTAATGGGTGAGAATAATTGCGATCAAGAGTGAATGATTAGGAGTAAAGAATTCCACAGATAATGAAAGTCTTTGAAAATTGTATTGAATTATATGGAAAGCATTTGTGACATGAAAGAACATTACACCTCAAAATGGAGTTTAAATTAAAAAAAAAATAGTTTTTATATGATTTGACATCATTACAAACATGGAATAATCCATATATGCAAATTGAAAAGATTATTGGGGCTCATTTACCATTATAAGCACTTGTAAGATGTTTGATACACCATACAAATATATACAAACATAACTTATAACATAAGTATAAGTTGTGTTTTTAAGTTATTTTAATAAAAAATAATAGAATGTGAATAAAAAAATAGAAGTGAGCTTGTGCTCTTTGCATTCAATGGAACATATACAAGGGATGTGTGCAATTGGTATAAATTTTTTGAAAGGGATGATTCTAGAGATCTAAATTTATATATATATATATATATTGATATTTTAAAAAGGATTAAAAGAATAATATAACCTTCCCTCTAAAATATTTATTGCTTGCTTAATTTTGAAAACAAGATCTTCTCTCCCCTCCAACATATCCCTCCCAATCAGATCCTTTAAGATATTTCTCAAAATTAACAAAACGAAAAATAAATAATTAAAATATATTTTTTGAATAGATAAATGTTAATTGTTAGTTAAATTAGTAGTTTTACACTAGAGTATGAACCCTAATTCCTTTAATTCCTCCACTACTTCAACCCTTAACTTAAATCAGTTAAATTACACAATCCCCAACTAATTAAGACATATGAAATGACTAGCGAATAACAAATAATTATCACTAATAAAATAATGTATAAATCGACTTAGAATTTATATGAAAATAATATAACCATTTTTTTATTATAAAAATAATACATAAATGCTCGAATTTAATTTAGCTTATTTAATTAGTCTAATTTGCCTTCAAGAAACACTTGCCTAATATTGAGGCGTGGATAGAATTGCACCACATTATACATGCTACATCTACATTGACTCTCTAATATCGAATTTATTATTATTATAATATTTAATATTATTACTAGATATACCTTACATTTCATTTTCATAGGTACACACTATGAGGTAGACACAATGGAGATGACAACCTCAATTATTCTCTTTATCATCAAACCAAATTGCTTCTTCATATATATAATAATTAATAAGTTTGGTATTTGTCACAAACAGTGATGAATAAAATCACAATATCTATATAAAAGTACAAGCACGACATTACACATTACTAATAGATGATAACAACTTAAAACAACCCAATTTCTTCTTTTCCTTTCAAAGCTCTAGAACCAAGTCTGAAATGCACATAAAAAACCAAGTAAGAACAAACAAATATGCATATTTGATATTCTAAAAGTAGTAGGCAAGCTGTAATGAATATGGGCTCCAGTCAAATATCATGTACACATTATTAGAATTTAGGTCCAACTTAATTCAATATTTAAAAAATCGTTTTATAAGATAAAAATTATATTCACTTATAAATATATTGTCAAACTTTTTCTCATCTCAATAGAGTTTTTAACATACATATATAAATAATGAGGGCACAATTTTATACACCCCACATTCTTTTTAAAAAACATTACACAAATATATTTTTAAACAATTTTTTTTTCGTTCTACTGTGTACTTTGAAAGTGACTTTAGGTTAAAAAAGTTTGGCCGAACTAACATTTGATTGGCTAAAGCCCAAAATAAGGGATACACTTATTAGTGGACTTTGAATAATGTGACATAGGAAAAGTAAAGTGATAGCAACACATTTGTTGTAAGTACTATTCATGATATTCTTACTTATTACTTGAATAATGTGTTTTGTGTGCTTTATCTTTTCCTCAACAATCATTTTGATTATTTACCTTCTAAAACATTTATTTTGATAATTTATCTTTGAAACGTTTTACAAATTATTGTGCCTTGAAGATAATCATGTGTCCTTTATGCTTTTATCTTTTCTTCAAAATTAATATGTGAGTTTGTGACATGTCAAAATATCCATCAAAGACCATTTAGTATTTCCTCCGTTTAAAATAAAAAATAAATAAATGTATTTAGTCTAAATTTAAATTAAATATATCTATTTCTTTTTTATATATTTTAAGGTAAATGGTATACTATTTTTTTTTCTTTCCAAAATCAATAATTTTAATTAGAATTCATTATTTTTAAAGTTTGGATATGGGACTTGTGACACACCACTCGTGACTTTCTTCTTCTATAAATATATTTTGGTAGTATTGTTGTCATCTTTCTTTTATTGATAGATATAGTAAAATGAGGATACAAATATAATTTTAGATCATCATTGTTGCAGATAAAAATAATAAATTTGTACTACATTGTAAAAACAAATTTCCATAATAAATATTTTAAAAATAAAGGACTAAAATAAATTTCGTGTAAAAAATACATGCAAAAAATAAAGTATATTATAACCATTTTATAAATTGATCCTACTAAATTAATGTTACATTTAGAATTATGGTTTATTCTCAATATTTTTTAACCATCCTCACTCACTTAATATATTTTTAACCAATATATAAATTCTATTATTCACACTTGAATTTTCAACCATGTGAACATCTAATTGACATATATATGTTACACTATAAGATAGACAAGGCCTATGGAAAATTAATGTATACTTACAATCTGCATCTGTTTTGATCCAATGCTCCCTGTTAGAAGCTGAATCTTCCTCTGGATGCACAAGGTAGCCTTTGTTATACCCTCCATCATTCATTATTTTCTTCTTGTTCTCATTCTTTCTGTTTCTAGCAGATTTTTGTCCAATTGTTGAATTTTCTGGATGAACTTTCTTTCTGAACATATGGAGAATCTAGAAACCAAAACATAAGTCAAGAACAGAACAATATATTATATTTTATAATGAAAATAAAATAAAGGTTTATTGACGATGTAAAAAAGTGTTACTTGTTTTTTGAAATATTTATTTACATAGTGAAATATGATTGGACGTATGTGAAATTTTTTTAGGGAAGAAAGAACATTAAAATGTGACGAAGAATTCTCGGAAGCACTAGAAGCAACAATGAGTTAATGCTCGAGACTACAAAGAGACGAATACATTACATTATATCTACACCTAAAACTTTAAAACATTAAGATATATATCAAACATTAAGTTTATTCATAATTGATGTGATATTATCACTCACATTTAAATTTCAATAAAATGTGAGTTAATATACATGTTGATAGTTGAAATTATAGAGTTACGTCAACCTAATAACTCATAATATCAATATTTCAAAACGATTGGTTGGATTACGAAATGTTAATCAACTTTTTTCACTTTCTTTAGATTTGTTATAAAATATATCCCTAATAATATTGACTTAGTTTTAAATTCAACCCAATTTTACAAACTCTATGTCATTTTAGTCATTGATAACACTAATCGAAAGATGAGTTTGATTAATATTTCGAAATGTCAAGGATTATCGTAGAATATTAATAATGTCAAAGACTAGATTAATACATTCTTATAATTTTAAGGACTAATTGAAGTATTTACTCCAAAAATTAACATATATTTACATGACAACCCTTAACATATATTTTAATACAAATTTAACCATAATAATATGTTAATGTGTAACACATCTATTCTAGTTAATTAGGATAAACATTAGAAAAATGAAGTGCACCTTATTGAGTTTTGTCTCAGCAGAAGCAGAATCAATAGATGCAGAGTTTTTAGAACAAGTATGAAACATTCTCTTTTTAAGTTTTTCTTTCACCAAATTCATAGCAGAAAATTTCTCAGCATGATCCCTTTCACTTCTTTTATCATAATCCTTTGCAACAAAGTTCTCATCACCAACCAATTTGCTTCTCTGAAACAATTCACCAAGTGAAGTCCTATGATGTTCTTTCTTCCCAACACTAACTGCTGCTGTTTCAGAATACTCAACAGCTGTTCCAAACAAGTATCCTTGTAATGGACAAATTGATGATTCTGTGTTGCTAACTTCTTTCGCACCTTCTAGTTTCGTCAGGTATTGGTACCCTGAAACTAAAATTAATTCAAAATTTAACTTTAATTTAATATTAAGGTTTAAATATAATTTTAATATCTACAATTATATTAGTATTTTTTTTTGTCTAGTCACGAATTTAAAAATTGTTACTTTCAATTTCTAATGGTATATAGGTTCAATAAAATTACGCTATGTGATCCAATAAAGTGTTGTCACTCATTAGAATCAAAAGTGCCGGTTTTGAATTTGCATGGACTTAATCTATACAAAATAACTTACAAAGACTAAAATAAAAAATATTATAATTGCACGGACTAAAATTATATTTAAATCAATAATTAAAGAGTTTAATTTTTATGCACTGTCAATGTAACACATTCAACAAATTATGTGTACGACTTTAAAAATAGTTATGACAAAAATCAATCATTATTAATAATATAACAGTTGTGATTGATCAATTGTATAAAAATTATTTAGACATAATATATATAAATTAAATTCATAATTAAATATAAAAAGCTATGGGCCAGGAGTGTTCACCTTCAGTGTTTTCAATTGGTTTTCCACTTATTGTGACAATGCTGACGTGGCTATTTCTTCCGGTGCTGACGTGGCTGTTTCTTCTAGAAGAATCATAGCTACCAACAACAAGATCATCTTTTGTAAGAACTTTCTCCAACTCATCATTGATGAGTTTGAGATCATTTTCAGTTACAACTTCATCTTCATTTTCAGTTATTGTTTCAACTGAAATTGGAAACAATGTTGGTGTTGATGAAATGGTTTGGTCTGAAGAACCAAGTGTTCCAATTGCAAGGAAACCAGGGAATAGATCAAACATTGAAGCTTGTGATTCTACATCATCGTCTTCATCTTCATCTTCTTCTTCTTCTCTTGTTGATTGTAGACTAGCAAATGATTTTCTCAAGTTGTTCTGAGATTTTTGTGTTTGTTTGGTGAATTTGATGTTCAGATTTGGTTTTTGACGATAGTTTTGTTCATCATCAACTGATGGTTGCCCTGATAAACAGTTGCATGAATTTCCTGATGCCAAAAATAAAAAATAAAAATTAATGTATTGCTCTCTCTTTCTCTTTATTTTTCTTAATTTTATTATCTCTCTTGATTATTTTTTAATGAAGGGAGCGACGAGAGAAGAAAGTTAAAAGAGATAGAGATAAGAAGAGAGTGATGGAGAAAAAATGAAAGAGATTATCTAAATTCGATATCTAATCAGAAAATTTCGGTCAATTGTGGTTAAATATCTGACTGCTGTGGTTGCAATATAGTTTTTTTCTATTAAATTCAAGTTTAGATTTTATGATATACAACTTGTATTTAAATAGTACGATTCAGTTTACAAAATTATGTTTAAGTGGCATATCCAACATTAAACAACAAAAATGATGAGAGTAATATTAGGATATGTGATCTTGTGAGAAATTTTCATCTTGAATCTCTTTTTTATTGATACAAAAAGATTTTTGAGAGGGTGTGCTTTTTTATGTTTATTTTATTTTATTCAATACTTCAAATTTAGTTCATTTATGTTATTTATTGCAGGGTACTCTTCTTGGGCTACATTTATGTTCATGTGCATGTAAGACCATAGTATATTGTAGTTCTCGTTTGCTTCATGCTATAGTTTCAAACTAATCATATATGATCACCAAAAACTTCTTTCATTCTCTACTAAGAGTTTATTACTATTTAATTTTGATGGCCATTGTTTGGATCAATAGTTTAATGAAGCGTATAGCATAAGCATTTATGTTTAAGTTATTTTTATAACAAAAGATAAAATAAAGTTAAACGATTTTCCTACAAGTTCTATATTATTTTCATAACATATTATGGAGAGTGTATGAAAATAAGTTATCGAATAAGCTCTTTTCATATATATAGTCCTATTTGTATAAATAGATTAATTAAACACTTATAACATATGTACTTATCATATAAGTGCTTATACATAAGCTATTTCTATAACAAAAAATAAAATAAAGTCAAACTATTTTTTATAAATTTTAAGTTATTTTTATAAACTATTTTAAAGAATTTATGAAAATAAGCCGAAAAGAACTCGTTAACATGTCATAAATTAATTCAAATAATCAATGAACACATGTGACTTACCAATGACCAAGTCTTTGAATGGTTCTGTACTATTATTCTGCCGTAATTTCCTGTGCATCCAACCAAGTAACTACATCAAAGAAAATGCATTAGAAGATCATATGTTATATAAATGATTTTGCTTCTAAAAGGCATGAATTGTTGTGATTGATCATACCTTCATCTTTTGATTCAAGAAAAAAAATTGAGCTTTGATTTCCTAACTTTAGAAGATAAGGTTATATATAATGAATGAAATGGTGATAGTTTTTAATTTATAAAATATTAAAGAATTTACATGAAATTGATGAGAACCAAAGTAATGAGGTTACAAGGAGAAAAACATAGAGATACTTACAAATATTGTTTGCTGTTCTATCTCAACATTAAATCAAGTGGGGTCCTAATAAACATTCTAATCACATCATGTGCAAGGTTGAGTTAATAGTAAAGATTATAACATTTAATGTGTAAAAATGGTAATTTTTGAGTCCATTATTAAAGCTATCATAGTTTAAATTGACTTGCTCCAAATTATGGTTGGTATTTTAGGATGCATATATTAAGTATATAAACTATAGATGTTGATAATTGCATTATCAAAAGTAGTCAGATTTTGTTGGGATAAGCAAACATGTTGTGCCTCGTGCAATTTTTGAATAGTGATCAACTATTTTTTTTTCTTGTGATTTGGGGGTATCATACATCATTGGTGGGGACCAATAAGGATTTTAGTTGGATGCAAATGGGGCAAAAAATTATCTCACACTGTATATTAAATTAAACGTGTGTTCTTGTTCACGAGAAAGGAATAATCACTATCAAAAATCTTAGTAACATATTCTTTATCACATTCAATATATTATTCACTCTGTCTGTTCATAATAACAAGTAACATGTGTGCTGAAAAATTGTCTAAGAAATAATATCACATTTAGTTTTTAATGTAATTACTTTTATGCCTTTTTTCAATTGTATTTTTTATTAATGTTATGTGTGTTACTGTTAAATTATTATTTTTTATTTTTTATTTGTGATAATGATAATACAACAAATAAAGTTAATTTGGTAAAATTGTTATTCTCTTTCTTTCGTTTATATTAATAATTTTTCTTAATTTCTATGAAATGACTAAGACTATGGTAAAATCAAAGTATAAAGTAGCTGATAATTGAAAAATTAGTTTATAGTTGATAGCTGATAATTGATGATTTAGAACTGAAAAACTAATAGATTGAAATTAAACTGTTTGATAAATTTATCTTTTATAAATATAAAATTAAAAAAAAGAAATAATTATTTAATTTTTATATATATCTTATTTTGAATGTATTAAAAGTATTTTACAAATAAAATCTGAATTTGGAGCAAATTCTCTTTCTTTCCCTTCCTCTCTCACGTTTGCTCTCTCTCCCTCACCATTTCTTACTGTTTATGTCTTTAAGTTTATGAATTTTAAGGAAGAGTAAAAAAATTACAATTCCAATTCTTAAACAAATTTTCAGTTGCAAATAGATGTGGCCGGTAAAAGGGCCAAAACTTTTATTGGAAAAAAAATCACAATAACCTTAATCAACTTGGTAGAAGATCTTTCTAAACTAAAAATGAATTTTTGCAAAATATTATAGAAAAGATGAAGAAGGTAATAAATGTCATGAGTGAGGTAGTTATATAATATTTTATAAAAATAATAAAATTAAAATAATAAAGTTATAAATGAAAAAAAGTAAAAACAAAAACTATAAATTTAAACGTTAATTATAATAGCATCTCAAAAAAACTATAAATTCATGTGAAAAGTTTGTTAACCAAACATATTTAATTTGATCAAATAAATAATTCAATAAATTATCTTATTAGTGTTATCAAAAAGACACAAAATATGACAATTATTGTGAACAAAATAAATATTTTTTTATTAATTAAAATTCAAATAAATCTCACTATATTATAGAGGTCTGCATAAATTTAGTGATATCTATATAAATTGCAACTAATAAAATTGAATGTTGGGTATGATTAAAAAAATAAAATTTGAGTGTTGAAAAGTGTATATTTAAAAAAGGTATGACTGACTTCAATTTTTTTCTTGCGTGCATTTTTTTTTCTTCTTTTTATACACGTCTTCTAACTAGGTGTATGATACCTGCATATTTTTCTATTAGTATTAGTTATGCTTAGTGTTCAATGTTTTTTGTTAATCAGTATTAGTTAGTTTCTAAATTATGTTTTTAGTTAGTTAGGAGGTTGGTCGTAATCTTTTTCTCCTTTGTAACCCTTTATTTATGGGGGTTTCTAGTTGTCTCTTGAAATAAGTTTTGTTAATAATAGATGTATTATTCAGTGATAGTTTATTTCCTTTCTACTCTTTCTCCATGATTCCTTGAAGCATATTCATAAAACTTCATTATTCTACATGACTGTTACTTTTCCATTATTACTTACAATTATTGATATATACTGAGAGAAAATAATTTATGTTTGTCAATGGTAAATTAAATAGTGACATTTTTTAAAGATATTACATGCGGAATTTTGAAAATTATCTTATATTAAAAGAGATAGAAATATTAAAGGGACAGTCTTACAATAAGTGACTAAGACAATATGGGCCATCTTAGAAGACGTGTATAAAAAGAAGAAAAAAAAATGCACGCAAGAAAAAAATTGAAGTCAGTCATACCTTTTTTAAATATACTCTTTTCATTTTAAAATTGAACCTTTTGATCACTCTATTTTCACATTTTTTATAGTTTTGATCATAACACATAGTTTTTATTCTAAAAATAATGACTTTTAGTAACAAAAATAGTGATTTATTATTCTAAATGTTATATTTTCTCTTTAAATTTACAATCAGATACTATGAATCACTATTTTTATAGACCAAGATTTTAATTTGAGATCAAATTGCAACAAATATTAAAAAAAAAGATAAAAAATATAATTTTAAAATAGAAAGATTATTTTTCATAAATATAATAACATATATAAGAGACTAAAAATACAATTATATTATATTTGTTGTTCTAACATTTATTATTGAATAGATGTTTCCCATAAATTGTTTTATATTATTTTTAGGGCAAATTTGTTTTAGATATATGTAAAAAGATGTTTGGTTTGACAGTAGGTGCCAGCTAGCTTTGGTCAACAAGTTGGTACACATGGAAACAATTCCTACTGTAATTTTTTTAAAAATAATTAGGCTTAATTGCAGTTTTAGTCCCCTTATTTATACTGATTCACGAAATTGGTCCCCCTATTTTAAAAGTCGACAGTTTTGGTCCCTTCCTCAGATTTTTAAATTAAAAAATGACGATTTAATATATTTTAAATGACGTGACATATAATTCTATGATATAAAACTGTCTAGATCCATTAATTATTCATATGTCATTAATTAAATTAAAAATACGAAAATTTTTTGAAGTTGAAAGTTAAGTTTTTACGACGTTTTATTCCAATTTCATAGATGTTAATCACTCTACATCATCGTCTCATATGTCATGTGATTTAAAACAACTCACGTCATCATTTTTTAGCTAAAAAATCATAGGGTGAGACCAAAACTGTCGACTTTTAAAATAGGGGACCAATTTCGTAAATCAGTATAAATAAAGGACTAAAACTGCAATTAAGCCAAATAGTTACTATATGGTCAATGAACTTTGCATTATTCCCCAAAATGGTAGGTCACGTGTACTCTAAATGGAATATGGAATGTTATATGTGTCGTTAGCAACTTTACCAAATGGTAAACAGAGTTGATCAATACTAGAAATACAAATATACAATATTGAATACATTTGTTATAGTTTTTTTTAAAATTAATTTTTATAGTATTCTTTTTTTTGTTATTATTTTAAAAAATAATAATTTTAAAAATAAAACTTCAAATAAAAAATTGGTTTATATAGTTTATTTTAAAATATTATTTTAAGTATTTCATCAATTTATTACAATTCTTTTTGAATAATGAAATTTCAAAAATTGATTAAAATGAAAAACTATTTTAAAAAGTTATTCATAAAAATAATATTTGAGAGATACTTTTTAAAAAAAAATATTATTTTTATCATTTAAAAATCTATAATAATAAATATCTAAGTTATTGAATGTCAAAATTATTTTTCTAATTAATAATAAATGAATTTTAAATAACTTCTATTATTTTTAAGTAAATTATCATAAAAATTATTTTTATAAATATAAAATCAAAATCATCTTTTTCAAAATCAAAAACAAACTCGATCAAAAATTGAACCAAATCCATCAAACCGAACTCACTATTTTCTTCTTTAAAAAAACCAAATCAAATCAAATTGAATATTTCTATGTTATTTGAACTTTTAGACTTTATCTGACTAAGGACTTATTAGAAAAAACTAAATCAAATCAAATTATATATATATATATATATATATGTATATTGTCAATATAAAAAAATTATATTATCAATAAATCACAATCATTAAATCTTCAGAAATATTTTAATAATTGTAATATACTAACATAGAAAAATATTTTATATTGTGCATGACAATTAAAAAAAAATTATTATAAAAAGAATATATGTATATATTGTAATTTCAATTTGACTTATGAGATTCATCCGTAAGCAAGTGTATCTAGAAAAGTGGAAATGCAACATGGCCACGTCGAAACTTGATTATGTTATAGTAAGATTGTGGCACCACCCATTACCCAATCAAAACAGGGTCCACAATATGTTACATCAATCGTTAATTAGCAATGTTGCCATATATATGGTGTTCCAAATTCAGTACTTTAATTTTATCTAGATATATAATAATAATTAATAATTAATGAAAGTACATCCCCATTACCGATTGTTTTAAATTGTAATGCATGTCTTTAACTGTTCTCTCAACATGCATGGTTAATTATTATCATGAACAAGAAACAAGTAACACTCAGCATATAGTATATTCCTATCAGAAATAGGGCTAACTTCTAATTATTGCCTAGGGAAAATATAGCACTTTGACTTCGAGATTCACATGTATTCTTCCGAGTAAATTCAGTTTAAGGTATTTACACAATATTAAAAAATATAATAATTAAAAAAAAATATAATTAATTTATCAAATTATCGATGTTAATTTTTTAATATTTATAATGTGAAATATAATAATATTTTGATATATAGTTGTATGTATAATAATTATTGAACAGTAGTATGAAAAAAATTATTAAAGTTACGTTGAAAATTGTAAATGACATTTATTTTAAATGATTTTTTTTACTAAAATGACACTCGTAGTAAGACGAAGGAAATGTTATACTATAATAGTAACATTGTCTAACACATCACAATTATTAAAATAGAAATATTAAGTTTGTCCATTTTTATGTTTATTATTCAATAGATAAATGCTAATAAAAAAATCCTAATATGAAATTCATTTTGATACACACATTTTTTTATAGTGAAATGTCATTTTCGTGTTTGAAAATGTAATTTGTTGTTATAATAATTCCTTAATTAACAGAAAACGTTTTAAAAATCTCGAATTTAAATTCAGTTAACCACATTTATCACAGGCGTCAAGTCTGGATTAACTATAACATCCTAAAATCAAAAAAGTAAAAATAATTAGAATTTCAAATTTTAAAATACTATAGTTTATAGATTATTATGATTATATTATTGATGTGTTTTTAACTTTATTATAAGAATTTTTTTTAAATATATTATTTTAAGACAAATAATGGTTTAAGTATTTTATAAAATGTACATACAGATATTTTAGATTTTTTTTTGCTTGTTAGAGACTTAATAATAGGAAGTTGTTTTGTTTGTTAATGACTTATGTGCAATAATAGATAGTAACAAAGCTATTGTAACAAATTTTTATTATCTAATTATCTAGTACTAAGGATTCAAATAAAACCAACCAAAAACCATATCTCCATCAAAATTCATAGGAAATAGTATTACTGAGGCACCAAAGTTGCATATAAACTCATACAAAAATTAGAAAACGATAAGTATGTACCTTCGGACAGCGACAAATAAATTAATCAACGAAATATTGGTCGATTTTAAGTCAACCTTTGACTCAACATGTGAGTAATCACACTTTTAAACTTTTTATGGTACATTTATTTTAGAAATTTGGGATGGGAAAATAGTTAAATATTTTGAATATTAATTTTATAAAAATATATTTTGTCGAAAACCTAACTCTATGTAAATTGGGATTTTATGAAATACAATCTTAGATTATGAAATTGATTCATTTACAATTTTGTTTGTTGAATTGCCGTTTTTATGATTGTTTGAATATGCATTCTTTGAAAGGTTGTTTTATAATGTGCTCTTGAATTTGTTGTTATTGTATGTTTAAATAAAATATTATATTTTAAATACGATTTTACGAAGATGATTGTGAAAAAATGAATTATTTTTGTTGTATGTGTTTGAGATGGGCTTATGCTCCATATGGATGGATCTTGTACCCACAATTATTTACCCGGATGAGCTACGTGTTCCATATAGATGAGTCTTATACCCCACATGAGATTAGTTTTAAATTTCATATGAATGAGTCTTGTACTCCACACTAGATGAGTTGGTGCTCCACATGATGAGATAATACTTACTTCGCGGAAGTAGTACATCTCCATATAACAATAGGACATCATTGAATTGATTTATTTATTTTCTGCATAATTAATGAGTGTATTTGATTTATTTGAATATTATAGATGTGAATTATTGTAGATCGTTAAGGATGTCGAGAGCTGAGAAGTCCCGCCTCCTTTGAGAAGAATAATTTTTTTGGATTAGGTTACTAGATCAAGGATAATTAAGTAGGCATAGTGTCTACATCGTATTTTAATTCAGGATTAGTTATTAAATGTCCAATTTTAAATATTAAATTATTAAAAAATTTGCAGCTGTAAGGATTTATTTTAAGGATTTTACAATATCATTTCTTTCAGACAATTCATAATTTATTATTAGTACCTTATTCTCTTATTAATTAACTACCTTAGTTTATGCTAGTGTCTTCTAAGTCAAGCCACGTAGGACAAATGGCCCGCTTTTATGCTAATGTGTTCTAACTCAAGCTACCGTGTTCTAAGCTACTCTGTTCTTTGGCCTTATTGCTACCCTAGTATTGCCACATCCTTTCATGTTGTGTCCTTGATGACCACATCTAGAACAAGTGATTTCAGGATACTTCCTTTTTAGCTTGTTGCAACTGACTTGTGCCTCCTTGCATTATTGTGAACATCAGACATTACCTCATGTATTGCAGAAATTAAACCCTACATTGCAAACATTAGCATATAGTCAATTTAGTCTCTATAAGTTACAACTTATGTTTCCTTTATGGATCTAAACAACTTATATTTTTCATTAACATGAACACTGTACTATCTCTTCAACTAATTAAAGACCTTATGTATGTAATAATTGTTTGAACCCTTAACTTCATCTCAAGTTTACTTACAATTCACTTTCTCTTTCCTTGTGAATTTTTGAAGACCCTATAACATGAGTGTTCAGTTTTGTAGATTTGTAGCACTTGTAGACCTCACTCTATGAACATAAAATCTCTCATGTACATCCATCGTTCTCTTTTTTGCACCTACCCCTTGCCCTTGTCTTATCATTCTTCACCTAATTTAGCTTTTAGGTGTTAATCTTTAGAGATCGAGCTCTGATGCCAATTGAAGTAACAATGTCAATTTACAAAAAATGGGGGTTTGAATTGTAAATTTAAAATTTCCTGTTAAAACTTAAAGTATTTAACTCAAAATTGATCTTGGTTATGAAAACATAAAACAGAGAACGTTCTTGGTTAGTGAAAAACACACAATTTAACTTACCTATCTAATTTGATAATTAAAAGACTAGAAATAAATAGAGATAAGGGAAGAGATATCACACAGAGATATATTCTGGTTCACCCAAAACGGGTTACGTCCAGTCCTCATAGTTGTGAGATTTTTCACTAAGTGTTCAAAACGGAGAACGTTCTTGGTTTTTACACCACCAGTCCAAATCAACCTTGATCTGTTACACAACACTACCTTTCAACCCAAAAATGATTTCTTTCAATCTTTAGAGAGGATTTTTACACTTTACCTTTTAACCATAAAAGGATTTTATACAATATGCTCAAACTATTTTCAATACAATAGTCTTGAGTTACAAGGTGATGATTCTAAAGAGTTTGGCAGAATCAGAGTAAGCTCAACACTTGTTTGAGTTTAGATTCTTTAATAGAAGAAATCAGTAGAGTGATTCTAAAATTCTAATGAGAAAGCAGAACTGATTCTTGTATGTAAATGAGAGACTTTCGAGTGTATGAATGTAAGTAAGTGATATATTGCTTTGCACTTGATGCTCTGCATTTTCCTTGAGCTTGAGGTTCTTTTATAGGCTTCAAGGAGGCTCATGACAGCTCATTTGACCGTTGTAGAGGGTCCAGTTGTCATGTGCCAGTTTAATGTCAGCTATCTTTGACAATGATTCATGATCCCTTTATCATGTGTGCATGCATCTTAGAGATATGCTGAAGTATCCACTCAAGACCGTTCTTGATTCTTGCTTAAATTTGGAGAATGATCTTGCTTGGTTCATGATCCATAGCTTTTTCCCTTTGTCTTTTGGAGTGATTCTTTTGCTGATATGAGCTCAGTATATTCCTAGTGGAATACTGGAAATGCATTTGTAAATCCCAGGAGCTTTCTTTTCCTTAAAAGAGGATATGATCATTCTTATTGTTTTAGAACAGTGGAGAACGTTCTTCGTTTTTTCAAACTTCTGTCAAGAACGTTCTTTGTTCTATTTGTATATTTTTGCTTCCTCTTTTAATATGATCTTGCTTGAAATGCTTAGTACCTATCTTTGATTATCACACTCAAAAACACATGTTGAATTAACATATCATTTAAAATCATAATTAGAAGCTTTAATTAACTTTTGTTTGTTTACATCAAAACACTTAATTTGGAATTTTGTCTTAACACCCCTACCCTAAGTTTAAGTATCATTTTCTCCCCACTTTATCAAATATTTTTCTCCCCCTTTTGTCATCAGACAAAAAGACTTGAAAGTGATTTTTTTTTTTGTTTTTGCCTATATTTTTGTTTTTTTGTTTTTGAATAACATGAATATAACATATTACCAGACTTTTGAGGAACTAATCACCTTGACCCTACAAGTCAAGTATTCTCCTAACAACCTGACAACCCCAAATTGAAGAAGGAATTAAACCACTATTGGGTTGGATACAAAAGATTGAAACTTTAAGTGTTTCCTTCTAACAAAGATAATAATAATAATAATAATAATAATAATAATAATAATAATAATAATAATAATAATAATAATAATAATAATAATAATAATAATAATAATAATAATAATAATAATAATAATAATAATAACTCTCACACTCTAAGAAAAGAACACTCAAAAAATAATTCTAACTTGAAAAAGTGTTTCTCTCTTTGAACTCTAAAATGAATTTGAAATTTTGAGCTTGAGTTCTTCTACTCTTTTCTGCTTTTCAATGATCTTCTTCTTCTTCAACCATGAGTATCTATTTATAGTTAAAACTTGGGCTCAATTTAGTCCTTATTTAATTCTGAATTGTATCTTGTTCAGATTGAGTTTGTAAATTTTTCAGATTAATTATGTTTCTATTTTGTTTAGATTGAGTTTGTCAATTCTTCAGATTGATTCTGTTCGTATTTTGTTCATATTGCGTTTGTAAATTCTTCAGATTGATTATGTTCATATTTTGTTGTAGATAAATCTTGATCAAATCTTCTTCAAATCTTGACCATATCTTCTTTTTAACTTAGTCAAAGATTTTCTTCAATTATAAATATGAATCAAATATTATTTTAGATTTTCTTCAATTATAAATTTGAATAAAATCTTATTTTAGATTTTCTTCAAAAACATGAATCTTCTTTCATACTCTTTGAAGTCAAATATATTGTTCTCATAAAATACATTTTTTATCATCAAAACTCTAAGTATAAAATCAACTTGGTTCCAACAATCTCCCTCTTTTTGATGATGACAAAACTTGTATTTTTTTATAACAACTTTTCTTTATATTTCTTTGACTCCCCCTACCGTAAGTTTAAGTATCATTTTCTCCCCCACTTTATCAAATATTTTTCTCCCCTTTTTGTCATCAGACAATAAGACTTGAAAGTGATATATTTTTTTTTGTTTTTCTCTTTTCATCTTTTTCTGTACTTTTTTTTTTGCTTGTTGCTTTTATTTCGTTCTTTTTTTTTTTAATAACATTAATATAACATATTACAGAAAAATATAAAAACTAATGTAAAGTTAAACTACTTTGAAGTTATCACAACATCAGTCTAGTATGAAAGTAAGGTTTAAGTTTTTCTTGATGAAGTCAAACCTATCTTCAAGTAGTGATTTAGTGAATATGTGGGCCCATTGGTGTTCAGTGTCTACAAACTGAATGTTTAGTACCCTTTTTTGAATAAAGTCCCTAATGAAGTGGTGTTTGATCTCTATGTGTTTAACTCTAGAATGTAGGATGGGGTTTTTAGTTAGACAAATGGCAGAAGTGTTATCACAATAGATGAGAACGTTGGTTTCTAGAATTTTGTAGTCTTCTAGTTGATGTTTCATCCAAAGTAGTTGAGAACTGCAGCCAGCTGCTGAAATGTACTCAGCCTCTGTTGTTGACATTGCAATGGTGTTTTATCTCTTACTTGACCAAGATATTAAGTTTTCACCTAGAAAGTGCAGTTGCCACTAGTGCTTTTTAGGTATCTAAGGATTCTCTTAACAACAGTTAAATGTGATTCCACAGGGTTAGTTTGAAATCTTGCACATACACTAAACATGATGTCAGGTCTGGAAGTGGTAATGTAAAGTAGGGATCCTATCATTTCTCTATAGGTTTTCCGGTCACCTTTTTGGCCTGAATCATCTTTTTCAACTGTACAGGTAGGGTGCATTGGTATAGTCATAGGCTTGCAATCACTCATCTTAAACTTCCTAAGAAGCTCTTTTGTATATTTAGTTTGATGAATGTATATACCTTTTTGACTTTGCTAAATTTGATGAATGTACTCATTTAAAATTTAAGCTGCATTAATTTAAAAAAATTCTTGGCAAAGAGTGTCATTAGTAAATCCAAAAATAATGTCATCAACATAAATTTGAATAATAAGAATGTTATCTCCTATTGATTTTCTAAATAGTGTATTATCTACCTGTCCTCTTTCAAAGTTATTTTAAAGCAAGAAGTTACTAAGTCTATCATACCATGCCCAAGGTGCTTGTTTTAGACCATACATATGTTTCCTAAGTTTAAAAACATGATTTGGAAATTCAACACTTTCAAAACCTAGAGGTTGTTTAACATAGACTTCTTCACTTATATAACTATTTAGAAAAGCACCTTTAGCATCCATTTGAAATAATGTAATGTTATGATTTGCAGCAAAAGAAAGTTGGATACGAATAACTTCTAACCTGTTCACTAGAGTAAATGTCTCAGTGTAATCAATGCCTTCTTGCTAATTGTAGCCTTGTGCGACAAGTCTTGTCTTGTTTATGACCACTTCACCTTTTTCATTTAGCTTGTTTCTAAAAACCCACTGGGTTCCAATAATGTTCTTCTTCGGTCTAGGTACTAGATTCCAAACATCATTCCTCTTAAATTCATTTAACTCTTTTTGCATTGCAAGAATCCATCCATCATCTGCTAATGTTTCATCAATAGTGGTAGGCTCCATTGATGAGAGTGAGCCAAAAAAAGTGGTATCTTTTAATGATGATCTGATCCTTAAAGGATCACTTGCACTTCCAATGAGATGAGATGACTTATACTTCCATCCAAATCTTCCATCTAACTTATCTTGACTGTTTATAACTTGATCAGATTCATCCTCTAAAGATTTGTCATCTTTTGGTTTGTTTGCATCTACTTCCTCTAGTTCTGATAAACCTCCAGTATCCTCAACTTGCTTTGACTTTTAAGGTCAAGTTGTTTATATATATCAGATAATTGAAGAATGAAATAAATACAGCCAAAACATTAGTTTTGTTTCTGGTGGTTTCTGCTTGTTTATGAAAATCAAACTTATATGCTATTTCTACTAAAGTGTTCAAATTTGGTGGATCTCCTTGTTCTTCTAAATTTTTGAGAACCTACAAAATACTTATCTAGCTTTTATCTTTAAGATCAAGCTTCTTGTTAGCTTTTATTAGAAGGTCTGGATGAATGGATTTGAATTCCCATCCAAGTTTGTAGTCTTGATGAATTTGATTGGAGTGTTCAAAGAAGTCTCCTTATTTTGATTGTCAATCTACCACTTCTGTTTTTGTTGATGTATCGGGTTCCTCTGGTAATTTGGGAACTTATGGTAATTTTGATTCTTCTGGTAGTTCCACTTCTGTTGATATGTGTGATTTCTCTGCCAATTTTGATTTTGTTGATATGTGTGATTTCTTTTCCAGTTTTGATTATGTTGATACTCCAGATTTTTCTGATATTTCTAGTTCATCATATGGTTCTAGTTTTGATAGGTACTGTGTTGACCAGTCATTCTTCCACTAGAATCAGTTGGCTTCTGTTTGATAGATCTTGGAACATAGACATTTTTCCCTTCATATATTGCAAACATCCATTGATCAGGCACCATGACTGGTGTTTCAATTTGGTTACATAAAACATCTACAACATAAATAATTTTTCCTTTGGTACTCAAATCTGGTTCGGTCCTGGTTTGTTAGTTCTTAAAGGTTTCTTGTCTTCCATGTGGTTAGCATAGGACAAGATATTTTAGTGCGACATTTCTTATAGCAAATAGTACATAAATCATCAAAGGGAACAAACTTAGGTTTAGTTACTTTTTCTTGAAATCCTATTCCTCTTTTACCATTCCTACTAACACCATACCATTATCAAGAAAATCTTGAAATACTTCTTCATGCTTATCAGAGTTACATGTGGTATTTTCAATTGATGTTGAACTATAATTACTTTTCAGAGTTAGATTTTCAACCTTAAGTTTAGCAATATCAGTTTTCAGATTTGCATTCTCTGTTTTAAGTTCAGTAATATCAGTTTTCAGAGTTGCATTTTCTGTTTTATGTTCAATAATATCAGTTTTCAGAGTTGCGTTTTCTGTTTTAAGTTCAGTAATATCAGTTTTCAGAGTTGCATTTTCTGTTTTAAATTCAACACTTTGATTCTTTAAAGAATTAACTTTTTTAGTTATATTTGTATTTTATTTCCTAGGTGTTTTCAGTTTTAAAGACAATTTGTGATTCTTATTTAAAAAATTTTTTATAGCAGTAATTAAATCGGATCGAGTAAAGTCAGAAAATACATTAATTTCTTCATCTGCATATTCACTGAATCCATACATGTTTGACCCTTGGATCTTTCCTCAAAAAATGTAAATTGCTCAGCCTTGAGGCCGAGCTCTGATGCTAATTGAAGGTGCAAACACGAGAAGGGAGTTGAATTGTGTTTGACAAAGTTGATAACTTTTTGCTACTTTGATGAACGCTAGTTAGTTTTTATTAATTACTTAGATAAGAAGCAAGCGGATTCAAATGCAACAAACAATGAAAGCATAATAATTTGACACATAGATTTATCCTGGTTCACCACTAACTTGGCTACATCCAGTCCCCTCATTTAGAAGGCTTTAATCCACTAATTCAAATACCTTGAATTACAAAGCACTTGACCCTCTAAACCAATCTTCCTAAACAACCTAACAACCCCAGACTTTTGAGAAACTAACCACCTTGACCCTACAATCCAAGTGTTCTCCTAACAACCTGACAACCCCAAATTGAAGAAGGAACTAAACCACTATTGGGTTGGATACAAAAGATTGGAACTTTAAGTGTTTGCTTCTAACAAAGCTGATAATAATAATAATAACTCACACTCTAAGAAAAAACACTTAGAGAATATTTCTCATTCGAACAAGTGTTTTTCTCTTTGAACTCTAAAATGAATTTGGAATTTTGAGCTTGAGTTCTTCTACGCTTTTCGGCTTTTTAATGATCTTCTTCTTCAGTCTTGAATATCTATTTATAGTTAAAATTTGGGCTTCAATTTAGTCCTTGTTTAATTTTGAATTGTGTCTTGTTCAAATTGAGTTTGTAAATTCTTCAGATTTGATTTTGTTCCTATTTTGTTTAGATTGAGTTTGTAAATTCTTTAGATAGATTTTGTTTGTATTTTGTTTAGATTGCGTTTGTAAATTTTTCAGATTGATTTTGTTCATATTTTGTTGTAAATAAATCTTGATCAAATCTTCTTCAAATCTTGACCATATCTTCTTTTCAACTTGGTCAAAGATTTTCTTCAATTTTAAATATGAATCAAATCTTATTTTAAATTTTCATCAATTATAAATTTGAATCAAATCTTATTTTAGATTTTCCTCAATTATAAATCTGAATCAAATATTTTTCTTCAATTATAAATCTGAATCAAATCTTTTACTTCAATTATAAATTTGAATCAAATCTTATTTTAGATTTTATTCAATTATAAATTTGAATCTTCTTTTATACTCTTTGAAGTCAAATATATTCTTCTCAAAAAATATTTTTGTTATCATTAAAACTCTAAGTATAAAAACAACTTGACTCTAACAAGGGCTACAACAAAATATGAAAGCAATGTATGCTAGGGACCTCTAGAACAACAAACTTCTTCTAACACTTTTTTAACCAAAAAACTGAACAAAAAATGGTGGAAAAAGGCTATGAAAAAGAAGAAACTTACCTTGCATTTGTGTGCTATGAGCGAACAAGATGTTGCAGCGGTTGAGTGATCGATGATGAAAAGAGCACAGATGGAGATAGTGGCAACAAAGAGTGTACTTTGAGAGACTAGTGTGAGAATGAGATTGTGTTTGTTCTAAGTGAAAGGGACTATATGAAAGTTTTAACATGTAACCCTCCAGCTACCATTTCAACTTCCCACTTTCATTTTGGTGCGTCATTGCGTGGCACTCAAATTCAATAAAAATGGACCTCTTGTTCGTCCTATGTGGCTTGAGTTAGAACGCATCAACATAAACTAACGACAGTTAACCCAGATTTGAGGTCAGGGATGAATGAGGCTAATGGATTTTAAATTCAAGGTGTTTAAAATATTTTTTATTAATTAAGGGACTACTATAACAGTCAGTTATACTTTCAAGGACTGTTTACTCATTTGTTTTTTTTTTTAATTGATATCAATCAAATTATCATATTAATCACAATGACAAAAAAGATTATAAATTTCTACTTTTAAAAAATCACATTTATCATCATTGGAGTTTCAAATAATTTTTAATTATAAGTGGTCACTGTAGCATTTAACTAGTAACCTAATCTTAAATTGATAAACTCATAATGTTAAAATGTAATTTTTAAAATAAAATCATAGCTAAAATGAAGTCATACAATGTTCTACATATGTAGGAATCATATAATAACTATAAACATAAATTTGCATGTATATGCATATAAGTTTAATTCAAATTTTCTAAAAAATGTTTAATTCAAATTGCACTATATCAATTTTCAAAAATAAATTCAAAGACCAACTGAATTTTCAAAATAGAGTAATTACATTTCCCATTTTAAAATCTTTTTCAATTTTGAATATTTTTATTTGCTTTCTCTAGTTTACAATTAAATCAATTTACAAAGCATTTGAGTCAAAATGATTCAGCCAGCAAATTCTAATAAAAAAATTACCAATATTATCTTCACAAACAGCCATCACATTATAATAAAAAATTCAGAACATTTATTAAAAATTTGACGAAATCAATCTCTATCATTCATATTTTTAATAATGATTTTACATACATTAGTTTACTTTATCTTTAAAAAAAAGTACATATTAGACCACATATGATGGGGCCTCCTCTTTCTTTGATGTAGAGCACTACCAGATTACCACTACATAAATGGGAATTTATTTTTCATCAAATCAATTTAAGCAATCATGGTTCTTTCTGTTCTTAGTATGACACAATGTACTGTAAAATCAAATATCATTATTTAGTAGGGGTCTAGTATAGTACATGTTCCCCCAGAAAAATAAATTACAAATGTCACAATTTTGTGAGAACTATTGTTGTACAGTGTTTAAACACACATGCAAAAGAAATAATTTTTTGAATTAAAATTAATCATTTTTAATATTATTAGAACAAATATCTCTTTTATATGTGTCTAAACACTATACACTTATCTTGTGACCCTATAAGATTTGTTCGTTTTATGAACGCCACTAGTAACTGCCATCCATAAAATCGACCAGCAATTCCTGGACCATGCCTCTATCGGGCATCTTACCGGCGGCCCCATATATAGGTGCTAGTCCTCCACTTATTGGACCCGGATTTTCTTTCACCTGAAAATTGAAAGAAAGAAAATGTTAAATACAAATCAAATTAAGATAGTAGCTTGTATTAGGGTGTTTAGAGTTCAATTTGGAAAGGTAAGGCGAAAAGTCACCCAATCATAGATTAAAATATGACGCGGTTCATTTTATTCGGATTGCTAAAATAAAAAAAATAAAATGAAATTTGGATTTAGACCGATTGTGACACGTAAGAACATATTTATATGGTCAATCAAATATCACATTAAAAGCTAAATAACATATTATATATATATATATATATAAATAAATAGAGGAGGGAGATCCGTTTAAAATTATTTGATATTTTATTAAATAATTTTAAATAAATGTATAATCAATTTTTAAAAAATAAAAGTAAATATCAATAATTAGATTACATAACTACAAATTTTATATTTATATAAAAACTTACGTGCTTAATCATTAATATATTCCATCAATAATCAACCGTTAAATTGGTTAAATTTATCATTGATATTGATTTATTAAGCGCGGTAACTCATCAAAGAGTTACTCCAGAAGTCACACGATCTCCATCCATATATATATATATATATATATACACACACACTAAAAATTAATCTTCCGAAATAACAAACTAACAATATTCACTTATATTTCTAACATATATGTAATAATAGGGAAAAAAAAATTACAAACTAATAAATATTAGTACAAAAATCGGCAGATAAAAAATTAATATTATATCTCTTACTAATAATAAAATAAATAAATATTTACATTATATATGCAGTAAATTTTGATTTAAAAAAAAATCTGAAATCCGATTCAATCTAAACGGTTTTCTCAAAACAATTTCCAAACACATCTAATAAAATTCAATTTTGTGTGGGTTTCAAGTTTTTTCGTATTGATTTGCAATTTTTGTAATTAGATTGATTTGCATCTTTTTATTTGAATCAGTTTAAATGCGTACGACGCTAGACCTTAGCTAGTATATAAGTAACAAACTCTAACATCAACAGTCACATAATAAATAACTCAATTATAACTAGGATTCACATAAGTGAACAACTTACAGTTTTCACAGATTCCTTCAAATCCCTTAGGAAGTCTTCAACAACTGGTACATGCTGTAGTGTCACACAGATATGGATGCTGATTCATGCACAAAGAAGAAGAAAATCAGTTTCTTAAAAGTAAGCCATAATTCATAAAGTAGCTTAATCCTGAATTTGTCCTAAATTAGAAAGTGTGCTACTCCCATGTCCAACCTGTTGGGTCTCTGCAATGCATTCAAATGCCACCCTTTGGATGACATGATATCGTTGACTTCAAATATATCCAGAACATCGGATCCAAAAGCCACTATTGTCATATCGGGTTTTCCAATGATAAACAACTCAGCAATCTCCTCAATGCTGCATTTAACAATACCATTACATTCAAAAAATGATCACAACACAAGAGATAGTTACAGAAAGAGACACAGTATATGTACCCTTTTTGTAGTCTTTTTGATCCTTCCATAATTGCTTTTGTATTTTCCAAGTAACCTGTATAATGAATTGAACCATTAATTAGCCGAACATCATACATTACGACTGCATTAGAGTTAACGGAAAGGGAAAGCAAAATATTTCTTTCAAAAGCTGTGGAGATATCATTGCACCTTCTTTCCCGAGAGACATCATTGCTGCCCATGCACCAGCAATAAGGGATCCAGGTCTGCTTCCAGCAATGGTTGGAGATACATACAATCCACCAGACCACTCGGTAACTGTGACAATGGCACGAGCGATAACAAAGAAAACGACGACATAATTAATCCCTATAATAACAAACAATTTCACAGATGTACTCCTTGAAACTGGGTGGTTATACGAAGTTCTATTGATGCGATCTATCTAGTTCAAAATATGCTTGATATATTCCTCCATTTTAAAATTCTATTTGCTAAAAAGGATTGAAGATTCATTGAATTACCAAAGGATACATAGTGTGCTACATTCAAAACAGGGTATCTTGTTATATATTAAAATTAAAAATTAGAAAACAAATAGTAAACCCCATCAATGGCATGCATCAAGTTAGAATTAATCTTTACCATACAATACAACCATAAATAAATAATCAATACGAGATTTCAATAAAATCGGTCTTTACTATCCATTATGAATGAATGAACAAGATTAGATCCTCTCAACTCTCACGCTTTCACTTGATATTTCCCCCTCAACATATAAGTGCAACCGAAAATGATCCAAAACAAATATTTATCAGACATAAATTGTAGTCTTACCGGCAACAAATTGATGCTGTAGAGTCCAGAAGTCACAAAGAAAATACATTAGTAATCAGCTGCAAGTTTGTCAACAGCTAATTTTCCAATAACAAAGGAAGGCATGTTGCAGAGAAGTTAATCCATAAAATAGAAATGTAAAAAGAGGGAAGGAGGAATACAGATAAAAGAGAACTTGGTAATATTTATAGGATTGATACATCAATTTTTTACAGAAAAATAGACTTTGTTAGATAGAGAAGAGGAAAAATACAACTAGGGAAGAGTAAATTCTTAATAGAACAACAAAGAAAAATGGAAAATGAAAATCTAGTTTCTCCACTTATTAGAAATAGCACCTACCCGAAAAAACAGCATAGATTAGTACACCATAGAGAAGCAATAAGCATAATCTTATCCGACAAGTTTAGGAGGCCATTAGAAAAACTTAAATACAAGACCACTCTGGTCCAAATCCAGACAAATGAACCAAAGGACTACATAATTAACACAGCCACAAAATTTTAATCACTTCATTTTTATCAAAACATTATCACGAATCATAAAAAACTGCTGCAAAGAAGAGGATGAACCCACATTAAAAATACAACAAGGATGGCATACTCTTTCTAAACTAATTTTTTAGTATACACATTTGGGGAAATTATCCTACACCAAAAGTATTTACTACTTTCCTTTGCTGCATGAAATTCCATATGTTTTCCATGGGTTGTAAGTTTTAATTGTACCTTTATATTCCAGTAAAATAATTTGTTCTTACAAACCGGAAAACATCAAGTTATGAAGTAGAAAGTAGAAACACTGGTAATGGAATATAATAATTTAAATTGTTATTTTTATTACATCACTGAAGCATACAAACCGAAGGAAAGGGTAATGGCGAATATGAAAGAAAGGAAGTATACTTTTTGAAGAGTAAAACGCATCATATTCAGTTAGAAGTTAAAAAATGTAGCTAAAAAAATTTATACAGCCAAATGTGGAAGATATAATTAAAATGTGGATTTCAGATATAAATTAAAGACTTTTCGGGAAAACTAATGATTTACCTTTCTGATTTCATGGTTCCTATATAGAACTATACTTGTTCCTTTGGGAGCTAACCCGTATTTATGCACATCCACTGATATTGATGTTACTCCTTTAACAGAAAAATCATAAGGTGGAATGTCGTACCTAGGAAGAAAAGGTAAACATGAATTATTTAAACTGGTAATGGCATTTAATAAAAAGTTAAGAGTTATGTATCATGTACAAAATGACAGTGGCTCTATTCCTATTTTGTGTGGGACTTGGATGGATGACTGCATGTGTTATACTCAGTTAATATAAACATCAAGTTATCAACCATTAAAACATAATATGCAAAATGCATAATCCCAAACAAACAATAAGACATACAGATAGAGAGCAGTTTTAAAAAATAAAATAAAAAAGCTTGTATTTGTGAAACAGTTGTAGTTCCTGTAATGCTTTGAAAGGTGTTCAGTTCAGATAGTTGAGAAATAAGTTGGAATATGTTGTCAAATGAAGAATAAAAATTAACACATGACAGATTTAGTTCGACATGTCAAATGTTATTAGGAAAGTAAAGAACCTAAAACAATGACAGAAAAAGTTAGGCAAAAGCATAACAAAACTAACAGTATCAAATAATAGTTCACTAATATACAAAAAAGGTTATGCCAGCTATACCCAAGCTCACGAGCAAAAGGCAAAACAAAGCCACCAAGGCAAAGGTCCACATGAAAACAAATGCCAAAGGTTGATGCTAGATTACCAAGTTCCTACAGGAGAAATTGACAAATTATCTATGTTATGGTAGTTCGCAATCAAGTTGAATTCATACAATTTTTTATGCAATATATGAAAAAAATTGAAAAAACTTACTTCGATGGGGTCTATTATCCCATGAGGAAACCCAGGAGAAGATCCAACAATCTGCATTATCCATGATAGTCAATTTCACTTGATAATAAGAATTAAAATTGTGAGGAGTTTGCATAATATAAAATCCTATATCAAGTTAGAATCTTTTAAATAGAATCTACTATATCTATTAAATGAAAAAATATAATAAAATAACATGATTGAGTAACTTCATACCAAAACGGTATTTTTGTTAATATGACGTCTAATTGCTTTCACATCTGCTTGAAAATTCTTGTTAACTGGAACACGCCATAGTTTGATGTTAAAATACTGTGCAGCTTTGTCATATGCTGAATGACCAGATTCAGGAATTATCCTATAATTGAAAATTTAAATTTAAAATATATTAAAAAGAAGACAATATACCAAATATGTTATACTGAATTATTAGTGCCATACATTTCGGGTCTTGTAATTCCTTTCTTGGATTTCATATAGTCGCGAGATGATTTCACAGCTAATAATATACTTTCAGTCCCTCCTGATGTCATGTTGCCACATATTTGTCCTCCAGATGTCTTTTCTTTACTTCCAAGAAGTGCCGCTGTCATTGCAACCACTTCCCCCTCAAAGCGTACAACACTCCGGAATACATCCAAATGCAAGGGATTGGTATGTGCAAACCTGAAATTTTATTAACATTAATTGCTGGATGCAAATACATAGTAAAATTAGCAACCCGCCTAATCAGCCTGGAATGACCTTAGGATGTCAAATTCTCTAAACTGTCAGTTACTTGAATGCCTCGACATCATTAATGAATTTGATGTCAAGGTCTTATTTTGAAACAGTTCCAATAGATACAAACTTTAGAACTAATCCAGATTATGCTTATTAACAATCTAACAACAGTCAAGTAGCTTTTGATAAACAAGAAAGCATAAGACAGAACAAAATATGAGTTTTATTCTACGATTGGTGGTGCATAATGAAAGTAGAAAAATATGGATAAAAAGGTAAACAAAAATGGTATCTTTTGGTTCCACTGAAAAGGTGAACTCATAGAGTACATAATAGAACAGATTGTCTTGTTTTGTTCAGTTCATGTTCCGAACACTGTCTCAATAGCAACAAGATGCCAACTTTATTATCTAATTGGAATTCATAATCACAGGTTTGCTTTGAATATTTTCAAGTTCGAACGCCTGGCGCAGGTTATGTCAGAATCCAGATTAGAGTTAAGGCAAAATGCATAACAAAAGTAATCTAATAATAGTACTTAACAGTGGGATGACTCCAGCTCCAAAAGCAAACAAGCTCGGGTAGGTACTTTGAAGTAGGTATAATGAAATTATACTCAGTTTCAAAAGCACTGAACTAACAATATTCAATTAATGTGTATATTACGAACCTAAATAACATAATTGTTCACTTCAAAAAGCTTATTAAAAGAAACATAAAAATTAAACTGAGAATTCTCCAGATCTTACTAACATTGAGCATGCCTCATTAATCAAAGAAAAATGTTCACTGGATTCACTTCCTCCAATGTAGCTGCAAGAAATAAGTAATTTAAAATAAGAAATGGTCATCAGTCGTAAGTACAATCAAATGGACACCCTCCCGCCCCCTAAATAAATGAAAGCATCCCAAGCACAAATGATTAGTCTTTAATGTTACACAAATAACTAACATACACTGTACCCGAGCATTTGCCTTGCCAAACTGCGTCATTTCTTTTCTCCTCTCTCATTTTCTCAAGGGCAGATGTCCCCAACCCTGCGTTTGGCAACTCTGTATTCCAACCTTCTCTTTTAGATTTACCATCAGACTGCATCTTATCCACAACCTGTATGCTCAATGATCAGATTAATAACAAAATTAGTCACCATCAATAATCTACGGCATAAAAAAGCAACAAACTATTAAAACAACAAGCATGCCCAGTTTGGTCCTCACATTTTTTATTAGGTTTATGAGGCGGTAAGTTAATATAGTTGCTCATATGTTAGCAAGGATTGTCATATCTACGCCTAGTTGCCATTATATAAGTTATGTTCCTTCTTGTATTACTCAAGTTATTACCAAAGAAATGAAATTGTTTTCTAGTCACAAAAATGAAACATGCCCAGAGTATCTACACTGACATTTCCCATGTTTTTGGCACTCACTTCTACAAACTAATGATACCACGACAATAATGCCACAGATTGGAAATGTCATTTTCTTAACAGGTGTAGATAGTAAATGACATTTCCTAGTATTCATCTACAACAACAATAATGCCACAAAATGAACCCTACAATCTTACTCAACTAACCCAACTGGTTTCTTCACCGCCTGGACCATAAATTTATCATTCATTAATCAGTTCCAAATACAATTTTACCAACAAATCATACTCATAAAAAAATAAAAATAAAAATACCCCGATACCCCAAGGGTGAAGGTAAAGTGTCAAGCTTCATATGAAAAAACCATCAAGTTTTAAAGGGTGATGTATATCATACACTAAACTAAAAGTACGGAAATGCAGATGAAACATTTAAGGTGATATTGACCTAGAAGCATTATCACACATTACTTTCAAAAGCTCAAATTCCATAATATCCAACCTCAAATCTACCTAGGTTTCTATCCAATCACTTTAATACTCATAACAATTCTAAATAATAGTACAACCTTATTGCCAAACACAAAACTGCATCCACCAATTCAAAAGCACACAAAAAAACTGAACTAACCACTAATCTGACAAATAAACATGTAATATGCATTATAATATCTCCAAGAATCAAACTCCATTGCAATAACCAAATAACTGAAAAATTCATAGTTTAATTAAAAGTAAGTAGAGTTTAATGGACATGTATTGTCAATGAAAACAGTTTTACACCGACAACCAATATAAGTCGTTGATTTGATAGTTATTTTTTTATGACATTTACAATCGTACGTTGAGATGACAAAATAATTATTTTTATTAATTCTAGCTGTAAAATTGGTTTACCCTGCCAATGCACAATCGTTTGTCTCAACTCTCAAGTAAATAATAATAATAATAACACCAACAACAACACATGGAGTTGAAAGAATCCAATCACAGTAGAATTACTACACTATATCTAACCTTCTGTTTTTCAGCATCTATATAACTCTTCACACCAGGGATTAATCTGTAAAACCAATAAAACAGATCTCAAATTAAACTCATTAATTAAAAAAACACAAAAGAAAGCTTAATTACTTAGTTTGATTCAAAAAATATAATGCATGTGATGATTATGAATTTATGAGTACTTGATGAAGTTCATGAAGAACCCTAGGAAAGTGGCTTTGAGTCCTTTTTCGTGAAGGTGGTTGAAAAAGGAGCGAATTGCGTTGGCGAGAAAGAGAGATATGAGAGGTGCGATAAGTAAAGTGAGGGGTTCGTATTGTGAGAGAAACGAATTCGCGGTTGTTCGAAACTGATTAAAGTGAGAAGTTAATGAAGAATAATCCATCGTGTGAATAGAGCCCTGGAGAGAAGAAGGAAGAAGAAGAACAAAAATGAAATAGATAAACGTTGAATGATTAATTAACAAAGAGTTGTTTTATAAGAAGACATTATTATAATCACGTTGCGTACAAGTTTTTTCTTGGTGGCTGCGTCGGGTGTCGTTTTCACGTGCGTTTTCGGCTTCTTATGAATAATCAAATTCAAATTGTAAGTGCATGTGAAATTAGTCTTTAAATTTTAGACGAAAAAAAAATTATTAGTAGTGAATATGTATTTTGTATTTGTCGGATAAAAATTCATCTCATATTATTTTAAATCTTTATTAATAATTAATATTTTTGCTGTGTTTTTTATGTATTAGTGTAAATAATTTGTGGAATGCACGGTTTAATATTTGTTCTTAAAGTTTTAATTTTTGTATATTTTAAAAATATATTAATCATATTAAAATTGATTTAATTATAAGTTGAAAATTAATATATTCATTTTATTAATTAATGATTTGCTATATATCATAGATAATATATATATATATATATATAAAATAGTGTTGGTTTATTTTTATTATGTGTCTTTATAAATAAAAATATATATAATTTACTTGAATTTGATTTAAAAATAATTTTAATTATTATTACAGGACTTTCAAATTTACTTCATAAAATTGTTTAAGACGGCTGTCAGCAACCAATTATTTCAAACTCCCTTATTTTTTATATTTAATTATTTTGGATAAGAAATATAATATTAAGTACCTAGTCACCTTAAAATAAGTTCCGTGTTTTGAAATTACAAGATCAAAAGCTAGGGTTTCTCTATGTTAGAAAAAGTTTTTCCTTTAGTTGGTGCATACATGATACATGTCAATTAGCTATAAAGCAGAGCTCCTCTACTTCATCAGTAGACTCGAAATCCTCTTCCAATCCCTCAATTTATAGAATGATGATTGGTAAGCTTCTTTATATCAATCTTACTATGCATAATATTGCATTTTCTATTTGCATGTTAAGTCAGTTTTTCGCATCTCATATGAATCTGCATCTTTATGTTGCTACAATAATTCTTTACATCAAATCATTCCCTGAAAAAAGTATATTTTTTAAGGCATCATTTTCTAATGATAATTCTTCATCGTATGAATATTTTTAGTATCTTTTAATTACTTAATTGATTTACTTATCATAGGTTTTATTCAGATTTAGAGTTATTTGAATAAATTATCATTTTGTAGCCTTTAATTAATTAGGTGTTTATGCATTTAATTTCTCCACTACCCAGATAATTCTTGTAGCGTTGTTTTATTTCATATGTTTAGTTGGTCTTCACTATGAAAGTTATAGTTGTTGATGTATAATCTAATGATAGAAAGACTCAAAATTGCATTTATGTTCAACTAGTCTCACTTGGCGAGAGAATGGAGTGACCAGATGATGAAAAACAAAATTTACCATCACATTTTATTTGATCTCATCTGGAAAGCACAATGTCTCCCCAGGCGAGCGATGTTAAATTTTTGCACTTATTTTGTGTCACTAGGCGACGAGATTTGTAGCTAGACGAGCCATAACAATTTTTAAGCGAAAATAGTAGGTTTTAGGGTATTCTTATACATCAGATTGGGAAAGACGACATAAACACTATGAAACATCATGAAGAATGTTCTCATATGTCAGTCTTTGTTTATGTATATGAGAGAGAGAGGGAGGGAGGGAGGGAGAGAGAGAGAGAGAGGGAGAGAGAGAGAGAGAGAGAATATTTTGAACTATCGGAATCTTCTGATCACCATGAAGGTTGACATTTTGATTCTTTTAAGGATGATATGTAAGTTCATTATTTGTCAAGAGTGAATCTGAGTCGTGCAAAATATTGGGAGACATTTGTTGTGATATTTAATATGAGTCCTTATTAATGAGACATAACAATCTTCCTTTATAATTTATTTCAATGTTCTTATGATGTTTGTCAAAGAACATGCTTGTTGATTTTAATGCAATCAGTCCTTTTGATAGTATACATGAATAAATGTGTTGGTCCTTCATTATTTATGATGGGGATTCAGTTCTCAACTTCCATATAACACGATTATTCTAATCTTGTGGGTTTGTTCATTTTTGCTTTACTATAAAAAAAGTCTTAATGAGATTTATCTAGTAATCCTCGATAATAATTAGGATGATATATGTCGTATTTTATTTCACTCAAGAACACATATTAGATAACAATATGAATCAAAGTCTTTTTATCAATAATCATTAAAGTTTATTATCTTTAAAATATTATTAGGGATTTTACTTCAACAAAAGTGACTGAATCACATTTATATGTCACGTAGATGATTTGATGAGAGCTTTTTTTTTTAATAACCTGAAAACCATTTTATTAAACAAGTGGCTCATCTAAAATGGAAGATGCCCAAATTACATCAATGGTGTTCCTACGCCAATATGAATTGGACTTAATAGTCTTTCTAGATAGACAATAAGCTACACTGTTACAACATCTTGGAGCAAAAACAATTTCAGACAAACTATCTAACCCTAGGAGACAATTATATGTGATTAATCCCCAATAAGTGTCGGGGAAAACCTTCTCATTGATAACTTTCACAATCTTAAAAGCATCTAACTCAAAAATCATAGGAAGTAAGCCATGGTCCTTCGAAAACCTGATGGCAAGAAGGAAGCCCATAGCTTCTGCAGTCGCTACATTCTAAAATCATTCCATTACCTAAGTTGTTGTTTCCAACCATCTCGAATCAACATCATGTACCACAATCCCCAAGCCCCCCCACACCTTTGTTAGATAAGTGAGCATCACAATTTCCTTTGAGTGGACGATCACACGGGGAATCCAAATATGAGGTTGTTGTGGAAGTCGATGATTTTGGTGAGGGGAATGCTTTTGGTTACCATTAATAGGGTTCAAAACATTTCTCTCATACTCCCCAAGTATCTTTTGAGTATAATTGATTGTCACCGTAACAGGTATGTTGATTTTTTCAAACACACTTTTATTTCTCGCATGCCAAATGCCATAAGTGATGGAAGCAAAAATCTCCCTAGTGCCTTTTTCACATGTCATAAAAAAATAACTTAAGAAATATGATAAATTGGTACAATTGATGTTGCTAAAATTAAACTAAGTGGGAAATCCAAACCAAATATGGGTCACCAAAAAATTGTCTTTAAAAATGTGATATATGGTTTCAATATATTTCTCGCATCTAGGACATATGATAGGACAATGAACCCCTCTTCTTCTCAATTGTGCTTTGACTGGAATGCATGCATAATAACTTGCCATAAAAGAAATCCCTAACTATGAGGGATATTAAGCTTCCAAATATGTTTCCAAATAGGGAAGTCGTTGTTACTATTAGTAGGTTTTCATCGTGTGATACCCATATTTGATTGTATACTCGCCATAAGAAGTACCATGCCAAACAAGGGTGTCAACATTAGTAAGGGAGATTAGGGGAATTTTCCAAACAAGGGTGTCAACTTTTTTATATATAAAAATAATAATTTCAAATATTATAATGGGTTACATACACTATCTGTTTGAGGTAATAAAAAACCAACAAACTAATTATTTTTGTTATATTTTTGGGACTTTAAATTTATATTTAAGGTAGCTAATTATATATTATTTAAGGTCCCCAATCGCCCTTGTCGCTTCCGGTCCAAAATACCTATAAAATCGAAAAAGCAAGAAATCGACAAAAAACTATTGTGTTCGATAAAGTTGATAACTTTTTACTAATTTGATAAATGCTGATTGGTTTTTATGAATTACTTAGATAAGAAGCAATCGGGTCCAAAGGCAGCAAACAATGAAAGCATAAATAATTGGACACATAGATTTATCCTGGTTCACCAATAACTTGGCTACATTAAGTCCTCTCATTCAGAATGTTTTGATCCACTAATTCAAATACCTCGAATTACAAAGCACCTGACCCTCCAAACCCATCTTCCCAAACAGTCTGACAACCCCAGACTTTTGAGGAACTAACCACATTGACCCTACAAGCCAAGTCTTCTCTTGACAACCCCAGATTGAAAAGAAACTAAACCATTATCGGGTTGGATACAAAAGATTGGAACTTTAAGTGTTTGTTTCTAACAAAAATAATAATAATAATAATAATAATAATAATAATAATAATAATAATAATAATAATAATAATAACTCTCACACTTTAAGAAAAAACGCTTAGAAAATACTTCTAACTTGTACAAGTGTTTCTCTCTTTGAACTCTAAGATGAATTTAAAATATTGAGCTTATGAATTCTTCTACTCTTTTCTAATTTTTGATGATCTTCTTCTTCAACCTTGAGCATCTATTTATAGATAAAATTAGGGCTTCAATTTAGTCCTTGTTTAATTCTGAATTGTATCTTCATTCATAACTTGGTCAACAATGATCTCATTCAAAAATAATTCTGAACAAGATGCTTTTTAATAATATATTATTTACCAATTCTTTATTTCTGAATTCAATTTGAGCAGTTCTTCTAGATTGATTATGTTCGTATTTTGTTCAAATTGAGTTTGTAAATTCTTCAGATTGATATTGTTCATATTTTGTTGTAGATAAATTTTGATCAAATCTTCTTCAAATCTTAACCATATCTTCTTTTCAACTTCGTCAAAATTTCTTCAATTGCAAATCTGAATCAAATCTTATTTTAGATTTTCTTCAAAAACACGAACCTTCTTTCATACTTTGTGAAGTCAAATATATTGTTCTCAGAAAATACTTTTGTTATCATCAAAACTCTAAGTAGAAAACCAACTTGGTTTCAACATATAGGAGCCATGAATGGCCATTAACTAGTGCACCTACATTGGCTCTAATGTGTGCTTCTGCCACTTAATTTAGAGAGATGAAGAAGAGGCTAAGGAACCCTTTTATGTGGCCGTTGTTGTCGTTGCACTAATGGAATATCATCATTTATTGTTGTTAGTTGTCGGTTTATAGTCATCGAATACCTTTGTTTTTGGCTCACTATCGAGCACTACGCGAAAAAGCGCATTTTACAGCGCTTTTTCAAAAAAAAAAAAAAACGCTGTAGTTACTAGCGCTGTAAAAAGATACAACAGCGCTTTTTAAAATAAAAAGCGCTGTAAAATAGGTGGATATATTGCGCGTTTGTTATACACATTTTACAGCGCTTTTTTGAAAAAGCGCTGTAAATCCCTGTAATAGCGCTTTTTAAATCCCTGCAATAGCGCTTCATATGCATGCACCTACTACAGCGCTTATGTGAAAAAGCGTTGTAATAGGTGCATTTCAATAGATGCATTATTATGCACCTATTACAAGCGCTGTAATAGGTTCATTCATATAGATGCATTGTTATGCACCTTTTACAGCGCTTTTTCCATAAAGCGTTGTAGTAGGTGCATTCAATAGATGCATTATTATGCCCCTTTTACAGCGCTTCTTCAAAAAAAGCGCTGTAATAGGTGCATTCTAATGCATGTTTTACAGCGCTTTTTGAGAAAGCGTTGTAAAAGGTTCCTTTTTTTTTTTAAGTATTATTAAAAATGCTGTAAATTTTAAAAAGCGCTTTTTTAGAAAGCGTTGTCTTTTAATCCAGAATCAGTACACAACAACAACAACAAAACAGCACTACAAAACAATCAGTACACAAGAATCAGTACACAACAACAACATAACTACATATTCACAACAATCAGTTCATATTTACATATTCACAAGAGCCCAGAACTACATATTCACAACTACCTATTCATATAACTATCAGATTCACTATCATTTTCATACAACTACATATTCATATTCACAATTACATATTCACAAACAGCACAGAACTACCATATTCCCTTGCAGCATGCGCAAATCAAATAATATTCATTTCAATAACATACTGACACCAGTCTTCCTTTATTTCTATTAGATCTTCTTCAGAATATGTTGGACTGGAATTGTCAAAGTATTGTGCGATATAAAAATTGAACATAAATAAGTTAGAATCAAATATATACATAGTTTATATATGAAAATCAAATAATGAAAATACTATACCGTTTTTGAGATTATAATTTGATTCTTATCAACAATCTCCTTCATGAATCGCAATACATAGTACCCACAATCGATGTTGTTAGTTTGACGAGGGCACTATAAAATAAAACATATAAGTCAATAAATATTTGTGCATTGATTGTAAATGAAATTTTAAAAGCATATATTTCAAACCTTTATTGGAATCCATGTGATGTTATTTGACTTTTGCTTCGACACTGTAGCACCTCTTTGAGCTCGAAAAACTTGTAAAACACTATCGAATAAATAAATGTGATTATTATAGCATTAACAAACACATTATTTATATATATATGTAAAAAATAAATGAATATTACTTACGTGTTGAACATAGTCTTTATCTCGGGGTGATTGTTGTAATGGTCGTGCAAGGGATCTATGTAGTATATAACTTCAGAGGTCGCGTTGATTGCAAATAGCACTCAATGTGCCATACAAGGATATATAATTACGTACCCTGAATTATATGGTGCAAGGAACAACTTATTCTTCTCTTTATTTCCTAATAGTATATCTACAACGTATTTCTTTACATTCACCGGTTTGTGTTTAAGCATCGAAATCTTATGCGGAGACAATAATGAAAATCTATTTGACAATCTGCGCGTGCACACGAACTTCTCATGCAAAAACCTTCAATGAAAATTTCAAATTAGATTAATTACCAATAAATTAAATTAATTACAAATAAATGCAATTAAAAGTAATTTTTACCTCATGTATAAGCTGATGACAGTAGCACTCAGCTCCTTTTGGTCGAGAAGTTTGTATATGTGCTCTTTTTCAAAAAATTCTTCATACTCATCTCCGAATATAGCTTTATCCATACTTATTATTCATGAATCGTTGTCAATGCCCATATTTTTTTTTTGCCAGTGTGTCAAGACACGACCCATATCGAGCAAGTCGTGGCTGACTTATTTTAGGAGCAGGAGCAGCAACTGATTTTACACGATCCAGTTTTTGAGCAGCAACTTTGGCCGCTTTATTACCCTCCAGCTTTTGCAGTTTGCCAGCTTTATTACCCTCCAATTTTTGAAGTTTGCCGGCTTTATTTTTAACACGAACATCAAGTCGTGGTGCGGCAGCTGGCTTGCTGTGCGGGTGGTTTATTGGATTGAATCTGAAAAAATTAAATGAGGCTAATCAGTTTGTTAGTTTATTGAATCTGAAAAAATGACAAACCTTACAGAATAAATGTGACAAACTTTTTCGGGCGATGTGACTGCTTCGTTTCTGGGAATCTTCTTATCATTCCCTTTAGGCTTTGTTTGAATCTAAATAAATGTGAAATTAAATTTAACATCGGAAAAAATTCAGCAATTAAATATAATCAATTATACATACATTTCAATTAATAAAACATACCTTATCAAGGGCAACAAGATGTTTGGGCCATGCCACGTAGCTGCCAATTGCTTCGCCCAAAAAATTCAGATCTGCATCGTTGTCCGGTACCGGCAACGGTGCATTTGGTTCCAAAGCAATAACTGGTGATACTCTGACATGGCCCGCAAGGATCGGTGTGTTGTGCAATACTTTGCCCAGAGTATTGCACAATGTTCCTTTTCCGACCTTCCGATGAGTAGGGGAGGATAAGTACAGCACGCATGGAGTGACACCCTAAATCAATGGTTAATACATAAGTATGTGAAACAATTAGTGAATGAATTTCTTATTTTATTAAGTAATTAATTACATCAGGAAGAATTTTGAGACCAACGTTGCAACTCGCGTTTTCACTTTCCATTTGATTTTCACGTTGGAGCTGATCCGCAAGCTGCTTGTCTTTATTCGTCTTCACTAAGAATGCCACTTGCTCCGTTAATACTTTGATCTTCTCTAATAATTCCTCGTTAGATGGATTTTGGCGCTTCTCTTGTGAAAAATAGATTCTAGGAGTTACGCCAAATCCTTTCCCCCTCACGCGGCCGGAATATTCAGGAACATTAAACATTTTACCTAGTATGTCCCTGCAACTAGCCTTGTTGTCCTCTTGATTTTCTGAACTTTGTTCGAGATTCGCCTAAAATATATACACGTAGGATTAAAAAGATTAGTTCAATATCAATTTTAAAATACAATATTAAAAAGTATTAAAGTGATAAATATACTTACACAAAGTTCTATTACTTTTTGAACATTTTCGTTATCAACCACACCATCTTTATTTACGCGAGCATCCTTCCATAATATATGACGACCCAACGGTTGATCGGATTGGGTGTCTTGTAGCTATTGTCGTTAATATCATAAACAAAATATTAGTTAGAAAGTATAGTTTATAATGTACCACATTATATAAATGTAATGTTTAATTACTTACAAGTTTTTGCTCTAGACGTGCATATCCCATACGAGATTTCTTGTATGGGTGGGGAATAATTTTTTCCCTCTCGCGATTTGCCTTACTAATACTCTATATAAAAAAAATAGCAATCTTGTAAAAATTTAAAATACGCTATGAATATGAATAATAAAACACAAATGCTAATAAATTAATCACTTACAACAAACGCGGGGTCCGAACGTTTTGCTACGAATGCGCTCCATTCCTCATTTGATATATAATGTTTATATATTTTTGGAGCTTCCGCATTCATATTGCCATCTCGGTCTCTTAGATAGCAATTTGAGAGGTGAGATCTAAAGCCCCGGTGTATTTTCCCGGCAACTCTTAGCACGTAACTCTTTCTCACCTCGTCAACATCAAAAGCTGTCTGCAAAGCAAATAAAGATATAGTTTGAGTAAAGTACTTCAAAGCCGTTTGTAAAAAATTTCTTGTATATCAGCCCTCATTACATCTTTTGCAGCCTTCAATGCCTGATTTCTCCAATCATCTATTGTGATGGGGATATTCTGACGAACAACAGCTCCAATATAACTTACAAACATTGAACTGTTGGGGTCAATTGGCTGACCACTCTCATTCCATCCCACCTAATAAACTCATATCGTAAGTACCTCAAATTATAAACAGCAAACAAAGTATAGTATAAACAGCAAACAAAGAAAACAGCAAACATAGTATACCTCAAATTTTTGCCTAGTACTTCTTACTTTTATAACATTTTGCATTATGGTTGCACCACGTTTGACTTCATTTTCGTAAGTCTTGGTGTTGCCAACTTCTTCATTTTGACATTCTAAATCTTTGTTGGTATCCATTTATCTACAACAAGTTCAACATGCAGTTCAGTATAACTTCAACAAGTTCAACATGCAGAGTCTAAGTACGTACGTAGCAGTATAAGTTCAATATACATTTTAGTGAAACAAAAAACTAATAAATACAATACCTGAAATAGCGCTTTTTAGGGTTATGGGTTCGCAGACGAACAACGCAGAAGACGATGAAGACGAAACGAAGACGAAACGATCGTAGCGTTACGGGGTTCGCAGACGAAACGAAGAAGAACGAAGACTAAAAATATATGGTTACGTGAGAAGGAAGATGAAGATGATGAGGAAACAGGTGTATGGTGTTTACGTAATGATGGTAAGTAATGAGGAGGAAACAATGGAAACTGAAACACTCGTAGGGTTCGCAATGAGAAGGAGAACAAAGAGGAAACTGAAAACACTCGTATGAAGTTTACATATTGAAGATGAAACTGAAGAGGTTTACTGTTATATATAAAACCCTATTACAGCGTTTTGTTGAAAAAGCGTTGTAATAGGTCTCATTATCTTATTTTTTAAAAGTCTACTACAGTGCTTTTTTAGAAGCCTTTTAAAGCGCTTGTGAAAAAGCGCTGTAAAAGACCTCTTATTTTTATTTTTTTAAAAGTCATTTACAGCGCTTTCATACAAAGCGCTTTAAAAGGCTTCTTTGTTTTATTATATGCAAACGCTATGTGACCCTTTTACAGCGCTTATGCAGAAAGCGCTGTAAAAGACCTCTTATTTTTAGTTTTTTTAAAAGCCATTTACAGCGCTTTCATACAAAGCGCTTTAAAAGGCTTCTTTGTTTTATTATATGCAAACGCTATGTGACCCTTTTACAGCGCTTATGAAGAAAGCGTTGTAAAAGACCTCCTTATTTTATTTTTTTAAAACTCTATTACAACGTTTTTTCAAAAGAGCGCTGTAAAAGGGTTATATATATAAAATGTCTATTTGTTTTATTATGTCCAAGGGCTGTGTGACCCTATTACAGCGCTTTTACAAAAGAGTGCTGTAATAGGGTTTTATATATAAAATGCATATTTATTTTATTATGTCCAAGGGCTGTGTGACCCTATTACAGCGCTTTTTCAAAAAAGCGCTGTAATAGGGCTGTGTGACTTCATTATTTTGGGATAATTAGTTATGTTCAAGAAAATTTCCAAATAATTTTGTTTTCTTCCAAATAATAATTTTTTTCTTCCAAATTAGTTAACATATTTTTTCTTCCAAATTTTGTTTAATTATTTTTTTTTCTTCCAAATAATAATTTTTTCTTACAAAATAATAATTTTTTCTTCCAAATAATACCTATATATATATATATATATCAATGATAAATTACATGATCAGCTCATATTGGGATGATCAATTCCAGTTCAATAAAAATTCCCAGTATATGCAGAAAATCAGTATACAATTACATACAGTATAAGCAGAAAATTACATACAGTTCAAGCTAAATACCAAAATGCTCAATTATGGCAGATCAAACAATTAAACAATTATATACCAAAATGCTCAGTTCAGATTACATGGCTTAAAAACAATTAAACACATTATGATGCCCTTCTTCTTTTCTTGGTGGGATTCACATTTGTTTGTCCATTAATGATACGAAACGATGGATTAATCCAAATTCCCTCATCATGATCATCTCTAATATATAAACCATCATCAGTTGAATCAATTTCATGTGGTTGTGATGTTGCAAAGAAAAGATCATTACCAACATCTTCATCATTATTGTTATCATCACTTATTTTTTCGGTTGATAGGACAACGGACCATTTATCATCAGCAGGATCAGTGACATAAAACACTTGCTGGGCTTGCGACGCTAAAATAAAAGGCTCATCTTTGTATCCCACCCTATTAAAATCGACAAGCAAGAACCCTGACTCATCAATCCGAACGCCATTATTATTATTGACCCACTTGCAACCAAATATGGGAACACGAAACATTGTGTAGTCTAGCTCCCATATGCGCTCGATAACCCCAAAATATGATAGATTTGCATATATTGGGTTCTTGTCTTTTGCACTTGAGATATGCATCGCTTCAGCTACGAGAGTGACTCCGCTATTTTGCATAGTGGTTTGATCATCTTGTTCTTTGGTATAAAATGTGTAGCTGTTAATTACATAACCGGTGTAAGAAAAGACATGTAAACTCGGACCATTTACTAGCCACCTCAATCTCTGTGAAATTGATCCGGGGTCTACATCAAACTTTGACTTTATGTGATTTTTTAACCATGTTATGAAACTTCGATTGTGCTCTTAAGTTATCCAATTTTGATTCCTATTCATGTTCAAACTAGATAACTGATCCATGTGTATTGTAACATACGGTTGAACCTCATCATCATTGTGTAGAACATACAATTGTGTCTGCTCCAATTATGTCCTTGATATAGTCAATAGTCTCTTTCCAATTATCCCTTCTCCTGATAATCTTCCCGAATGACGAGACATGGGAAGCCCTATGGATTCAACATTTGACAGATATTAAGTACAAAATTCAGTAGCTTCTTCGACAATGTACCGTTCAGCAATACAACCTTCTGGTCGACTTCTACTTTTTACGTACCCTTTTAATATTTTCATATATCGTTCTATCGGGTACATCCATCTCATATAAGCTGGCCCACAAAGTTGTGTCTCCTTAACAAGATGAACAGTAAGGTGAACCATTATATCAAAAAACGAGGGTGGGAAATACATTTCAAGCTCACACAAAGTAACAATAATTTCCCTCTGCAATGTCGGTAATTTCTGAGGATCGATCACTTTACTACAAATTTCCCTGAAGAAGAAACATAATTTAGTTATGGCTCGGCAAACTTTTTCAAGTAAAATTGAACGTATACCTATTGGTAGCAAATGCTCCATTAGAATATGAGCATCATGGGTCTTCAAACCTTTTAACTTGAGGTCTTTCATACAAACTAAAGTTTTAATGTTTGAAGAGTATCCTTTTGGAACTTTAACTTCGTGTAGAAATTTACACAAAACAATTTTTTCCTTTCTAGATAGAGTATGAGCGGCTGGAGGTAGATATGTGCGATTTCCTTTCTTTACGGGACCCAATTCATTTCTTATTCCCATATCGACCAAGTCCAATCTTGCATTGATGTCATCCTTAGACTTTCCTGGTACATTGAGTAACGTACCAATGACATTGTCAAATACATTTTTCTCAATATGCATCACATCGAGAAAATGTCTTACATACAATGACTTCCAATATGGCAATTCAAAGAAAATTGACTTTTTCTTCCACCCAATTTTGACCAGCTCTCCCGCAAAAGGTTTGCCAAATTTATTGGTCAAACCTTGTACTTTCTCCAGTATTTGATATCCAGTCGATGCTACAGGAGCTATATCTTCCTCTGATTTTCCATTGAATGCATTTCTCCACCCACGATACTGATGACTATAAGGTAAAAATCTACGATGTCCAAGAAATACATTCTTCTTACAATGTTTCAACCGCATCCAATTTGTAATCTCTTCACATATAGGACATGCACACTGACCTTTAATGCTATATCCTGATAAATTACCATATGCTGGAAAATCATTAATTGTGCCGAACAACATAGCCCTCAAATTGAAACATTCTTTCTTATACCTGTCATAAACTTCCACACCTGTCTCCCACATAATTTTTAAATCTTCAATTAAAGGAGCCAAGTATACGTCGATATCATTCCCCGGTTGTTTGGGTCCAGAAATTAACAGACACAACATCATAAACTTACGCTACATACATAACCATGGAGGTAGGTTATAAATCAACAAAATCACAGGCTACGTGCTGTGTGAGATGCTTTGAAGACCATGTGGATTCATTCCATCAATAGAAAGTGCAAGGCGTAGATTTCTTTACTCTATCCCAAATTCAGGATACTCGTGATCAATTTTTGCCCATTGCGGAGAATCTGCAGGGTGTCGAAACTTTCCATCTCTAATTCTTTCATCTGCATGCCATGTCAAGTGTTTTGAATCTTCTGCACTGCGATACATGCGCCTAAATCTTGGTATTATAGAAAAATACCACACGACTTTTGCTGGAGTAGATTCTTTATTCTTATATCGAGAGACATTGCATATCGGACACGCCTTTAGTAATTCATATTCATTTCGAAATAAAATGCAATCGTTAGGACACGCATGAATCCTTTCGTAACTCATACCAATAGAGCACAAAATTCGTTTAGCCTCGTAGGTTCAACTGAGAAGTTCATTATCATCTGGCAACATATCTTTTAAGAGTGTTAGTAATTCTGTGAAGCTTTTATCAGACCATCCATTACTCGCTTTTAAGTTGTACAACTTTAATATCGCCGAAAGTCTTGTGAATTTAGTACAACCATTATATAATGGTTTCTCTGCATCACTCAACAAGCTCTCAAACATTTTAAGACAATCACGAAGATCTTCTTCAACTGCTTTTGCAATCTCCTCAACTCGGTCCGGCTCATATGTATCTGTGTCGAAATCAGTTGAAGCATATGTATCTGTGCGGGTGTTTCCATTGATTTTCTCACCATGTCTTATCCAACATGTATAGCTTTGATCAATTCCATACCATACTAAATGTCCTTCCAATTCATCTGCTCTAACGCGTTTTCCAAAACAACATTTTAAACAAGGACAAACAACTCTATTTGGATCTTTTGCATTCATCACTGCAAACTCAATAAACTCCTTCACTCCATTTTCATACTCTTTTGTCAATCGATTGGCAGACATCCATTTACGGTCCATTTTATATGACCTATATATATAAATGCAGTTACACAAATAATAAGCATGATTTCAAGTCTGATATATATGACCTATATATAATACACATATCTAATATTGGTCCAAGACTGATTTCAAAACAGAACATATATATCATGAGAACATATCTAATATCATGTAACAATTTCAAAACAGAACATATCTAATATGTAACAGTTTATCAGTTTTAATTAGTGACAACAACAAATAAATAAAATACTGTACCTGAGACAACGTTGATCAATTTGTTTTAAAGGAGGAGCAGCGTAAATCAATTTGTAGATGGACGCACAGTAGATGAGAGGAGGGTTCGCAGGGTAGAGGATGAGGGTTCGTAGGGTTAGGACAACGTATTAAATTTGTTTTTATTTATTTAAAGTGAATGTTTTTTATTTAAAATGAATGATTTTACAGCGCTTAGACACAAAGCGCTCTAATAGGTCCATTAAAAATGTGAAAGCGCAAGCCTATTACAGCGCTTGTATAAAAAGCGCTGTAATAGGTCATTTGATTATGTGAAAGCGCAAGGCTTTTACAGCGCTTTAAAAGCTATGTAACATAAGGTGGGAGCGCTACATTTTACAGCGCTTGTGTTTAAAGCGCTCAAAAAACGCTGTAAAAGGCTATGTGAAAGCGCTTCAATTTACAACGCTCTTTTAAAAAGTACTGTAAAAGAGTTGTAAACATTATGTGCAAGCGTATGTGACCCTATATGACCCTACTACAGCGCTTGTTTTACAGCGCTTGTCAAAAAGATTTGTTGTATCCTCCATTATTTTTAAAAAATTATACAACATCGCTTGTATTTGATAAGCGTTGTAAAAGACACGCTATAAAATGTCATTTTTGGCGTAGTGGAGACTTGATGTTATTATTGCCTTTATGCAATAGTTGAATTGATTTGAAAAAAAATTGTTGGAATTTTTGTTGTTTTTGAGTTTCGAAAAATTGTTTCAAAATAAATTTATGCCACTGAAAATATTACTGGGTTGAGTCGCGGACTAGGTCGCTCTCTTTGACATATAATAGCATGTTCATCTCATATCAATGTGGCCTATTATTACCCATTGAACCTAATTCTTGGGATCTTCAGTCTTTTAGGTCCGGTTACCATCATAAGTGACTCATTGATCTATAGGCTATAGTCCCATCCTTTTGGATGTATTTAGGACTTTCTCTCTAGCTAATCATTTTGTCAAAGGATCTATTAAATTCTCATCAATGTGTACATGATTCACTATAACAGCTCCTTTGTAAAGTAACTCTCTAACAATGTTGTGCTTATGACGTATTTGTCGTCTCTTACCGTTGTAATAACGATTCTCAATCTTTTTAATAGCTGCAATACTATCACAGTGGATTAACACAGCTGACATAGGTTTTTCCCATAAAGTGATCTCAGCTAGCAAGCATTTCAATTAGCTTGCTTATTCACTAGCAGTAGCTAATGTTATCATTTCAGACTCCATAGTGGACTGAGCCAGTATCATCTGTTTCTTCGATTTTCAAGATACAGCACAACCGGCTATACTAAAAATATAGTCACTGGTTACTTTGAGTCATCTAATAAGGTGTTCCAATCAGCATCACTGTATCCTTCAAGAACGGTAGGAAATCTTTGATAATGTAATTTAAGATTCATGGTCCTTTTTAGGTATTTCATGATTCTTTCGATAGCGTGTTAATGCTCCATACTAGGTCTATTGGTAAAACTTGCACAATAGTCCCACAACGTAGGCAATGTCGGGTCTAGTACATTCAGTGGCATACCTAAGGCTGCCAATGATGCTCCCATATTTAGTTTGTCTAATACCTTCACCAGTGTTCTTGAAAAGTTTCACACTTGGATCATATGGTGTGCAAGCAGGTTTATAGTCAAAGTATTTGTATTTCTTTAAGATCTTTTCAACATAGTGAGATTGATCCAAAGAAATTTCCTTTTCTAACCTAGTAATATTTATTCCATGGATTACACTCGCTTCTCCGAGATCTTTCATACCAAAGTTGTTACACAACAATGATTTCACAACATTTACAGCATGAATGTTTGAACCAAATATGAGAAGATTATCTACTTAAAGACATATGATAGTGGAAATGCCATTTAGAGATTTGTAATAAATACATTTATCACTTTCATACACTTTAAACTCATTCGATATAATCAAGTTATCAAACTTTTCATGCCATTGCTTATGAACTTGTTTAAGACCATACAGAGATTTATCTAACTTATTGACCTTATTTTCTTGTCCATGAATCACAAAACCTTTTGGTTGTTCCATATGGATTTCTTCTTCCAAGTTACCATTTAAAAAAGTTATTTTGACATAGTAGCTAGTGAAAATGAGTACCCTAATGGATGTAATTCTAGTGACCCAATAAATACGCTTTGTTGTTTAGTGCATACCCAATGAATACACATTTATATGCTCTACTAACGAGTTTAATTCGCTAGGGATTGAGGATTTCTGACATAAGTCAGACAGCCCCATGTTCGAATATAACACTGTTTATATTGAGCAAGACAAGCATCCTCACCTACATTCCAAAGTTTGTATCTTCATTCATAATTGTCTTTTTTGGTCAATCCCTAATTTTATTTAGCATAATTATTTGACCGTTACTTAATTGCTGCAGAGTACTATCATTCCTTGTTTGAAAGCAAGGACCATTTAATTTGGAGAAAGAATTCTTAGGGTGACTTTTAGTTTAAAGATTTTTATGTTCACTTCAAGCGTATTGGGAAGCCTACTGCTTGGGCTAAATTAATTCGGCATCCGTTTATCCCTCCCTCCAAATCTTTCGTATGTGAATATTATTACATCAACATCCTCTTATGGAATAAAACCTAATGGCTAGGGGTTGTAGTAATAGATCCATATGCATTTATGTAGGTGTAACACTAGGTCTAGGCAACATATGTTTCTTGACCGAAGCTTTGTTTTGGCTCTTTTTAATTGGTTAGAAAACTTTTTATATAGGAATATTGACACCACCTCAATTCTCACTATTTTGATGATTTGTGACATGCATTGATATGCTAAATGTAAAGATATATAATCATTGCTAGTATCTTGTAGACATTATTTGGGTTTGTAGAAACAACTTGTATTTTGATAATAAGAGGGTCATGATTTAGTTTGCAATGCACAAAGTCATTGCTAGTGTTTCTATCACGAGGAATTATCCCAAGGCCACCACTACATCTGATATTCATAATTTTCAAATTCTCAAGGATTTTTGTGGTAAATACTCATCCTCTTAGGACTCCAAAAATCAAAGAGGTCGTGTGGCAGATTTTTTTAATTCACTTTGTGAAATGCAACAGAGACAAGACTACCAATGGTTGCCCAAACCATATTGTTTGTGGTGGCATTTTCATGGATTACATCGCTAATAATTTGGGTTGTTTCACAATCAATCTAGGTAACACTACTTCGTTGAATGTTGAGATCATTAGTGTTATAAAGGCATTTAAATTAGCACATCAAAAAGGTTGGAGATGCTTCTGGATTGAATCGGATTACAAGCTCAATATTCAAGCATACAAAAATTATGGCATTGTTCCTTGGCATTTACGAAATTGTTGGCTTAATTGCATTCAGTTAACTAGGCAAATGACTTTCATCACTTATCCTATTTCAGATATGGTAATCATTGTGCATATATGATTGCTACTTTGGGTCTGCAAGTTCATGGTTTTTATTGGTGGGATAGTATTTCTCCCAATATTATGGAGGCTTTCAATAGAAATTGTCTTGGCCTCCTTGAATTCAGATTTTGTATTTAGCTATGGCTTTTTTTTTATTAGTTATATAATTGTGCTCTTTTTTCTTTCACAATGGTTTTATCCATTTGGATTTTTCTGGTAAGGTTTTTAATGATGCAGTTGTTTGTCCAATGTTATCATGGGTTTTGGCCTAGTCCCTCAAGTTTTCTTTTTGCATTATTTTGTTTTATAAATTTATCAGGGTGCTACAAATGATAAGTGGTAGTGTTGGGGTGTCAACAAAGTTGGGATGTCTTCGATGTCATATGATGCTTTTGAATCCTAATTAGCTTTACAATAAAACTGAGATAATGTTTGTCTAAAAATTGGATGAATAAAGGTAGTTAAGGATAAAACTCAGTTAATAAATTTGTTTATGTGTGTTACAATGTTGCAACATGTTATAACATTTGTGGGACCAGAATGATCTAATGGTTTTTTCAACAACATTAATTGTGATTTTCATTGGACTGATACTATTCCTAGGTTCATGCTTCAAATCCAATCTGAAGGTGCAAACACGAGAATGGGGGGTTGGATTGTGTTTGTCTAAGTTGATTTCTTTTTCATTATTTGATTAAAGCTAGTTAGGGTTTTATGACTTAGAGCTGAAGCAATAACAAAACTAAGGAATGCAGGAGTAAAGTGACACAAGCAATTTATCTTGGTTCACCACCAACTTGGTAGCTATGTCCAGCCCCCTCACTTAGGAGGATTTAATCCACTAATTCAACTCATTGAATTACATAACACCTGACCCTATAGGTCAATCTTCTCAAAACAGCCTGACAACCCTAAACTTTTTGATGAACACAAGCACATTGACTCTACAAACCAAGTCTTCTCCACACAATCTGACAACCCCTGATTGTTGAAGGTACACAACACCTTGATCCTACAAGTCAAGTCTTCTTAACATAATTTCAAAACCCTAGATTGCTTAAGGAACACTAAAGCCACTATCGAGCTGGGTTACAAGAATTTGGAACTTGATTGGATTGTTTCTAACAAAGCAGATTTGATACAATGATTTTCCACACTTACAATGAAGCACTGAGCACTAAATAATATAAAATTGAACGAGTGCTTTGCTAGAACTTTAAAACCTTAAACTCTAAATACTTAGAAAATTTGAGCTCTTAAGGTTTTTTTGAATGACTTTAGTTTTTAGGATTTATGAGTTTGTTGTTCATTGTTGTTGTACCTCCTTCTTCAGCCTTGATCCACTATTTATAGATGAAATTAAGGTTCGTGAATTTTGTCCCTCAAGAATTGTGAATCGTATTTTTGTTCCAAACTTGGTCAACAAATATTTCTTCCAAATATAATTTTGAAAAATATTTTTTGATAATATGACCCTTAGCCAATTTATTATTTTCGAATATGATCTTGAGTAGTTCTTCTAGAAAGATATTATGTGTATTTGTTCATATTATGCTTGCAAATTAATTCACTTGAGTCTTCCTTCATATGCTTGATTTGATTTTAGCTGGAATGGAATATGGGCTTGTTCTTGGATCTTTAGAAGTAAGGATACAACTAAGCCCAATTCAGAGTCATTGACTTGATTGTTGGAGTCAGATGTTGTGATGCTTGAATAATCAGATTCATAGGTAGACGCAAAGTTGTGTGACTTAAAATTAGTGGCATGAGCAATTTCACATTTGTTTCTTTATCAAAGTTATCGTAACTTAAGAGTGTGCCACGTTACGTATCAAAGACATCACTTTTGAACATGTTTTAGTCTTCAGAAGTCAATGCAACTTCATAGTGTGCTACGTATCAGAGGCAACAATTTGAAATGAGTTGTAGTCTTCAAAGTCAACAGACTTTATGCTTCAGATGTAGGCTCGAACAGTGACTTCAGACTTTAAAGGCATGCTCAAAAAATATTGTTCATCAGAGGCATGCTAAATTTATTTGTTCATCAGAGGCATGCTGATCTGCTGTCGCACACGGGTCAAATACAATTGATAAAAACGTAAATAGAGGTAATAACTTGAGTCGTTTCGCAAGGACTTCTGATATAATAATATTAAACGAATTGAGAGTTGAAATTCGAAAAAAGGGAGATTTTATAATTTTTTTTGTTTTAACAGATGAGCAAAACGATTAATCCACTTATTCGAGTTTCAGACCTATCACATATTTTTTTATCAATGAGTTTAATTTCAAATTCGTGATTCTATTCTTATTTGACTATAGAATTGATCAAACAAGCGTAATCAATCCTATGTGAATTCGGTTTCGTTGACTGGATTAAGCATCACAATCATCAAAATATTATTACAATTAACGATCAAGCGTCGCAAAATTATAATTCAATTAAATTAGAAACGAAACCAAATTCTGTCAAATGAATTTAATCGATCCTATTGAAATTCAATTTAAGCAATCAGAATATCAATATAATCAAATAAACATAAATAGAATCATGAATCGGAATTGATAGTGTAACCTGAATCTCACGGTGTTGTTGAAACTCTGAACTCGTGGATTAATCTTATGAAATTAAAAAAGTGTTTTTATTTGTCTGGTTCTCTACCCGAAAATTAATCAAATACAAGAAAGGAAAGAAACTCCCAATATATAGTGTTTGATTTTGGACTTTAAAAACAAGTGGCCCGCTATTTAAAATTATTACAAAAGTTCAGATTAGGAAATTTGCAATTTAGGCCCAGTAGAGTTCGGCATTGAGATTTTATTCCAACACAAAAGTTGTAGCTCTGATATTTAGCTTTTCAACGACTGCTTGCATGCTTCAATATGATATCCAGAGCTCAAGTTATGGCCTACAGAGCGAGCAGGGGTCAAAATGCAAATTATAAAATTATAATTCAATTTTAACCCAAAGTTTAGAAACAAGCTAAAAAATTATTCATCAGAGGCATGATCACATATGCCCAAGTGCTATGATCACATGCTAACATTATTGTTCATCTGAGGCATGCTGAAGTTACTATTCATCAGAGGCATGCTGAAGTTACTGTTCATCAGAGGCATGTTGAAGTTACTATTCATCATAGGCATGTTGACTTTATTGTGCATCAGAGGCATGTTGAATCTACAGAGACACGTAATTCTTCAAGGAAACGTTGAATTTTCATAGGCAGAAGCGCATATTGACTCATCATAGGCATGCAAATTAGAAGCACGCTTCAGTCTTCAGAGGCAGACGCAAAAACACACTGACCTACCAGAAGTACGTTATCAGAGGCAGATTCACGATTTTTTCAAGCGTGTGGATTTGACTTCGTTTCCTCTAACCTTTTCACTTCCTATGGTGGTGGTATCCTCTGATGATTGTATCCTCTAGTGGTATCCTTTGGTGACTTCCTCTGGTTACTTTCTTTGGTGGTATCCTCTAGTGATGGTGTCATCTGGTCACTTCCTCTGGTGACTTTCTTTTGTGGTATCCTCTGGTTTTATCCTCTAATCGTTTCCTCCGATTTTCCGGTTCTAATTTCTACATGTTTAGTGAAATTTTTAATGCAATAAATTATTCTCACAAAGTACTTTACTTAGCATCAAAACCACATAGAAAATTTGTTCCTGGAATCAACTTGGTTCCAACACAATCATGTTACGTTTATGATATTCAACCTTCATATGGACTTAATTGATATTCCCAACAATTTAGCATCAACCATATTTCCATACATCTTGACTTAATCCATATTAAATTGAATATTTCTATCTTTTCCCTTTTCCCAAGTTTAAAAGATTAACCATTAAAGCTTAAGTGATCAAGTTATGATTTAGAGACAACTTTAAATCAATTTGTTTAAGAGGAGGCTAAACACACCACTGTTGGGGAGTCTAGGGGTGCGAGAGCAACAATGGATCAAATGCTTTAGGATCATAAGAGGCTTTGACACCACATCTCCACAAAAAACTTTAAGGAATTAGGTATATGCGTCATTATTCTTAGTCAATGTGAGACTTAACCACAAACATTTGAACCCAACATGTTAACATATAAACTTCAATAAAATCTTATTCATCATTAACTACAAATAGTTAAGCTCGTAGTGAACTTGAAAAATAGCATGAAAATGGAGGAACACATAAAGGTAACCATTATAGCAAATTTTGAAGGTGCAAACACGAGAATGGTGGTTGAATTGTATTTGGCTAAGTTGATAATTTTTACATTATTTAATTAAACTGGTTCAAACTTGAAGATTTACTTGAAGTAGAAGCAATAACAAAACTAAGAAGTGCAGGAATAAAGTGACACAAGTAATTTGTCGTAGTTCACCAATAACTTGGCTACATCCAGTCCCTTCACTCAAAAGGATTTAATCCACTAATTCAAAAATTTGAATTACAAAGCACCTGACCCTCCAAGTAGTCTTCTCAAATAGACTGACAACCTTAGACTTTTGAGGAACACTCACACCTTGACTCTACCAGCCAAATCTTCTCCACACAATCTGACAACCCCAAATTGTTGAAGGCACACTAACACCACTATCGGGTTTGAATACTAATGTTTGGAATTTGAGTAGTTGCTTCTAATAAGCTGATTATAGCAATGACTATCACACTCTAAGAAAAACACTTAAAAAATATTTCTCATTCGAACAAGTGTTTCTCTCTTTGAACTCTAAGATGAATTTGGAATTTTTGAGCTTGAGTTCTTCTACTATTTTCTGATTTTTCGATGATCTTCTTCTTCAGGTTTGAGTATCTATTTATAGATATAAATAGGGCTTTAATTTAGTCCTTGTTTAATTATGAATTGTATCTTCATTCCTAGCTTGGTCAACAATGATCTTATTCAAAAATAATTCTGAACAAGATGCCTTTTGATAATATGTTCTTTAGTCAATTCTTTATTTCTTAATCCAATATGAGTAGTTCTTTTAGATAGGTGCTGTTCGTATTTTGTTCAGATTGAGTTTGTAAATTCTTCATATTGATTCTTTTCGTATTTTGTTAAGATTGCTTTAGCAAATTCTTCAGATGAAACTTGATTCCTATTGCTTGCATTGATCTAGGCGGAAACATAGTGTTGGACCGATTCTTGAACTTTCACAGGTTGGAATATGATTAAGTCCAATTCAATGATTTGTCCTTTGTAAAAATCTGAATCATATCTTTGCAAATAATAAATGTATCTTCTTGTCAGTGTTTCTTCTTATAAACAATTATTGATCATATCTTCTTGTAGGTAAATACTGATCAAATCTTCTTGTAAATAATTCATATCTTCTTGTAGATAAAATGTTGGTCATATCTTCTTTAAATCTTGACCATATCTTCTTTTCAACTTGATCAACGATTTTCTTCAATTATAAATCTAAATCAAATCTTATTTTAGATTGTCTTCAAAAACATGAATATTCTTTCATACTTTGTGAAGCTAAATATATTATTCTCATAAAATACTTTTGTTAACATTAAAACTCTAATTATAAAACCAATTTGGTTCCAACAAATTTCAATGTAACAATAGTAAATGAAAGGTGAGAAATACAACGGTTATGCTCTAGCTCACAATTTCACTTCTTCTTCTTCTTCTTCAACCTAAAGCTCCAATGGCTAAAAGATGAAGTGGCAGGTGTTGAAAATGATGGAATGATATAGGCAACACCTAGAGTAGATAATATGCTTAGAAAATTAGGGTAAAAAGTAGTTTTCCCCACTTTTCAGAATATGTCCCCTTATATATGACCAATTCACTCTCTTACTCTTGGGTCTTTTGTGTGCCCTAAAAATGAGAAGGGTACTTTGATATTTGAATTCGAATAAATCAACTAAAGGCCTAGAAATTTGCTTGATCCTTATATGCACCAATAATGCTCTCTCGTGCTGCAACATTTTTCTCAGACTTGGAAATTTCATTAAATCCTACACAAAATGAATATCAACCAACACAATTCCAACTTAAATGTTCATAATCTAATAAAAAAAAACTCAATTAAATTTATTGAAACATTATAAAAACTAACGATTTATTTAAAACTACTTCTTAAGGGTTTGCACAATAAAGTCTAAAAAGTGTTAAATAACACTTATTTCTAAGAGTTATCCGTCTTGTAGTGCGAATTATGTGTTTTGCAGTGTGAGACAATACAAATTGGTCAACACAAAGCTCGCGTCATGATAATAGCATTTGGGCACATGTTTCTAGCTTTTTACTTTGGTATTTTAAAAGCTCTTTATAGATTAGAATAATTTTTTAGCTTGTTTCTAAACTTTGGGTCGAAATTGATTTTATTATTTGCATTTTGACCCCTACTCGTTCTATAAGCCATAATTTGAGCTCTGGATATCGGATTGACGCATGCGAGCAGGCGTTGGAAAGCTAAAAATCAGAGCTACAACTTTTGTGTTGGAATAAAAGCCCAATGCCAAATTTTACTGGGCCTAAATTGCAGATTTCGTAATTTGGACTTTTGTAGTAATTTTAAATTTGGGCCACTTGTTTTTAAAGTCCAAAATCGAGTACTACATATTGGGAGTTTCTTTCCTTTCTTGGACATGCTGTTTTCGGATTGAGAAGGATATAGAAAAACATTTTTCTTTATTTATTTTATGAAAGGCTAAATTCTTAGATTGACCCGCTGTTTCGGAGTTTCATTGATACCTTGAGATTCAGGTTATAATGTTAATTTCGCGTTATGATTCTATTTCTCTTTATTCGATTTTATTGTTATTTTGATTGCTTAATTCAAATTTCAATAGGATTGATTAGATTCAATTGACAGAATTTGGTTTCGGTTTCTATATTAATTGAATTATAATTTTGCGACGCTTGATCGTTAATTGTAATACATCGATGATTGTGATGCTTAATCCAGTCAAAGAAACCGAATTCACATAGGGTTGATTACGCTTGCTTGATCAATTCTATAGTCAAATAGGACTAGAATCACGAATTAGAAATTAAACTCGTTGATAGAATATGTGATAGGTCTGAAACTCGAATCAATGGATTAATCGTTTTGCTAATTTGTTCGAACAAAAATTTAAAAAAAACCCCTTTTTAATTTCAACTTTCAATTTGGATAATATTATTATATCAGAAGTCCTTGCGAAACGACTTGAGTTATTACCTCTATCTACATTTTATCACTTATATTTGACCCGTGTACAACAACGGATCACGTCACATTGCGAAGCTTATGCTTGAAGTACAAAGTAGTGATTTCAAAGCCAATATTTAAAGTTTTTCATCATATGTTTTACTATTTTCTCTTCCCACCAGTTATGGAGAAAATTATTCCCTCCTTATCCACTATAATTCTAAGGCTCACTACTATAAGTTCCTATTTGGTTATGCCTGATTTATTCAAATGCAACCCTTAAATAAGCTAGAAAGAAACTGTTTTGACCATCATTAGGAAATAACCATCCACACAATCATAAAACACTAGTCCATTTTCGTTCTAGAATATGAATGGATGAATATCACCATACTTTTGTTCAGATTTCTTTTCAAACATTACAGAATGTTTTACTAAATAGTTTCCCTAAACACAAACTTTATCTACCCTAAACACTAAACCTTTTTTTTTTTAAAAATCTGTCAGTTCCAACAAAATCCAACTACTATAAGGCTAAAGAGCATCAAGGAGACCTTAAGGGTCATTTTCTGTTAAGTGATAAAACTCAGTTCTCCTTAATCTATGATTTATCACCTTTAAATATGATTTGAACAATATAATCTTGTAGGTTTTTGTGAGCATTTATATTAAATAATGATGTGTTGATCCTCATGGGAGGTAAAAACTTGTTAGTTATGAAGATGTGATATGATTAATTTTGACATGCTGAATATGAAATATGATAAGATTAATTGTGGCCTGCTGAATGTGAAATACGAATTAGGAATGAATTTTAAATTATGTTTTATATATTATGAATTGTGTGAACATGAAGTATGAAATGTTTATATGTTGTGTTGAATATGTGAATATTTATTGTAGATTTTTAACTAGTAATGTGAAATATGTGATTAATTAATGTTAATGATTATAATTAAGTGATAAAAAGTGATTATGTGAATTGAGTTTATGAAATGATGATGTATGAGTTAGAGTGTAATTATACGATGATGTAATGATACATGACTCATGTTCATGATAGATATATGAGAGTAAGAAGTGACTTAAAACAACGATTGGAGAAAAGTATACATGAAGGTTAAAACCCCAAATATTTAAACCAACAATTATTTTGACTGATAATTTGTGACGTGAGAAAATGATATTAAAATTTGAATTGTTAAGTTTATTATCGTTAATTGTGTTCTATGATGTCCATGTGATTACATGTTGTTGTGATACCGTGTTTTGCAATAATAATGCTTAGGTAGAGATTTATTAACATGATTGATGTGGTTATATAGATAAATGAAATGAGATTTTACTAGTAGTTGAAGCATGATGTCATGATTATTGATTTAAGATAACCAAGTTTTAATAATCAAATGTCGAGGCATTTGGAGTTAGTTCATAGTGTTATTTATGGAATGTTAATCTACTTGTTGGAGGTTTACTTGTTGGCCTGAGGCTATTTTGAATACTCTAAATCACTGGAATAGAAATTTCCTATGGTCTGGAAATATCCACACTCACAAACTTGTCATTGTGGCTTGGCACAAGATTTGTAGCGTTACGGAGGCGGGTGAGCTTGGGTTGAGGTCTCTAAAATCCCTCAGTGAAGCTTTGATGCTTAAGTTGTGTTGAGAGATGTCTTTGTTGGAAACAAGTTGGTTTTCCAATTATAGTTTTGATGTTAATAAAAGTGTTTTATGAGATCAATAAATTTGGATTAATGGCTTCATTAAGTATGAAAAAATTGGAAGAAGAAAATCAGAGGAAGCGACTAGAGGAAAGTCACTAGAGGAAGTCACCAAAGGTAGTGACAAGAGGATGAGATTAGAGGAACATAAAGTATACACGTTTGCCTCTGAACATATGCTTCTGAAAGTAACGTGTCTTTGAAGGTTACAAACATTACCTCTGATGTCTGGGTATGATGTCCAGATCTGAAGTCTAGGTCTGATGTTTGGATCTGAAGACTGCCTCTAAAGAATGGCTCTGAAACTGAGTCTAAAGACTGCATTGTAAGCATGCCTCTGAAGCCGTTGCATGTATCTGATGTGCACAAACTCATCATACCTATGAAGAGTTCATATCAAGGTATAATTAACTATGAATAGATTGTTCAAATCATAAATTCAAAGCTCACAATCTGCCGATCAAAATGGTTCAACACACTCCAAATGTTGCCTCTGATATGTAGCCTCTAATGTTGCACTGACTCTGAAGTTTCAACAAGGTGATTTTCCCAATGCCATTAATTCTAACTCATGCAATTCTCTCTCTGATTATCATTATTCAAGAAACACAACATTTCACTCCAACAAGAAAGTCAATACCTCTGATCGAAAGTCAGCGGTTGAAATTGAAAGAATTAAGTATGAAAATAATACTTAGCCGAATCAAAAACTGGTGAAGATCCAAGAACAACCCGAATCGATTCCATCTAAGAAGATTCGTGTTTTTGAAGACAATCTAAAATAAGATTTGATTCAGATTTGTAATTGAAGAAAATCTTTGACCAAGTTGAAAATAAGATATGGTCAAGATTTGAAGAAAATACAATCAAGATCTTATCAAAAAGAAGATTTGATCAAGATTCATCACAAGAAGATATGAATTATTTACAAGAAGGTTTGATCAAGATTTATCACAAGAAGATATGAATTATTTACAAGAAGATTTTATCAAGATTTATCTATAAGAAGATTTTATCAAGATTTATCAAAGAAGATATGAATTATTTACAAAGAAATTTTATCAAGATTTATCACAAAAAGATATGAATTATTTACAAGAAAATTTGATCAATATTTATCTACAAGAAGATATGATAAAGAATTGTTTTCAAGAAGAAACACTCATAAGAAGATACATTTATTATTTGCAAAGATATGATTCAGATTTTGCAAGGACAAAGGAGAAACCATAACCTATTTTATAAATAGATACTCGAGGTTGAAGAAGAAAATAAGAGAACTCGCAAGCACAAAATTTCCCAAGTCATTAGAGTTCATAAGGTTAAGGTCTAGAAAATCACTTGCTCAAAAGAAATATTTTCTAAGTGTTTTTTAGTGTTAGAGTCATTGTTACAATCAACTTGTTAGAAATAAACCAATTTGTTCCAAACTCTCGTAACCCAGACCGATAGTGGCTTTCGTATTCCTCTAGCAATCTGTAGGTTTTCAAGTTATGTCGAGAAGACTTGGCTTGTAGAGTCAAGGTGTTTGTGTTCCGCAAAAAGTCTGTAGGTGTCAGGTTGTTTTGAGAAGACTGGCTTGTATGGTCAGCTGTTGTGTAATTCAAGTTTTGATTTAGTGAATTAAATCCTTCCGAGTGAGGGGACTGAACGTAGCTACCAAGTTGGTGATGAACCAGGATAAATTATTCTGTCACTTTAATTCTACAATTCTTGTTTTACTTCTGCATCTGATCACTTAACCTAATTGCTACTACTTTTATTCTAAGTGAGTCACCAAACCAAAACCAATTTTAAATAAATTAGCAAAAAGAATCCAACTTAGTCAAACACAATTCAACCCCCTTCTCGTATTTGCACCTTCAGTCTCTACTAATAAGCATGGAGCCATGTTGCTTAAAGCTAGAATCGACGGTGCTTTTAAGCTTACATATAATATTTAATCTTCCTTTTGGTCTGGATTAAGAGAGCATGTACCTTTTGTGATGGATAATTTTTGTTGGAACATTGATGATGGTAACAAGATTAACTTTTGGACTAACACCTGGCTCTTTCATCCTATGGTGGAGATGTTTAACAATCCTACTTATATGCACCCTCTTTTAAACACTCCTGTTAACAATCCTACTTATATGCACCCTCTTTTAAACACTCCTGTTAAAGATTTTATCGTTAATGGTGCTTGGGGCATCCCATATGTCTGACTACAATGTTACCTTTCAATACAAGTGGAGCTAGAACATATATGAATTCCTCAATTTCCAACTAATGACACTCTTTTGTGGAAACCTAGTGACTCTAGAAATTTAAATATATAAGATGTTTACTTTTTGTAGGTGAACCAGACTACTCTACTACAATACAAGCAAATTTGGAGCAAATCAATTCCTCCTTCTAAATTATTCCTATTGTAGTGACTTCTTCATGATAAGTTCTCTTGCGATGAAAATCTTAGGAAGTGTGGTTGTCAAATTGTTTCTATGTGTAGTATGTGTGGCGCTTGCTCTGAAACCATTGTGCATTTTTTCTTTGATTGTCCTTTTGCTAAATGGATTTGGTGATGGCTCTGTGGTTACCTTGATCTTCATATATATCCATCTTCTATAAGGGACGTCTTTGTTATATATAATAAACAATGGAGTTCTTTTATAAAAGACATAATTCTATCAACGGTAATCCATTCTACCTGGGCGATTTGGTGGTGTCTCAATAACTCGAGGTTTGCCAACAAGATTGTCAGTTTGGAGCATGTTATTTCATTAATTTATGCATGTGTAAAGAAATTCTATATACATGGTAAATCTGGTCCTAAGCATTCCATTAAAGAAGTAATTTGACGGCCTCCAAGCGCTTGCTGGATTAAAGTGAATATATGTGGGGCAGCTATATTCTCCCCTGGTATCATTACTTGTGGTGGCATCTTCTGTAATCGTAGTGCTGCCACTCTAGATTGCTTTTCTTTTCATATAGGTATGGTTAATGCTCTTTATGTAGAACTTTTAGGGGCTATTACGACAATTGAGATTGCATCCAAGAAAGGTTAGCAACGACTTTGGCTTGAATTTGATTAACAATTGGTTCTCTTGACTTTCTCTAATGTGAATACTGTTCCTAAAAAACTTTGAAATAGATGGCTGAATTGCATCTCCATCACTCATCGTATGTGTTTTCATTGTTCTCATATATTCCGGGAGGGTAATGCATGTGTTGATCGCCTTACTAATTATGGTACTCTACATGTTGTTGGATTTAATTGGTGGAATATTATCCCTAAGTTGGTTGCCCCTGATTTCTTTCGGGATATATTAAATCACCTTACAAAATTGATTACTCTTATGTATTGGCTTTGGTTAGTTGGACTAAGGATTTTCTTGCACTGCACTCTTTTTCCCTTCTTCATAGTTTTATCCCATTGAGTTTTCTTGGAAAAAGTTTTTAACGAGGCAGTGGTCCTATGTTTGCAATATTTTTTCTTGGATTTTGACCTAGTCCCCTGAAGTTTTTTGTACTTCTTTTTCTTTTATTAATTTAATCTATTATGATACTGTGAATGATAGGTGATAGGGTTGAGGTGCCAACCTAATTTAAATGTCAACTCTATCATGTGATGTCTTGACACCTTAATTTTTTGTTTTAAAAAAATATTGATAATGTAATATGTGATAAATGGTATGAATAAGAAATGCTATGAAAGATATAATGATTTAATTATGATTATGGTCTTGAAATAGTAATGAGAAACAATTAATTAAAATGTCGACATGAATGAACCTAAGTGATAAATGAGCGTATCCGATGTGAATTAATGTTTATTAAGAGAAATGAAAAAGCTTCAGATTAAATTACTCTATGTACTAGGCAGTCCACTAAAAAGAAATTCAATTCAATGTTATTTATAGTCTTATAATATTTTTTTTATAGTCTTATAATATTTTTCCAATTCAATGTTATTTATAGTCTTATAATTTTTTTCCAATTCAATGTTATTTATGGTCTTGCGATTTTGTAATCACTTAGAATAATTTTTTTTTTTTACAATATCTCCTTCACGTTCCTCTAAAATAAACCTTAAGGATATTTCTAACAATAAATAGCTACAAATTTGTAGTAGTATTTTGATGTGTAAGTAACATTATTTAGCATTAAAAGACATACAAGGTGTGAGTAGTAAAAATAGATAGCAACAATCCAATAAGGTTCATCCCAATTGAGAACCGACAATGACAATGATAAATGTGAACTAACACTAAAGAAGATAAAAAAATATCTTAAAGAAGAATAGAAAAAAAGGTTATTTTGTAGAGGAACATAAAAAGTTTTGGTAACCAAAGGAAGGATTTTTTATAACAAAAAAGTATGACCATAAATGTAGCAATATTGTAGCACATCGTTGAATTTAAATTTTTTCGAGCGGACAATCGAATACATGAGAATAATTTAATCTAGAACCTTAATTAAATTCAATTATTATTATTAAATTAAATTATATTTTTGGTCATTTATCTTATTTATTTGTAATAAGTTGATCTTTTACCTCTATTTTTTTCTTAAATAAATCATTTATGTATTGAAAAGCAAGCTTACAACTTAACTATTTCAATCCTTTTTTGCAATTTCCGTTTCAAAAAAGGTGAGTGATGTGTCACTAACATTGGTAACGTCCAAATTGTAAACAACTTAAGTTGTAAGTTTTTCAAGACGTAAATGACCTATTTAAAAAAAAAAAGGTAAAATGCCAAAATGTTACAAATAAATAAGATAAATAATAAAAAAAAATATAATTTAATCTTATTATTAATAGTTCTCGTTTATCACAATAAAATATCTGTTATCACTGAATTCGCTTTGTAAGTGATATTGTAAATATGTTATGAATTAATTATAATTATACTTAGGAGATATTTGAGAAGATCGTGATGCTAATAAGATGTTTGATGTTTTTTTGTACTAGTATGCATTATGTCATTACCATGAGTTCCATGATTTACTCTTTTCATTATTTGTCTTTGATGTTGTTATGACACATCTATGTCATATGCTATAGGCGAAGCTTAACCGAGGTTAATGTGGAAGTATTTAACTGGGAAGTCCTCGCTCTTTCAGGTATAATAGGTTGGGAAAAATAGTATTATGATTTAGTTCAAGAATTTAATTGTATTTTATTTTGAAGTCTTCTTATTTATATATTGAGGAAAAATGAGGAATGTTTGTGTTTAAAATAATATTGAAGTTATGTGATTTTACCTGTCGGAGAAATTTAAAAAGTGAATAACATTTTTGATGTAAATATGATATTCTAAACCTTTGTGAACTAAGTTCTTGAAAACTCATATTTTCTATCCACGACAAGTTCAACTAATTATTAAATAAATATTAAGTATAATTATTGTAGAGTTTAAGGTCTCACAGCATGGGTGACAAAATGGCCCAATCTATCAATCCTACCATCAACCCGTCTAAGATAGGTGTGGGATGAATAACTTTAAGTAAATGGATTGAAACTCACGCTTCGTTCCACCCATTAATAAGTTGACTTCATTAACATAAAAATTAAAATAAATTATATATATATATATATAGATTTTTAGATAAGTTAATTCTGTCAAAATAAAAAAAAACTTGGAAATTAATCTATTAAAATTCAACATATATAATAACTGTAATATTATAAATTCAAACTCGATTTAAATTTTTTTCTATAGACGAAATAATATAATTACTATAAAATTCACCCATAATTATAATATTATAAATTCAAATTTGAGACATAATATAAACCCAATAATATGAAATTTGAACTAGAATCGACTACGACTCAACCTTTTTCTTAACCACTATACCGGAGTATTTTGGTTTTTTCTTTTTTCGTTTTTCTTTTACAATTTTTCGGAATATTTTGTTAGTTTAAGCTAAAAGAAAAAAGAATATACTATAAATATACCATTATTTAATTTAATTGGATTAATTAGCTACTAGGGCGGAACGAAGAAAAACGGAGTAGAGCGAAGCGAAAGCCTCCACAAGGGTTTCTTTCTCCTGCTTTTCTTGGTGATCAATTTTCACTAACTAACCACCGTCGTAACATACATAACAACCACACAATTGCTCATCGCCGAAACCCTAAAACGCCACCGTTTCACCGTTAAATGCTTTTCAACACTGTGTTTCTCTAGTTGCAGAGGTTCACTGGCCACACACCAATGGCTCTATCACTCGGAAAACTCACCATTCTCCTTGGTGCAGGTCTATACACTCTTTTTCACCTTCGATTTTTCCTCCTTCAATTTTTTCCTTGTTTCCTCGTTTTAGCGCATGAATTAGAAAAAGAAATTGAAATCTAGGTTATTATTGTTATAATATATTGTATTGCATTTGATATTATGAATTATTTGTCATATTTAATAATCTAGGTTATTATTGTTGTTATTATTGTGTTGCATTTTATGCTATGAATTATTATTGTGTTGTATTTGATGTTATGAATTATTTGTTATATTTTGTTAGAAAAAATAATCAAAATGTATAGCTGAAATTTCGTTTGTGTTTTTTAGGTTTTGTTGGTTCAGTAATGGCGAAAGAAGGAGGATTGCCAGATGTATCTGGTCTAGTATCTGGTGCTTTTAAGGTTAGTTTTTATATTGTTGAAGAGTGTGTTTGTGTGAATCTATTAAGCTGATGATATAGATTGATGATTTGATAGATGTGGTTTTATATTTTTTTCCCTTCAAATTTCTCTTTCCTGTTCAATTTGTCGAATAGAGGCTATAGTGTAGTGGAATTTGAACAATTTGCTATTCTTCGGCGATACACTATTTAGTACAATTTACGTAGTGTTTTCAAATAGCGGCTTTAGCTGTGTAGACTGTAGAGTAGCCGAATTTTAACAAATTGCTATTTTTCACAATTTGCGGTTGTCAACACCACTGATTCCGTTCACCTATGTGATATAGCCATAGGAATATGTCCTCTTTTTTCCTATGTCAAATGTTATTGGTAATTTATCCTTTTTTGCTGTTCAAAGTTGTGTGGTTAAGATGCTGATTGGAATAATAGAAGTTATGTTCAAAGCAATATTGTCATATAGCGGCCATAGTATCGCTATAACAAATAGCTATTGTTCTATGATATGATATTTAGTACAAAGTGCTGTGAAATAGCGGCTACAGTAGCACTATAGCGCTGTACTGTAGCGGAATTTGAAAAAAATCCTATTTACTATGATTTGCGATTGGCAACACTGGTTCAAAGCAGTGTGATTAAGATGTTGATGAAAATATTAGACGTTAAGTCCAAAGAAATCTAGTCTGTAGCTCTTTTAAATGGGTACGAGTGCCAGTGAGAGTACAGGTACAACTGTACAAGGTACAATGGAAGTTTCGAAGTTCTAAATCTGAGGTGTGGGTATGGGAGGATAATCATATAACAATATACCACAAAAAAGTATTAAAATCATATCATAAAATAAATAACATTTTTCATAATGTCCTAACTCCTGTAAGCTAAAATAAAGGAAACTTAGTCTGTAGGTGGGGGAACTCTTCAACTTGAATTTTATTTGGCTAGTACAACTTAATGAATTGAGAAGGAACGTTTCTTTTTCATCTTTCTGTTGGCACTTGAACATTGGCAGAGAAGCTAGACTTTAGAAAAGGGGAAATGTTGAAGGAAATGGTTATCTTGGAAATCAATGTTATTTTTGTAAAGCAAACGTCTAGCCTGTGATAAACAGACCGGATGTAATATCAATAAATAGCTACGACACTCTTTGCTTAATCACCAGTTCATGACTTTTCTATTTGTGTAATTCTTTATGACCATTATAACTTGTTAAGAATAAGATACACAGGATGCTAAGGGAAGTTTTCATCTCCAAACAATTGCTTGTATCTCCCGATTTTTTATATTGTTTCCTGGAGAAGTTAAGAACTCTGCCTGTGTCTGTACTTAGGGATGGGAATGGTTTAAGCTTTCCACTACCTATTTGAGCTTAACTTGTCAATTGCTTGATCTAACTTGTTGAGAACTCAGGTGTGATTATATAAATGAATGAGATAAGCTCAAGTTTTACAAGGCTTGCTGTTAAAAGCTCACAAATAGCTTGTGTGTGTGTAGTTGTGTAATCAAATAGTGTGCATCTTAAAGGAAATTAAAGGTGAATGATGAATATTTGTTTAGTTTTAATTTTACTATGTTCATCGTGGCAATATGCTGAACTTTATGAGGGCAACAAAGTCTTTTTGGAATTTCCTTTTGCAATGTAAAAACTATGTGTTCCTTATTTAATAGATTATGAACACAAAATATTACAATTTCTGTACTTCATATTCCAGTATAAAGCTGACTACTAAATACTGAATTAAGACAAAGTCAAGCCACAAACAAGCTAACTAAGTAAGCTCAAGCTTTATGTTTTTTATACAAGCCAAACACAACTTTAAGAGTGCTGAGGTGGATGAGTAAAAAGGTAGTAATATGAACTAAAAGTATTATAGAAATAATTGGAGTAGCATCTATTCAGGAGAAGATTTTGGAACTTGCATAAGGCTAGCTAGTTAATCCCAGCGTTTCCTGGCGAGATCCTGCTGTCCTGGTGCGGTGCAATGCCTGACCGCGACAGCGTGAAACAAGATCCTGGCGAGATCCTGCTATCCCGGCGTAGTTAATCCTAGCGAGACCCCGATATTATTTCTTCCTTCTTTGTTTTGTTGTTTCAACTTTCACCTAGGAAGAAGAGGAAGAAGAATATTCTAATGAAGATGTTGCTTATCTTTGATTCCTATGCTAGAACATGCATTTGAGTTTTAATATTTAGTTATTTTATCACTCTGTGTTAAAGACTTCAATATGCATCATCTTTATTTCCTCAACTTTTCTTGGTATTTCAATGCATGTTTTGACTAAGAGTAAGACTAGTGGATTTTTATTACTAATTATGAATGTTTATGAGTTTGAGTCATTTGTTAATTTTGCATAAAATATAGGTTTATATAGTATTATTCATGTAATTTGTCCAAAAAATATTAGTTATCCCGCTTATCCCGGAACACGTTATCTCGCTATCCCACTTTTTGAGTTGGCCGCGATACACTGCTATCTGGGATTAACTACCTAGACATAAGGTGGTTTGGTCAGCGAGAAAAGTAGACCAAAAGAAACGTATGGTTGAAATTTTAATTAAAACTAGATGCAGACGTATAAAAATATTAGGAGAAAGAAAGAAACTATTACAAAAAGAAATTGTTATAAATAGTTTTCTAAAACTGTTGTTTTGGTAGAATCCGACAATGTTGGCTGATTCATTCAATGCGCATCTGATTCCGTCCCTTCAATTTATGTTGTATCTCAAAAACCTCAAGTTTAACAATATTCGTGGTGTTATTGTTGTTATTTTTATTATTTTTGTTAGGTTCAAATTTGATTTATATTGTGAGAATGGGGTGGTTGTCATTTATTGCTGGTAATTAATGTTGCAGGCTCTATACTGATTCTAGACTTTCGCTTTGGCTAGGTTGTTTTAAGGCAACTTAAAAGCAATGATCCTACTCCAACTGTTAAAAAGCCACATAATGATGCTTTGATTGATCAGGTCTGTATGTTTTTCATTATTGATTATTGATTAGATTTAACTTTAGTTATGAAAAATTCTTAGTGTTGAAGTCGAGTCTCAGGCAACCTGCCTTACATTATTTTAGAGAATTTTAAATGTGACTTGACTTCTAAGCATATGCATGTATGGTTGTCTACTTGTCGTTTTCATTTAGTTGTATTTTGAACATTTATTCTATATACTTACTGATGCACCTAATGTGTGTGCTAAACTAAACAGTTTCGTTTGAATATTTCAAAAATAGTAATAGGTCAACGTACTATTTGTATCTATACAAATTCTTGATTCTTCGATTAAAACATTTTCAAGTGGGTATTCACTCATCTATGATTTTCCAAAACTTAGTCTCTATGAAGTCAGTAGTGGCCGCAATCGCGGCGTCGTGGAGGTTCGACGCTACGCAAAACGCCGTGGCGGAGCAGATCAGTGTAGCGGCTGTAGCGCTGCTTGTGGCGGCAAAATTGCGGAGGAATGGCGGCGAAAACATGGAGAAGATGACCGCAACAGTGAAGATAGGAGAAAAAGACATAAAGGCCCTTGTTTTTTATCACAAAAAGACTAAAAGCCCCTAATTTTTATCACCAAAAGACAAAAAGGCCCTCATATTTATCGTGTAAAGACAGAAAGCACCCTCATTTATTCTCCAAAAAGACAAAATAGCCCTTGCATTTTATTCTTTTTGAACCAATTAGGGTTTTTTCCTTTAGCGATCTCTTTAGTTCTTCTCGTTCACGACCTCTCATCTTCTCTGCTTGCCTGCAACCTTCATCTCCTCTCCTCTCTACAACTTTTCCTGCCATGTGAATCCGGCACAACTATGGACGACTCCGGTGCAACCTTCACTTCCCTGTTCTCTGTACCACCAAACCTCTTCTTCTCCCCTGTTTTTCTCAACCCCAGACTTGAGTGTAGCGGCCATACCGCTACGCGCTACACCGCAATAGCGTTTTGGGGGTCGTCCGCTATGCTACGCTATCTGCCATTGACGACATAGCTTAGTCTAAGTCAAAACATATAGCATCATTTAAAGTAGCGCTGTCAATTGAACGCTACAGCAGTTAGTAAGTAGCCCCTAGCTGCTATAGGACAAGCAGTAGCAGAGCACTGCAGTTTAGTTAACGGATTTAGCAACCGCTATTGTGCCACACCAGAATGCGATAAGAAATTTCAAAAACCTCTTAAAGTTTAAACATTATGGCTTTTAGGTTATTGTATTTTAGGGAATTTGCAATTAAAAAACACGAGAATAGCGTTTGGGCTTCTCCTCTCTCACTCTGTCTCACTCCTGCTGTCATTTTTCACCATGTCACTGCCAGTCACATCTAGTTGTTAAGTTGGTATTTATATGGTATAAATATAAATTGTAAAAAATTCTAATTACCTGCCATTCTTCTATCTTGCTATAGCTGCATATTTTTTCTCACATTCAATAAATGAAGTAAAACCATGACTATATTTCATAGTTTATACTGAAAGTTTCAAGTTTCATTTGGTCACCAATACTAATTGTAATATAGGGTAATTGAAAATGCTGCTTAAACTTGTGATCTACAGGTTAATAGCCTTCGGCAGGAACTACAAAATCTTGCTAGGGAGAGATCAATCACTATTGTAAATGCAAGTGGAACAGGTTCTGCTTATCTACTCCCACTCCCACATTATAGGGGCCTTTTATTATTCTTCAGGAAATCAATCAACACTTACATGTTGATTTACTGACTTTGCAATCACTGGCTTTAATTGTTGTTTGTGTGATTGTGTCTATATTTTGTCTAAGTTAACCGAATTTTACTTCTGATTTTTGTGTTATTTTTTTGACTTGCTTTGACAATGTACAGGAGGAAGAAAATATGTAACAGGGGTCGTTATTGTTGTGGTAGCATATGGATACATTAGGTGGAAGGTAGTGCTTTCTCTTCTATGAATTGTTCATTTGAGTAACAAGATGCTGTAGCCATGCATTCTTGTAGGATGTTTGTGTGGCCAAAGCCCAGAATTTGAATTCAAATGTTGGTGTTTTTCATAGCGCTATGTGCTACAAATCTCATGATCAATTTGGTATTTGAATGTTAATTAAATCTTTAAAGATATCTAAACTTTTTTCCATGCATTTCTCTTTCAATTGTATTGACTATTGAGATTTGTTCAAATGGGACTTGTGGCTGTTTGGGTTGTTGAATGTTCTATCTGGTTGGATAAATTTGCCTAATATTCATTATAACTAGCCAAAAGACATTCATCATTCTTTTCCATGAGTAGGCTTTACTTACCGTCTAATTCTAGTCATTTTAAGGCTTTAAGCTCAACTCATGTTGCCACTAATATTTTCAACGTGATTTGGAGCATAATGATTTTTCTATCACTTGAAATTGGATAATATTTAGTTGGCACTAATCAGGGAATGTGTTTGTGGATAAACCTTATATGCTAAAAAATAACTCTTAAAACTATGGTATAAAATTAACAAAGTTATTGGTGTAATATTGCAAATTATGTCTATTATTGACGATAAATTCTTTAAAGCTTTCCCCCTCCCTTTTAAGATGTTTGAGTTTTACTGCCTTTGTATATTCACAGGGATGGATTCCTAATATGATGTTTGCTACAAGACGTAGTCTATCCGATGCATGTAAATCTATAGGTATTCAGATGGGGAAGGTTTATGAAGCAATTGAGGTAATTTTCTTTTATTGTTGTATAATATGTTTTTCTTAGATTGTGATAAAACCCACACATTTTGTCTTATTGTTGACCTTAAATGATAGCTTTTTATTAGCTAGGATATATAGATATCTATCAAAGAGTTTAATGGGTGTACACGGTAAGCATACAGTAGCTTTACATTGACATCCAATAAGAGCTCTTGTTTTGGCCACGTTATATCAGTATTTTTTGAAATATTAAAATTAAAAAATCGACAGAAAATCCTTATGACGTCATTCAACCCTGTTGGTTGTCAAACTCGGTTCATCTTTGCCATGCAATCCTAACAACTTCTCCCTCTCGTTGGAGATGTGTAGTGTGGTCAAACTTGCAAGTTGGAGGCAGGATCGTAGAATCGTACCAGATGGGCCAAGTGGTCCGCAGGACCCTTTGCTGAAAACAGGTCGGGTTTTGGGGAAAAATCAATTTTTCATTTAAAAAAGCATAAAAAAGATGGAAGGCATGCACATTCAGAAGACACGCAAACCCTAATTTCTCATCTCCCTCTCTCACATTCCAATTATTCCATCTTCCCTCCCTGCGACGGCGTTTGTTGTTGTGCCGCCAGAAACACCGCCGCTGCATACGATGCCGTTCCTCTGTTTTCTCAGCAACGCAACTTCCTCTGTTTTCTACTTCTGCCTCGCTCTGTTTTCTATTTTTCCCTTCCCCTGTTTTCTGCCTTTCCTATTTTTGGGACTTGACTTTGATCATTTCTTAAAGATTTATTATATTATATTTTGAGTTATTTATTATGAACTTAGTCTTTTGAGTAACCTATTACTAAACTTTGCCTTGAGTTATTTATGAACTTGGAATGATGGTTGTTAATTTTTAATTAACTTAATTTAATGTTGTGATTTGGAGGCTATTTTATTCATAGTTTTTATGCTTATTGTTAATTAACTTAATTTAATGTCGTGTTATGATCCTCGAGTTACGATCTTTCAACCCCCTCCTGATCCTATGTAAATGTAGGATCTCTAGTTTGACTACCTTGATGCCATTAATCAATGTATAAAATGGAAAGCAGTTAAAGTGAAACACTACGCCACACTAATTGACCTGCAGTAGCCATACACAAAGCACGAAGAGAGGAAGCTGGCAAATAAGATGCATGTAGGGTTGGTGTGGGAGAATGAGTAGGATTAAGAGTCACATAATGGTTTCTTTTTATTTTAATATATTTAAATTGATTTAATATGACATGGCCAAAGCATGAATTCTAATTGGATGAAAGTGTAAAGAGTAATGGGTTTTGATGGGTTCTGATTGGGATTTTTCATGTCCAACATCTTTTATTGACCAGATTGGGATTTGGGGGATATATGGGTACTGGTAATTTTTCTAGGTTTTTTTATTTGGGATTTGAAGATAGAAGAATTGATTATGTGCTGAGTTGAAGATGAAGATGAAGAGGGAAAAAGATGAAGATTGTTAGGGTTCTTAATTTTTAAGTAAAAAAATGGAATAAAAATACCTTTTTAAAAAAGGTAACCTTATGCACATTTTAAAAGATAAAAGACCTAAATAAAAAAGGGTACAGTACTGTACTGTTACAAATAATAACACAAAGGTCCAGTAGAAACATTTGAAGCCTGCAATGATAATATGAATTGTTTAATGAGCGAGGTTGGTAGTAGTCTATTGAACTCTAATTTGATATACAGAGAAGAATAGCCAGTTTACTAAACTGATTCTCTTTTTTATAATCACGCTCAATTGACCTTCCATCTTGATTTATCTGTCAAGCTTCTGTGTAATCTTTACTTGAATATTTTCTGTTAGTGTTAATTGCTTCAATTGCATTTTCATTTACATCATGGTATAAAAATTAATTTTGAAAAGAGCTTTGTGCACTTGATAATAGTTTTTTTTTAACTCTGCATTCTGCTCAATTTACTTTTCTTGAGAGTCTCTCGTTAGATTAGATATGACTTGAAAATGTGTTTATAAGTGAGGGACATTTCCCACTTTACAAGTCGAATTTTAGAGTTGAGGCAGACCTAGGTCCAAATTCTAAGATGGTACTAACAGAGCTATCCAAGATCTGTTGGATCACAATCTAGATATTCAGGTTTGGGCGTGAGAGGATGTGTATTAGTCCTACATTGGATGAGATATAGCCTGAAAATGGTGTTTAAATGTGGGAGACATCCCCTATTTTACAAGCCGGTTTCATAGGATTGAGTTAAGCCCAACACTACCCAACCCAACCCAAATTCGAAAACTTACGTTCTCAATACTTTGAGAACAAAGTGACTGCTTGTTCTACCAAGTGATTTACTTTTCTGTGATGATTTCAGGATGCCAAGAGGAAGATATCTGTTAGAGTGAACAGTCTGGATGAAAAAATAGATGAATGTGCAGCCATTGCAGAAAATGTCCAAAAAGATGTGAGTAAAAAGTTAGGAAGCATTTTTTTTTCTTCTTTGCTGTTCAATAATAAAATAACTTCTGTTACAGATCCCTGTAATACAGCACGACACAGGATTAATGAACCGAGATGTCCAGGGTTTTCAAGTTGCACTCCTTATTCTTGTAAGTCAACTGCAAGAATTCAGTTATTTCTTTGAAAAATTTGTTGGGTATCCAACTTAAGCTTGATTGATTTGTTTTTCAGCAATCTAAACTCGAAGAAATAGAAAAGAATCAGGTATAATCAATTAAATTCTAGTCATTACATTATTTAAACTTAATTGTAATCCTTTTAGTTTTTTGAGAGGTTTGATATTGTTTATAGCTATCGTTTACTTTTTCTTGCTGCTTAGGTGGACACAATTAAAAGAGTGGCAGCAATAGTTCAAATTACCTCGGAAATCCAGAATGGCAGCATTGCGGAGTATATTGAGGCATGCATCCATATATTTCATTACAAATGGTTTTTTGTTTAGTCTGGCTTGGCTTCATTATTCAAATATCTAATCAGGTCTTCTTTTTATCACGTTCTTTTCTATTTATTTGCTGTTTTATTTGTAATATATTTTAAAATTATGTAGGGATCTTCATCCAACAGAGCCATTGAGCTACCTCCAGTTTCACCCTCTTCCAGGGTAAGCGTTTTCTATTTGCAGGCTATATTGTGCCCTTTTTATAAAACTGTTATTCTACATTAACATGATATGAAATTTTTAAGTTTAGCAGTATATTTTGTTCATGGGTCAAGTAGGTTTGTATTTAACTATATGCTAAAGAATGATTACTCAGTCTTTAAGTTTGACTTTATATTTCAGTTCTCTTTCCATCTTTGGATTTTATCCCTATGTTAAATTCTTAATTATACAGGCTGCTCCTTCCTGGCCATCTCTTGAACAGCCATCTCTTACCCCATTATCTAGGGTAACATTCAATTGAAAGCTTTTGCTGCATCCTTGCCATTGTGCTTCGATTATTAGTTCCTAATTGCTATCATTTGTTCTGTTGTCAGATCGCATCCTTGCCTCCAACTAAGCCAGCTGATCCACAATCTCCATCAAATACTGTTGAATCTTACCAGGTTTGCAATATTTTTTTATTTACTTGATTCAGATAATTTACTGAAGATGCCTGTAAAGAGTATAGTATTTTGTGATCAAGCGTCTATTTTATAGTCATTGATAACTTCCCCGTCATTCTTTTCAGGAGAGTAGTCAAATATCTGAGAGAAAGTTGCCCAGTAGTAGTCTAGGTTCGATGAAAACTCCTATAGAAAACAAGACCAATGGATCTAGCTCTGGCGGCTTCTTCGGGCTAAATTTATCAAGCGTCTATACTCTAACAAGGACTCGCAGCGCGACAAACGCAGTACTACAACAAACTCGTCCAAGTAGTTGATAACAGTACCAGCCCTGATAAATATATTTTTTTTGTTGGTCTCCAGTAAATTATAGATGATTGGATATTTTGAGGGGGACGGTGTATACCACCGGTAAGGAGGTGGCTGTTTAGCGATTGTATGCACCGTCGGTTACAGGTATGCCAAAGCCAGTCTTATTAGAGAAACGACTGAGCAGTGAATTTTGCAGAGATGCTGTTTCTCGGTTTCCTTAGATTATTATTACTAAAATAAGAGTTTAATTTCTCCAATATTCAACTAAGAAAGCCAGAAAAGTTTAATTTTTGTGAACTTAGTCTCCATATTATTTTGAGAATGAAATACAAAATCTTGTTAAGAATTTTAGTAGAAAATATTGGATCGTTGTTTATAGATAGTATGGTTTGTATTGAGAATCTCCCAAAATTATGTTTTCTTTAAAAGTTACCATTTGTAGCTTTGGTTAAACCATAGTTTTTAAGATGATCGCCACCATAAACATGCCCTTCGTTTGGTTACATGGCAGAAAAAGGTTGACACTAGCCAATAGAGGACCTGAACTTTGATAAACATGATCCTTTAATAAGGGGAACTATTTGAACAGTGCGACTCTATTTTCAGATTAACTGTATCAACGTACTGTGTTTCTTCTTGATATAGTACTCGTGATCCTCAATTTATTAATGTGATATAATGAATTAATGAGAGATAAATCAACGAATGATAGTGTATTTTATTCATATAAAACGGAAATTGAGCAACGGGATGGGGACCGGTGTTTTTCCCCTCACTTGCTAGCTCACCTTCCTTATATTTCTTAATATACACTCTCCATACCTTAGGTGCACCATGTGTCTCACTAGACATGTCATCAATTCCCTCTGTCAATTGTGTCAGCATTACAATTGCGTCCACCTATGTGGCTTATTCATCAGGCTTGCCCTTCCGATGAACGGACAAGTGTTTGATGTTCGACACCTCTTTAGTGATAGTGTGTGTGGCAAGCACTGAAACGTGGAACATTGGGTGAATGCGAGCTGCAACAGGTAGTAGGAGACGTTATGCAAATGTGCCAACCCGTTATCTTGGAGCAAGCTTCAGATTGATGTGTGCTTCTACAGAATTTTGCACATGTGGCGTCAACTTGAGGAAAACCCACTCTCCAATTGTAAAACTCACTCTCCAATTGTAAAACTCACATCTTTTCTTTTCAGCTTGGTCCTTTATGCATCCACGAGATCGATCAAGATGGTACTTCAACTGTCTTAAAGCCTTGGCACGATCAACTAGTTCCATAATCTTTGATGAATTCACAGTAGTATCTTGTAAGTCCAAAGAAACCTCACACTCCTTTCACATTCGTCGAAGTGGGTCATTGTAAAACACTCAACACCTTAGTAGGATCCATCGCTACTTCTCTAGAGATAATATCTCCCAAATATTCAATACTAGCCTTCGCAAAATTGCATTTTTTTCCTATTAACCACCAGATCTTGCTGTTGCAGAATGTCTAGTACAAAGGATACATGATTGAGATGGTCTTCCAGCCTCGGGTTTTACACCAATATGTCATAAAAACATACAAACACATATTTTCTTAAAAGAGCCTTAAAAATGTCATTCATTAGAGCTTGAAATGTCGAGGGTGCATTCATAAATCTGAATGGCATTACGAGATATTCGTAATTTTCTTCATGGGTGCTGGACGCAGTTTTATGCACATCCCCAGCCTACTCTAACTTGATGATATCCCGATTTGAGGTCTAACTTTGAGAAATAACGGGCATCGTGTAATTCATCTAAAAGTGCATCAATCACCATAATATAAAACTTATCTGAAACAATTACCTTGTTAAGAACACGATAATCTACTGCCATAACTCATCTTTTTTCTTCACGAGTATCACCGGACTAGAAAATGCACTTTGGCTATGACAAATGATTCTAGACTGCAACAACTCCCTTACTACATTCTCTATTTCACTCTTGTAATGGTAAGAATACCTGTAAGGGTGAGCATTAACAAGGCCAACTCTCTAGCATGCTCATGTCTCCTGTTAGGAGGTAACCCATGGGGATCTGTGAACACTTCTGAGTACCTTGCCAATACTTCATGAATCTGACGATTAGGAGTCAAATGTGAATCATTGACTGTTTTGTTCAACTCAAGACCCTTTGGTTCCCTTTGTGCTCTTGCAGACAAAAACAATCATTTGTGCCATAGCTTGGGTCGTTCCAACAAACTTTGTAAAGCCAACTGGGCTTTATGTTCACTACCTTCCCCATGCAGCTCTACCCATTGAGAAACAATGGGGAAACACAATACCATATGTGCGTAATCGACCCACATGCACCTTATGGAAGCTAACCAAGACATTCTTAAGACAATGTCAATTCCATCCAAATCGAACAACCAAGCATCAATGGTAGATGTCACGTTCCCCAGATCCAACACCAATTTCCTGTAAACAGCTTCTACCATCACTTTAAACCCACCCCCCAACTTGACATTGAGGGGAGTAGTTTCTTCCATTGGCCATCCCATTGATCTCACCAACTTGTGTGAGATGAAATTATGTGTCACACCACTGTCTACCAACACCATCAATGGTACTCCTTGCACTCGACCTTTTAACTTGATGATGCGCACATTTTGTAAATCCCTATAACTCAAATCATCAATCTGAGCCAAACTCATAATGCTGAGCTCGACTCCATTTTCATCTTCATCCTCTGTATCAGTTGGAAGAACTTGCATCTCGTCGTCGTCCTCGATCACCATTGCACGAAGCTGACGATCTGGGCACTGCTGATGAGGATGATAGACGCCACTGCACTTGAAACACAGGTTTTTCTGTTGCCGTTCTGCAATCTCCTGGGCTAAGAGTTGACAGATCCCACGATCATGGGGAACATATCGTCGTTAGTCTTAACAGGTCTCAAGCTTTTGATACAATTTGTTTCCTTCTTTCTCTCTACTATCTTTGGAGCCTTTGACTACAACCTAATTACTATTATGTGCTTGACCCGGTTGAGTTGACCCGAATCCATAATTAAGACTAGATCTATAAGAAAAACTTGACTCGGATCCCTTAGGCTCATAATCACGAGGTCCATTCCACCCACTCCTCTTCTCATGTATCTCCGCTTTAACGACACATGCTAGATTCATCAACTTCGCATGTGAGACTAGACCCAACATTTTGAGGCTACGAACTCTTCCTCATACTCCATCACAGAGGCCTTGGATTAAATATCCAACAAACTGAGCTTTTGGTAAACGATCTACCTGTGCAACCAACCTCTCAAACCCCTTGACGTACTGTTCCATATTGCCCTCCTACATCAACGACGAGAGCTGTTCAAACACACGCCCATCACTGAGACCACCGTACCTCTCTAACAACGCATCTTTGAAAACTACCTAGGTCAAATTAGTCTCGTCCTCAACAAGCACTTTGAAAAAATGAATGGTATATCCTTACATATAGAATTGAGCCAAACTAACCTTGATCTTAGGGTTGTATCTTCCACTTGAAAATAGACCTCCGCTCGAGCAATCCAATCAGCAAAATCATCACCAGTGAACATTGGGAGTTCAATCTTTTTCAGAGATTGACGAAATTCATCAAGCTTATCTCCTTGCAGCTTCTTGATTTGTTCGTCGTCAGCGTGATTCGAGTCTCCATCACTCTTCTGTTTTACATAATCAACCATGTCCTTACTCTGAGTGATTAGAAAGACGAGTCTCTCTTGATCTACTGTAGTATGTGCTCGCATCTCAACAATTGAGACCTCGAGGGTTGACATTCAGTTCTCCAATGCATTAACGATGTTTTCCATATTCTTCTTCTTTGGGGGTATTCACAAAAATGTCGTTCACTCACTGGTTTGTAATGTATCTAGCATGTTAGACCAAATGGATAGGTCCTTGATTTATAAATGTGATAGTAAGAATTAATGAGATATTAATCAACGAATGATATTGTAGTTTATTGATGATAAAAGGAAAATTTAGCAAAGAAAACAAACCTTCCTTTTACTCTTGAGTGCTACGCTCACTCAATTCATATAGAATCTACCCTCTACTCACAACTAACAGAATATGATATATTCCTGTCTCCTTACCATACTCTCCCCTATATATGGGATGGGAACTCATGCTTTTACCCCTCACCTGCCAGATCACCTTTCTTAGATTTTCTAACATACACTCTCCATACCATAGGTGCACCATGTGTCTCACTAGATACGTCATCAAGTGCCTCTTTGTCCCCATCAACTCTTAGAGTTTTTTTGTTATGTAGTTTAATTTTCAACATAAGTCTAATTTTAGAATTTTTAATTTGCTTTTTATTATTATTTAAAAAAATTAAAGAGATATGTATTATTATTTTAAGGGCTTGTTTGGTGGTTAGAAAATGATAAGGATGGACGAAATAAGATATTTGGATAAGAACGAAATATATAAGATTTTATGTCCTATTTTTAAATGGAGTAGATAATTATAGAAAAAAAACTTTAGATGTTTTTTGTGTTGATCTTAACATAGATTTTTTTTTTTTTTATAATAAAATTTTGAGAAAAGTATGGATTTGAGAAAATCATGGGCGGTTATGTTTATTTGAAGTTAAAAACAATATGAACAAAAATTATGAAAATGGATTAGTCTTTTTCAAAGTGAACATCTCACTTTAAAAATTAAAGTGAGTAATATAAAGTATTGGTTTGTTTACCTCATCAAATTCACACTTTAAATGAGTCAATTTCTAAAAAATGCATTTAAGTTTTTTCCATAATGATATGGTATACTATAAATTACATTCAACTGAAATATAATTCATATAGCCCTTTTGTTAAATAGTGGTGGTGGTGAAAAAGTGTCTGGTGAAAGGAGTTGAGTAGATGTAGCAATGTAAAGAGAAAGATGAGTGGAAGGAATTCATTGGCTATGCTATGCCATGTGGAATACGTGGTGGTGGTTAGGGACAAAGCCATAAATTAAGCATAAGAGATCAAATTTAAAAGTATAATTTAGTAAAGAAAAAATAAATTTTTAAATGTATAAAATAAACAAAAAAATTTAAGAAATTATGAGATATATCTAAAGTAAATATTGTCAAAAACAAAGATAAAAAGAATTAACATTTATTTATGAAGTGTGTTTGTCGTTGTTTCATAAAGTTTAAATCATTAATTATGATAGTTGATGTAAAATTGTTTTATATTTTAATAAATGTTTGTTTTATATTTTATTTAGTTAAAAGATATTTAAGGTCAAATATATTGGGTCAAAAAAGAATTATTAGAAATTATAAATATCATATAAAATTCACAAAAAAGAAATATAGAGACAACAATTATAATGATATACTAATATTAAAAAAATTATAAAAGTTTAGGGAAGGGAGGCCATAGCTTCTGTTGACCTTCTTCTATTTCTGTCCCTTACGGTGGTGGTGAGGTGCAAAATTTAAACTATCTTTAGAATATGATAAACCAATAGGATAAATATTTATCCAATTTGCTTACCAAATGAGATATAGGAGAATTTTGTGTGTGTACCATAACTTTTAGGATATGGTATTAGATGGTTCAATGTAAATTTTAAATATTTTGGATGTTTTTTGTGAGACTGTGATGAGAGTCTCTCTTGTGGTGGATTTTATTTGTACTGATATTTATGGTACATCTTGTATAATAAAATATAATTGTTAATATTATTTTTTTTCATTAAATTAAAAAAAATACTATAACTTTTACTATTCAATCTATGTGAGCGAAGTCTTGTTCCAAAAATGGAAAATGGAGATAAAATAAAAGAGAAGAAAAAAAGTTGTCGTAAATACAATAATAAAACTTATTCCTTTGTTTGAATTTAAAAATTTGGATAAGAAAATTTTTGTAAAAATAGTGATAAAATTTAATCATAAATTGTTCTAGTTTAATTTTAATTTTGTTTTAGTTCTTTATGAACTATATCACATATGATCTTCATAAACAATGATAAAAAAAAAATTATAATTTGAGTAATTTTTTAGAGATGCTTTTAATGTTAAATTCAGAAGAATAAACAAAGAAATATAAGATAATTATAAAGTCAAAGAAATTTTTCAACAAAATTTATATGCAAAAATAAAAATAATTTATATGAAAAAATATATGAGAGCAAACATAGTAACAAGATTAGAATTAAATTAATATACACATATTGAGAAGAAGAAGAAGTATTCTTGCAATGTAACCTTCAAAAAACAAATATCATCATCTGTATGGTAGAGAATCGTGTTGATAACATATTATGAAATTAATCAAAACTATAGCAAAATATAGAACAATAAGATAAAAGAGAAAGAGAGAATTAGAGTTGTATTATGTTCTACAAGATTTTCCTTTACAATATCACATGAGTCATATTTATAATAGATATATTTTGTAACTTACAAGTACAAGAATGATCTATCATAATGATTCATTAGCAATTCACTAATATTAAGGGTTCCACTAACATTAAGGATTAAGACTCTGACTCGTGGAACTTGAAATGGACATCCACCAAATATTCATAACACTCCTAATGATATGCCTCATTAAAACCTTACTATGAAAAACTCAATGAGAAAAAACTCTAGTGAAAGAAAAAGAGTATATCATCATTTTTGCGGGAACTGTCTCATTAAAAACCATACAAGAAAAACCCAGTGGGACAAAACTGTATGAATGAAAAACAAGTGCATAACACATTTATTTTTCTCCTCATTTGTGGAATTGCTGCAATAACCTATTTTCGAAGAAAATCACAAGTTTCTTGTATATGTAGAATCACATATCTCAACAAAACTGCGTTCTTGACTAGTGTAAGAGCCCGACCCTTACCATTATCGACACTGTTAATCACGACCTTCTCGCCCCCTTCCACGTCGTGGAAATAGCAATTTTTTGTCTTGTGTGGAAATCGAACCCGGTACCTATGAGATAAGTACCACCTTCCATTCATTCCCACTACTAATTGAGTTACAACTCAATTGGTAGTGGGAAAAAATGGACGGTGGTACTTATCCCCTAAGTATTGGATTCGATTCCCAAGGAAGACAAAAACTCGCTATTTTCAAGAGGTGAAAGGGGAGGCCAGAAGGTCGTGACTAATAGTGTCGGTAACGGTAAGGGCTGGACTGTTACAACTTGCCTTGTATAAAGATGTTATTGCGAGGATTAGACAAATAACCTGCATATCTAAGGTAACAAAATATATGTTTGAATTTGTTCCAATGTCTTCGTATGGTGAAGAGTTGTATATTGTTATAGATTGACAACAATAATATATCAAAATATGTACAATTAGCAATGTTCCATATTGTCTCCAAATTGAACTAAAATATGGTACTTCAGAACCAATTAATTCTTCATCATTTTCTCAAATTCTAAAATCAATCTTTGTTTATGTCTGATGACCTTAGAACCATTGGATTACACAACAAATGAGATTTATCCATATAGAACCATATTAGTACTTTTGCTATATAAGCTTCATGATTTACTCAAATACTATTCTTCAAATATTCAATCAAAACAAATCTTTTTCCTTCATACATATTTCATCTCAAACTTTTTCCTTACTCAATTTGATTTCATAAGCTCTTCAGGAGTTTTGATAATATTTATATCAAAATTCATTTTCAAATATTTTCTTTAAAATGGAGAAATGATGTCATTATTTTATCCCATATTTGATAATATTCACTAAGAATAGTATACGACATGCATCTAGATTGTTTGAGAGCATAAATAGACTTATTCCTTTTGATTAAGAATTCTCTTCAAGAGCCCAAATTGTTTGTCTTAAAAAAATTAAATCCTTCAGGGATTTTTCATATAATTATCACTATCAAGTGATCCGTACAAATATATTGTAACATATCTTTCATATGTAAACTGAACTTTTCAGGTATGCAATTTTTTTTGAATTCACTTTAGGTGAATATGTCTCTTCAAAATCAATGATATTCTTTTACCAACACTCTTGAATATATGTATTTCATCATTCTCATTGTTTTTCCTACGAAAAGTCAATCATATCTAATTAGCTTTACATCTTCAGATGTGCGGACTTCAAATCCAAAAACCTTTAGCTTTGCAAAGCTATTGCTTCTTTCTACTTGTCAAGATTTTATTTGTCTATAATCTTTAGTAGACTTTAATTCACAATCCTCGTTATCATAATCACATATAGTACTATATTATAATGCAAAAATATTGTGAATGATGATTTCTTTTCAATTCTATCATATTCGACTCACGACATAATTTATTATGATATCTTTATTTTCACAACTTCAGGTATCTGGTCGGTTCTTCTAGAATTGAAAGTCAATTATTTAAAATTACTCTTTTGAAATATTCATATTCTCACTTGGACCATATTTATTTTTAGCTCATTTTCTTGTTTGAAGATTTTTGTCTTAGGAACTGACTTGTCTGTCATGCTTCAAGTGTAGTTAAGACTCATTTGCAATATTAAATTTCCAACAGACATATATTTTGATTAGAGTATTAGCAACTGATAATTGGTTTCATAAACTTTGTAAATGAGCTTTCTTTTGAATTTCTGGTTCAAACTAGTTTGTATGAAGATCAAGATGAGAAAATAATATATTTCAATAATTATTTTTAGTTGTTTATTATCTCCCCATAAGGAATACTAATTTATCAAATATTTAAATATATTTTTGATCCTAGCCAATAAGGTTCGTTTTGATTTTAGTCCCTGTAATTTTTTTTGTTTGATTTATACCCTTGTCAATTCTAACTAGTTTTTAAAAAGTCCGTTATTAATCTTTTTTTGTAAAAAAAATGGTGACATGGCTAATTTTGGATGAAGTGGCACATGGTGACCGTGTAATTTTTGTTGACTACACAATATTTAATATTTAAAATTAAAATTCATTTTATTAACTCATTTAATTAAAAACTTAAAACTAATTAATTAATTAATTAACCTAATAAATAATAAAAACTGAATAATCTTCATCTTCAACCCCAATTTTTTTAATAAAAACTTAACAACCTTTATCTTCAACCCTAATTTCTTCATCTTCAAATCATAAATTTTCATATCTGATCCAAACCCTAAAAATTATAATCTCTCATTTTTCTTACACCACACCGATTATGGACATGTTCGTCAGCTTGTTCAACTTTCTCATTTGTTTTATCTACAAAGTTTTCGGAGAAAATTCGTCAGGTTTTGGATGCCTTTTTGTCAAGAAATCTTCTATTTCAATTCTTGAATCAACCTCTTGTGCTGGAATTGTGAACCATGTACCAGAAAGTAGGCAACTTAAGCTATCAAAGGATTCTTCTAGTAATGAAATACTTATTGATAGCGTTTCAGCAAGTATACTGAATCGTTGCAAGTAATAATAAAACGGTAGTACCGAGTGTCGAACTCAAGGATTGCGTTTTACTATTGAATTATATTTGATTACTATATGGAACAAAAACTTTCCGAATTGATTGAAATAATATTTAAAATTAACAACAGTAGTAAAATTGATCATTTATAATGAGAAAAATGTCAGGGATGAGCTTCACTTCGAATCCAACCTTGGTGTCTAATTTATTCCTAGTTACTGAATTCCTTTATTGAATTATTACCGAATTCTCGTTATTATTATTGCCCTAATGTCTTAGTGACAAAACCTTTAATTCCAAAGTAACCCCTAATTCCTTAGTGGATTTAAGATTAAAATTAAGCCTTACCATACATGAATTCTCTTGTTTAAACTATTGCCTTTGCAACTAATTTAATTGGTTTCATGACTTGCATCTATCCCTAGACTACAAATTCATGAATTTCTCATCTCAAGCATTCGTAAAGTCCACTTCCGTTTCAAAATACGAATCGTAGAACATTTTAATGTTGATCAAGCAATAAAAAGCATTAAGCACATAGATGAGAAATATAATTCAGTAAACTCATTCATATAACTAGAAATAATCAGAGAAATGAGGGTTTCATCTTGTTACACTCATCCCTAACAAATAAGGTTTAGTTACTCATGACAGAGATACAAAAGATAGGGATTAAAGAAGAATTACAAGAATGATTCTTGATAAAACTGCTCCAATGATGTTAGAAACGGCAGTCTTTGAGTTTCTCTGCTAGGGCACAAGTCTCCCCACTTCCCAATAGCCAAAAAGATCCCTCAAAAGTAAAAAAAGAACCAGTTTTAATATGTTCTTCTGCGCGTGTCGTGCTTCAGGCGCGCAACGACAGTGGCATCAACGCGAAATGCCCTTCAGGCGCGCTTCGGGCGCGCTTCCAGCGCACAACATCTTCTATCTGGCGTTTAGTGCATGTTTCTCCTATTTTGAGTTCGAATTTGGTTTTGATGTCTTCATGACAGTTGTAGCTATGGATCGTAGCTTTCATTTGCACTTAGTTTGACTCCAATTGGACATCTACAACTCCAGATATGGCTGAAATACTCCACATATGTCATGTTTATTTCTCACCAAAATTCAGCACTGCACTAAAACACAGAAACAACGCAAAACTACGAAAAATATCTACTTAATCAAGGAAATAAGAACATAAATAGTTCATTAAATCAAAGAACTAAAATCAACAAAATATATTAAATAACTCCTTAAATTAACTAATGAATAAAAGATAAATAATACTAAAAACAATTAAAACTATGCATATGATGAAGAGTCATCACAACCCCAAACTTAATCTATTGTTTGTGCCTAAGCAACAATTAATTTCAAATTTGGTACACTTAAAATCAAACTCAAACTCAATTCTCACTATCTTAGCTACTACAAAACATTCATCATGCTACATGGTTGCTTACAAAAAAAAACAACACAAATTGTACACTTTAGCATTCATTCATCAAGTTCAACTCTCTCTTCACACAATCTCACCAAACTTTCTCTCAAGTGTTTAGAAGGGTTTTGAATTTATCACTCAAATCCTAGAACATGCATCACGCTACCATAGGCTTGAAAAAATTCTAGTTAACAAACACAATGCAACAAACACATACACTTTTGGAGGACTTTCGGGTTGTAATGGGGCTTAGGTAAGGGTAGGATATTTTGGAATAATAGGCTTTACTACTTGGAGTTAAGTACACATTTTCAAATTATTCTACCACTTTTTTTTTCTTCACATTTTCAATGTGGAGATTCTCAAACATTGACAAAAGAACCAAGATGTTATTTATCAAAGTACACAAACTGATTTTTTTTTTCTTTTTGTTTTGATTTTGATTTTTTATTTTTTGAGAACCACCACCCCAAACTTAAAAGGTTGCTATCCCATGAGCAACCCCAAACGTAGAACTTTACCAAGACGAGAATTTTTTTTTCTACCTAACTCCAAGTAAAGTGATTTAATTAAAGTCAGGCCTTTGACTTGTAATGTGGCTAGTAACCGAAATAAAAGGGCAAGGCTCAAATGGGCTAGCAAAGGATAAAATTTGCATAGGGTAGTTAGAAAGGCTCAAACAACCAAACAAAATTGTCTCAGTGTATGCATAAATCACAAGTGATTTCAAGTCAGAATTAGTGCAAGTTCTGAAGGGATAACACATGTCTAGATAATCACACAACAAAGAATTAAAGTGTTTACGCCCAAAAGCTCACAACTAGGATAATAAGAGAGAGTATGAACTGTCAAAATAATGTCAAACATGTTATTGAAAAGTTTAATTTTTTTTTTTTTGAAAAATTGATGGCAAGTTAGACTTCTACAACCACAAAGTAATCAACAATGTATGCATTAGTGAAACTCGTCGAATTAAGCAATGACATGAGCCAAGAAATAGAATTTAATTTTCAAAATCCCAAACAAAAGCTTAAGATCAACTTCAAGTTATTAAAAATTCTTCATCATAGTGCACATTAACACACAATCAAAAAGAAACAAATTCAAATAACGAAAATAAGATTGCAAAAATAAAAGTTACCTCTACCTATGGGTTGCCTCCCACGAAGCGCTTCTTTAGGGTCATTAGCTTGACGTCTCAACCATTGTCAAGGTGGCATATATGACAGAAAGAACACATCATCCTTCTCACCAAGGAATACATACTTCAAGTGAGGTGGCAATTGCTTGAGCTCAACCAATGGCATCTCTTTCTTTTTCTGTACATACTCATCTTCATTCAATTTCAACTCCTACCATCTAGTATGGAAGCGGGGGGAGTGATATGGTGATGCTTCTAACATGGCTAAAACATCCTTCATTCTTGGATCTTCACTATCTTTAACAACATCTTGGGGTAGGCACAACACTCTTTCTAACGGTAGAATGGGTCCTTGATGTTCAACTTCTTCATCGACTATCGAATTGAAAATCTCAATTCGGTTGCACCCTTCTCTTTCATTTGAATGCTCTATGGCTTTTAGAATATTGAAAGTAACTATTTCCTCATTTACCTTAAAGGTTAAGGTGCCATCCGCCACATCAAACATAGCTCTCCATGTTGCTAAGAATGGTCTCCCCAAAATCAAGGGGATATCATTGTCTTCCTCCATGTCTAGTACCACAAAATCCACTGGAAAAATGAACTTATCTACTTTGACCAACACATCTTGCACCACCCCATATGAGTGTTTCATTGAACGATCCGCAAACTGTAACATCAGTTGTGTGTCTTTGACTCTTCCAATGTCTAACCTTTTGTATATGGAAAGCGGCATAAGAGTCACACTAGCCCCAAGATCACACAGGGATTTCCCAAAAGTTCTATCCCCAATAGCGCAAGGAATAGAGAAGCTCCCAAGATCCTTGAGCTTAGGTGGCAGCTTGCTCTGTAGGATAGCACTACACTCTTCGGTAAGCAACACTGTTTCACCGCCGATTTTTCTTTTCTTTGAAAGAATCTCCTTCATGAACTTGGCGTATGTCGGCATCTGCTCTAGTGCTTCTGCAAAAGGAATGTTAATTTGTAATTTTTTAAAAACATCAAGAAACTTATTGAATTGTTTTTCAGTTTCTTCCTTTTTTAATCTTTGAGGAAACAGAAGTCGAATTTCTGGTTTTGGCAGTGTCTCCTTTTTCTGTACCACAAGTTCTTCCTCATTTTCAAGAGCGATGTGCTCCTCAACTGATGTCGGGGTGACCATTTCCTCCGAGTGGGTTGAAGTTGAAGTACTTCCGCTCTGTTTGGCTTTAGGTGGTACTTGTTCACTTACCTTGCCACTCCTCATTGTCACGACATTGACATTATTTCGCGGATTCGGAACTGTGTCACTAGGCAAATTTCCAGGCGCTCTTTGTGCCATTTGTTGAGCAAGTTGACCCACTTGGGTCTCCAGATTCTTTATTGATGCTGAGTGATTTTTCTGGATGGCTCTTGACTCTTCAATGAAAGAACTTATGCTTGCTACTAACTTCTCAATAGCGTTCTCCCAAGCAGCTTTTTAAGGTGGAACTTGATTTGCTTGAGCTTCTTGTTGACCCCGAAATCCACCATGTTGATCTCTCCAAGAAAAATTTGGATGATTTCTCCAACCAGGGTTGTACGTACTAGAGTAGGGATTGTTCTGCTTCCCGTTATTACCCACAAAATTAACCTCTTCTAGTTCTTCTATATCATTTTCATCTAGTGCTTCACAAGCTCCATTTTTATGTGCTCCCCCACAAAAGTTACAACCCGTATGTTTCAATAATTTGACAAGGGCCACTTGGGGTTGTATATTTAGAGCTGCCATCCCCTTCTTTATCTCAGCGGGTATAACATCTTCTATCTGTTTTGAGAGCAACCTACCTGGAGCCAACCCAACATCCATAACATTTAATACCAATATACCACTTGTTGACCCACCACCTCTGTCATACAACATCATCTGTTCATTTGATGCCATGATCTCAATAATTTTGCGTGCTTCTGATGCGGTCTTGTAATTCAAAAAACCACCTGATGTAGCATCCAACATAATTCTAGTGCTAGGCCTCAAACCATTACAGAATATTTGCATCTAAGCAGTGTCGTCATAAGCATGATTAGGGCATCCTGCTAGTGAACTCTTGAACCTCCTGTAAGTGTCACGAAGAGATTCTCCCTCTTTCTGTTTGTAACTGGAAATCTCTTGCCTCTTTCTAACGAACACAATTGGGGGAAACTATTGTTCTAAGAACTTATCTTCAAGGTCATCCCACGTGGTGATGCTACTGGCAGGAAAGGAGTTAAGCCACTCCTTAGCATCATCTTTCAATGACAATGGAAATAATCTCAATCTCTTGCCTTCTTCAGAACAACCATCCACTTTCACTGTTTCACATAATTCAAAGAAGTTTGTGAGGTGTCTATTGGCGTCTTCGTTATGTTTACTGGAAAAATGAATCTCCTTCAACTCTCGGAATAGAGTGGGGCTCACTTCAAACTTGTTAACTGTAACCAGTGTGTTATTGATAGCCAATCGAGCACGGTTTCTATTTCGATTCCCATACTCGCCGATGGTACGTTCAGGTGGTGGTGGATCGGCCATTTCCGCAAATATGAAAAGATCCCCCGAATCCTCTTCTTCCACTACTAATTGTTTTTCCCTTTTCCTCCTTTCTTGAACCACATTTCAATTTGCTTTCGCAATTTTTTTGATTTCTGGATCAAAGAGAAGTTCAGCTGAGGACTGGCCTCGCATACAAGGTCAGACAAATTGTGAATAATAAACGGTTTTAAAATAAAGAAAAATAAATAATTAAAATAAAAATTTATTGCAGAGCAAAAAATTTCAATTAAGTAAATAAATTGTACTCAATAGTGATATGGCAATCCCCGGCAACGGCGCCAAAAACTTGATAGCGTTTCAGCAAGTATACTGAATCGTTGCAAGTAATAATAAAACGGTAGTACCGATTGTCGAACTCAAGGATTGCGTTTTACTATTGAATTATATTTGATTACTAAATTGAACAAAAACTTTCCGAATTGATCGAAATAATATTTAAAATTAACAACTGTGATAAAATTGATCCTTTATAATGAGAAAAATATCAGGGGTGAGTCTCACTTCGAATCCAACCTTGGTATCTAATTTGTTCCTAGTTACTAAATTCCTTTACTGAATTATTACCGAATTCTCGTTATTAGTCTTGCCCTAATGTCTTAGTGTCAGAACCTTTAATTCCAAAGTAACCCCTCACTACGCGAAAAAACGCATTTTACAGCGCTTTTGTTAAGCCATTTACAGCGCTTTTTCAAAAAAATAAGCGTTGTAGTATCTAGCGTTGTAAAAAGATACAACAACGATTTTTAAAATAAAAAAACGCTGTAAAATAGGTGGATATATTGCGCGCTTGTTATACTCGTTTTACAGCGCTTTTTTGAAAAAACACTGTAAATCTCTGCAATAGCGCTTTTTAAATCCCTGTAATAACGTTTATTATGCATGCACATATTACAGCGCTTTTTTGAAAAAGCACTGTAATAGGTGTTTCAATAGATGCATTATTATGCACCTATTACAGTGCTTTTGCAAAAAAGCGATGTAGTAGGTGCATTCAATAGATGCATTATTATGCACCTATTACAGCGCTTTTTCAAAAAAGCGCTGTAATAGGTGCATTCAAATGCATTGTTATGCATCTTTTACAGCGCTTTTGCAAAAAAGCGTTGTAGTAGGTGCATTCAATAGATGCATTATTATGCACCTTTTACATCGCTTTTTCTAAAAAGCGCTGTAATAGGTGCATTCTAATGCACGTTTTACGGCACTTTTTCAAAAAAGCGCTGTAATAGTTGCTTTTTTTTCTTCTTATTTTAGTTTTATTAAAAAATGCTGTAAATGGAATTTTTTAAAAGCGCTTTTTCGTTTTTTATGGCATTTTTTTAGAAAGCGCTGTCTTTTAATTTTTTTTCCAAAATCATTTTCATCCAGAATCAGTTCACACAATCATTTCACAATCAAATTAACTTTATAACTATACATATTTACACACAATCAGTTCACAACAAATTACAGCACATAACTATCCCTTGCAGCACATAACAGCTTACATATTCACAACAAATTACAACACAAAACAAATTACAACATATCAGAATACATATTCATATACTTATTCACATATAACTACATATTCACAGCTTTTCAAATGTGCCCTATTCATATAACTACATATTCATATACATATAACTATCATAACTACAGCACAGAACAGAACTACCCCTTGCAGCATATAACTATCCCTTGCAGCATGCCATTTCCCAGCAAATCAAATAATCTTCATTTCAATCACATACTGACACCAGTCTTCCTTTATTTATGTTAGATCTCTTTCAAAGTATGTTGGACTGGAATCGTCAAAGTACTGTGCGATATAAAAATTGAACATAAATAAGTTAGAATCAAATATATACATAGTTTATATATGAAAATCAAAAAATGAAAATATCCGTACTGTTTATGGGATTATAGTTTGATTCATATCAAAAATCTACTTCATGAATCGCAATATATAGTACCCACAGTCAATGTTGTTAGTTTGACGAAGGCACTATAAAATAAAACATATAAGTCAATAAATATTTGTGCATTTATTGTAAATGAAATTTTAAAGACATATATTTCAAACCTTTATTGGAATCCATGTGATGTCATTTGACTTTTGCTTCGACACTGTAGCACCTCTTTGAGCTCGAAAAACTTGTAAAGCATTATCGAATAAATAAATGTGATTACTATAGCATTAACAAGCACATTATTTATATATATATATACATGTATGTAAGAAATAAATGAATATTACTTACGTGTCGAACATAGTCTTTATATCGGAGTGATTGTGGTAATGGTGGTGCAAGAGATCTAAATAGTATATAACTTCAGAGGTCGCATTGATTGCAAATAGCACCCAATGTGCCCTACAACAACAAAAAAATTATTTACACAACTAATAAATTAAGATCTCATAAATTAAAAAAGATATAAATAAAGAATATATAATTACGTACCCTGAATTATATGGTGCAAGGAACAACTTATCCTTCTCTTTATTTCCTAATAGGATATCTACAATTTATTTCTTTACATTCACTGGATTGAGCTTAAACATCGAAACCTTATGCGGAGACAAGAATTCCTTAGTGGATTTAAGATTAGAATTAAGTCTTACCGTACAAGAATTCTCTTGTTTAAACTATTGCCTTTGCAACTAATTTAATTGGTTTCATGACCTGCATCTATCCCTAGACTACAAATTCATGAATTTCTCATCTCAAGCATTCGTAAAGTCCATTTCCGTTTCAAAATACGAATCGTAGAACACTTTAATGTTGATCAAGCAATAAAAAGCATTAAGCACAGATATGAGAAAAATTATTCAATAAACTCATTCATATAACTAGAAATCAAATCAGAGAAATAAGGGTTTCATCTTGTTACACTCATCCCTAACAAATAGGGTTTAGTTACTCATGACAGAGATACAAAAGATAGGGATTAAAGAAGAATTACAAGAATGATTCATGAATAATTCTTGATAAAACTGCTCCAATGATGTTAGAAACGGTCATCTTTGAGTTTCTCTGCTAGGGCATAAGTCTCCCCACTTCCCAATAGCCAAAAAGATCCCTCAAAAGTCAGAAAAACGAGTTTTAGGCGCGCTTCCAGCGCACAACATCTTCTTTCTGGAGTTTAGTGCATTTTTCTCTTATTTTGAGTTCGAATTTGGTTTTGATGTATTCATGAAAGTTGTAGCTATGGATCTTAGATTTAATTTGCACTTGGTTTGACTCCAATTGCACATCTACAACTCCAGATATGGATGAAATACTTCACATAGGTAATGTTGATTTCTCACCAAAATTCAGCACTGCACTAAAACAAAGAAACAACGCAAAAATACGAAAAATATCTACTTAATAAAGGAAATAAGAACATAAATATTTCATTAAATCAAAGAACTAAAATCAACAAAATATATCAAATAACTCCTTAAATTAACTAATGAATAAAAGATAAATAAGACTAAAAACAATGAAAACTATGCATATGATGAAAAACATCACTTATTGATCAAAAATCACCGTCTATCTTACAAGAACAGGAGTTATCTTCTTTGATTTCTTTCTCTGGAAGGATGCATACACCACAATTTGTGAAAGATGAAGGAGATCCATCTGAGGAACTAAAAGCTCCTAAAGGTTCTGGAACTGTGGAAACGAAAAGGGTATTTGAGAATCATCGAATTAAGAATGTACAAGGTAGTGAAAATGGTAGCTTTAACATTGAATGCAGGTGTTTGGATCAAGTGAACTTTTTAGGATTAACAGTAATTACCAACAGAGGAAGGTACCTGATAAATTGGCTTGTGAGCTCATTGCTAAAGCTTAAACACCCTAATGCAGAAGGGTTTCCTTAGTCAAACCCTAAACCATATGAGAATTTGTGATTTGAAGATGAAGAAATTAGGGTTGAAGATGTAGGTTGTTGAGTTTTTATTAAAAAAATTGAGGTTGAAGGTGAAGATTATTGAGTTTTTATTATTTACTTGGTTTATTAATTAATTAATTAGTTTTAAGTTTTTAATTAAATGATTAAATGAGTTAATAAAATGAATTTTAATTTTAAATATTGCCTAGTCAACAACAATTACATAGTTACCATGTGCCACTTCATCCAAAATTAGTCATGTCACCATTTTTTTACTAAAAGAGATTCATAAAAGATTTTTTTAAAACTTGTTAGAATTTGCAAGGGTATAAATCAAGCAAAAAAAAATTACAAGGACTAAAATCAAAATGAACCATATTTGCAAGGACCAAAAACATATTTAAACCTTTATCAAATGATAATCAACAAACTCTGTAAACAAGTATCCAATTTCTTGACTGAATATACTCTATTATAAATGGAGATTTTATATCCCATATGTATTCTCAATATTCTCTCGAATATGCTTTTACGACCCATCTTAATCCATTACATTGGAGCAACTGAAATATACACAACACATCAAAAAAATCTATCAGATAGAGAATATTAGGTTATCAACCAAAAATTGATCGTAAATTAAAGGAATGATTTACATATATATTAACTTATTGGTTTGATGCAAATCAATATGTCCACATACACGATTGCATGTTCTCAAAGTAAAACTTAGAAGTTATAATCTCATAAGTATTGGTCATAAATTAACTATAGATGTCTAAAGAACGGATCTTCAAGTTCATTTTTGTGTATGATTATACGTTAGTAATGTTACATGATGTTCAACATCAAATCCAATAAACACTCAATACTTTTCATATTCTTTTTAGATAAAAAACATCTCTTAATCAAATTTATTTGGACAAGAATCTCACAAACTTCTGATTGTGAGTTAACAACAAACATACATGTTACCATTTACTTTATGATTGAGATTATAAAGATTTGATTTACCTTATGTATTATCATATACTTATATAAAAGACAACCTTTTGTATATAAATAAATGAGAAAACAAAACTTTCTTCAAGAAAAAAAAACTCAATAAATCAAACCTACATATTTTATTTAAATAGCTATAAAATATATAAAAAAAAATTAAAAATAAGATAAAATATTTATTTGCTCATTTGAAATTGTTCAAAATATGCACATGATAAAACTTGAGAATTTCAAGAAAATGGTTTAGCGACTCATATTATCAATAAAATTTATCTCTAAATATAAAGATGTCAACAAGAAAATATAAGATCGAAATGACTTAAATAAGTTCCATAGTGAATATTTGAATATTAAATCATATAAGAAAATGATAGTTTAAATAATTA
>JBBPBQ010020321.1:46280255-46294764 GCA_037974755.1 Cicer yamashitae
AAAAAAAAAAAAAAAAAAAAAAAAGACTAAATAGTTAAATTAAGGAATATTTAAAAGACATTTTAGTAGATTTTAATAATTTAGGGACCAATTTAAAGAGAATAATAATCTGTAGACCAAATAAGTGGTTTATTCTTTTGATTTTGCATTGAATTCCTAACCTCCTTTTGTTCTCTTTTTCTATAATTCTCTACATCGTTAACAATACTACATTATATTCATCTATAGTCTATACTACACTAAATTAGAATCAATTTCAAAACAACAAGCACCATAAAACGGGGTACAAACCATCATTTTTTAAATAAATGGAGATTTTTATTAATATGTTTTTAATGCATAAATGTCTAATTAATGTCATATATTTTGAGAATTTGTGCATTTATATCATTTATTTGTTTAAAAATTATAGTAATGAGAAAAATAGAGATTATGAAAAATGCAGATGATTCTAACTCCATAAAACGTAACGGAGTAAAAAATAATAGAAAAACAATACATTAAATTTACATTTTTTTAACAACTCAAAAATAAATATATTAAATAAATATTCTAAGCGCAAGAGGTGTTTAAAACAAGTACAAAATAAACAATTTTTCTACTGAATGACCAAAACGAATCAAAAACTCAAAGACCGAACTACTCAAACAAGAAACAAAGCATTTAATCACAAGTTATGTCTATGCACACTAATGATTGGAAGTACAATTGGTTATATCCATAACAAAATCCATTTACATGCAATTTGATTCATCTCATACTAAAAGTTTAATCTGCTCAATAATAAGATTTGCATTCAAAACATATGGAAAAAAAATCGCCTCATTTCTTGATTTCCAATGTCACCGCAAACCAAACTAAATTAATTCTTTGACGCATTACTGCATCAAAAAATGTTATCAAATTGATTAGCGTGATTGATTGTGTCCATAGGAAACACACCAGATAGTCCAAGTCAATTCAAAACATCATATCCCACATATCCAAAAAGAGGGCAAACATCACTATGGTACGATCCTTTGAATGAGCTTAATTTTCACACGTGTACAAAAAATACATTGTCTGTAAATCACAACCATTAATATGTAATCTTAAAAATAATTATGATAAAAGTCAAATATTTTTAATAATTTGATGGTTGTGATTGATTGAGAGTGTAAAACTCATTACAATAACAATGTATATAAACGAAATCCATTTAAAAATAGTAGCTAATAAAAACTTTATACCAATAATATGATCATAAAAGAATTAGATCATAACTTGAGCTGCATAATAGGGTGAAAAGGGTGTGAATCCTGCTCATGTAAATCATAGGTAAACTAAAATATTTGCTAAATTACGTTTTTGTCTCCAACGTTTGTAATTTAAGAAAATGTTTAATGTTTGTAATTTAAGAGACTAAAATAAAACGTAAAAAAAATATATAGGGCCAAAATGTATAACATTTATAACTTATGAACCAAAATAAAATTAAAAATATTTAAAAAACCAAAGTGAAATTTAAAAGTAAATTTTTTGAGTTGAAATCTAAAAATAACTTAAGACCAAAATTTTAACTCTTTTTTTTTTATTCGAATAGCCAATGTTAATAATTAGCATTAGTATTTGTCAATATTGTTCGTATTTTTTGAAGGTAAGATTGAACTCGCGACTTTCTTATCACTCTACTTCATAACTTCTTCATCACAGCCACCAAACCAATCTTATATCTTGTTAACATATTTTAACTCTTAATTAGGGACTTACAAAAAAGCTCTTATCATTACTAATGGATTACTTTTTTTTTTACATCAAGAGGCTCATATCATTTTATTAATGATAATTTGTTGAATACATGTAGAAATATCAATAAAAAGATGGATATTAGCTAAATATGGGACGGCCTTAGCTAAAATGTAAGCTGTTTCATTTGCTTGTATCCGAACAAACTCAACATGAGAATTAATAACATGGGTAGTGTCTCATTTGCTTATATCCGAACAAACTCAACATGAGAATTAATAACATGGGTAGTGAACAACGACATGCAATCATCTAGAATATCACCAAACTTTGAAATATCTATATTGGTACTAATATACTGATCAACAACACACTTGAGCCAATAGGTGAGAATCACTTCGTTTTGCCTAAGACAAATTGTCCATTTGAGTGTCAAATGGACATAACATACAAGGAAGATGATGAAAAGGATGCATCAACGTTGTTTTAACTCCATGAAGATATGTCAATAATATATACCACTTTCGTGTCGTGTCACCTAACATAAAAGGAAGTAATCGACTCAAAATGGTAAAAAATTTCTACACAATCATGTTTGATTAATCTAAAAGTGGAGACTTGTTTTAGTTCTTTAAAAAATATGAGATCCAATTTAATTATTCAAAAAAATAAAGGTAATTTTTAGTTATTAAGAAAATTAAACTAGAACACATTTGTCATGTAGGAAAAATAAAAGAAAAAAAGAAAGTAAAAAAGAAGACAAAAATAATAGAAAGTAATATGTTTATTTAGTAGTTTAGCACGAAAGAAAAAGTAATTTATATGCATCAACAATATAAATTCATTTTATATTGTCATCTGATGAGAATAATTATTTTTAACACTTCAGCTTAATATATTTCAATGGAACTAAAATTAAAAAAAAATTAAAAAAAATAATTGTCTCCATTCAATTAAAAAATACACTGAAAGTTGGATGATTATTTAACATTTTTTTCTTTTCTCAAATTCACCGATTGTAAAAAACAAACACATACAGGGATTCTTGCAAATTAATTTGGGAGATATAACGTGACCAATGAGATAAAATGTTTGTATTTGTTTTAACATTTGTTACATAATGAAATAATTTTTGATGCAAAACGATAAATAGAAAAGAAGAAAGGGAAGAGTGATGTGTGGGAGACGAGATTGCTGATCATGAGTGTGAGACAAACAATATTAAGAGTTATTGAGTTAGTCAAATTATTTTTAGGTTTTTGAATTTTAATTCAGTTAAACTATGTTAAGCTTGTGTAAAAAATGTCAGTTTTTATTAGATGATAATATTAAATAATTTTACAGTCTCATTGTGTTTTGCATTTATAAAATAACATGATTTTTCTTTAAAAAAATAGATATGATTAAAAGAATTAAAATAAGTATTTTTTTTTAATTAAAAATAAGTATTTTATTTTAATTAAAAAATTAGAAAATATAAAGAAAATAAATATATAATAGTGTAGTTTATTAAATTGAGAAGCTTTCTTCCATTGTTACAAAATTTATTTATATATATTCTTTTTATTTTTCTTTTTATAATTTTATATTGATTATAATGAAATATGTATTATAATTTATTTTATTCTTTTTAATTATATTTAATTTTTGCTTCAAAACATTTGTACCATTTTATAAATATACATATTTCTTTCTTTTTCCTCTCATACAAAATTACTAATTAATTGATGTATTTTTTTTTATTTACTTCTTTTTCCTTTATTTTTCTTAAACAAAAATTTAATTGTTTATTGATTAAACGTTGTTTGTTTCAAATTTTTTATATTTATTAAAATTATACTTTTTATTTATCAATTAAAGTTTTAAAAATTTGGCAACACAATAGTTTGTACACTAAGCAGTGGTATTGAAACATTACATTCAATTATGATAAAGTTTTTTACACATTACATTAACTTTTGCTTATATTTAATGTTTTAGACACGATTATCCTATAAAATGGCAGAGAAGCCGCCACTGGCTCTAACTATAAGTTTGCGACAAGACTTGAGACATTGAGAATAAGTCCGTATTCTACTGTATACTAAAAATTACATTCAATTAATTCATTTGCGACAAGACCTGAGACATTGAGAATAAGGACGTATTCTACTGTATACTAAAAATTACATTCAATTAATTCATATGTTTCATTGAGAATTCCTAAAGTGTATATAAATTTACTTCTTTTAGATAGAGTTGGTGAATGTGACATTCTCATTGTTTTTCATGTTTATAAAGCCGGATGAAAGGGAAGGCAATATATCAAGCGCTTTACTTCTCTATGAAAAACCAAATATTTTTACTTAATAAAAAAGACTCAAATATTCTTTTTAATAGAAATACTTCACATTCTAATATTCTTACGATTAAAACCAATAAAATCTTATATAAATTAAATAAAACATTTTGTTTTTGTTGCAAATTATTTAATACTCTCTTACTACGAGTAAATTGACTAATAAAGGTAGTAGAGATCGGAGAAATATTAACTATAAATTGAGAAATTATGAGAGAAAAAGTGAGCACATTGTTCATATAAGAAATATTAGTTATAAATTGAAAAATCATGAGAAACGTAGTAAACATATTGCTAACATGAGTTATTAGAGTGGTACAACGTATACACACTATTTTCTTCTTCAACTAAAAAATGGAAAATTTTACACGAGTTTTTGATGTTGATGTAGAACAATTAAAATGACTTATTTAATTTTTTGACAAATATATAGAAAATAGATTTGAAAATGCCATTGATTCAGCTAATGAAATTTTCTATAGTTATTAAATAAAATATTAATAATTTATTATAGTTATTAAATAAAATATTTAAATAAGTGATTTTCGTATATATTAAAATTTATTTCGTATTTTTTTGTGATTTTGTCATTTTAGTTCGGTGAGGGCTATCTTAATGTTTTCGGAGGCACTGTTCGAATTTAAAAATTGAGCCTCTAAAATCACAAAACTATAGCATTAAGATTCAAGATTCTAACATTTGATGGTGGGTGGTGGTGTCTGGTAGGCCGCAGCCACTGTCACAAACTCAGTGGTGGAAAATTTCCTATTTGACTATTTATTTCAGATATAAAGTGCAAATATAAAATTTTAGAGTGTTCAATATACAAAATTAAGGATATCAATATAATTTTTTAAATGTTAGGGTATATTATAAAAAAATTGGGGCCTCCTTAATTGGGGTCCGTGCCAATGTTTTGGTTGCATTGGTAGATCGACGGCTTTGGGTTCGGCATTATTTTGATTTTCCGTCTAGGTGCGACGTTATATAATTTTATGTTACAGTGTTCATTTGGTTCATATTGACAGAGCGGCAATTTAATCAATGACTTTGACGTCTTCAATGTTACATATCCGGAAACATGGGTATTCTAGATGGTTCATTTTGGTCGTTGTCACAATTGTAGACAATATCGTTTAATGCTATTAACTTGAATATTGTGAGTTTGTTCATATATTTATCATTTTTTGTTTTATTAATTTTTAATTGTATTGTAGATCGATGTAATTTCTACCAATTTAAATAAATGAGTACCGCTTTTTGTCAATAACAAAAAAATTATTTCGGTTTAATATGTTGAAAGACTAAAAACTACCTCTATATTTCTCAACGATTAAAATAGATTTTTACTTGTATTAACTATTAAGCAATATATCAATAGAGAGCAACATCAATTAACTAAGACACAAAAAAATGAATCGAGTCTCAGGAAATATTCTCTCTAGATTCAATTATAAGAAGAAAATAAATGCATACATACTCAAATATAACTAAATGTCGATCAATCTATTTACATTTAATGTTTATTATTATTTCAAAAATACACTTAATTTAATTGAATAATATGGTAAGGAGATGACAATTTTAATTAATGATATGTTAGTAAATATATATTTTTTAAGCAATCAAAATAAATTTTAATACAAATTAACTACCATTTTTTATAAGTATTAAATTCTCCTTATTATAGTTCCTCCTTCCTTTCTTATTATAAAATCCACTACATTTTTCACATGTATTAAAAAAGTAGATAATAAATTTAATGTGTGTATGCTATGTGTTGTTGTTTCTAAAATAATTTTTATATTTGAATGCGTTCAACTTTTTATTTTCCAAAATAAATTAGTAGTATTAATAAGAGTTGTGCTAAAAAAAAATAATATTACATATATCCTCAATTATAAATATCATTTGAGAAAGTAATTTGTCTCTAAATACAAACACCTTTTTCAAATTACTATGTGTATTTATTATTTTTTTTTAATATAATTCTTATCAATACTATTAATTTATCTTGAAAACGAAAAGTAAAACTTAATACATTCATGTATTAAAGATATTCAGTAATATCTACACATACTGTCACAAAAAAAAGTAACATCCACACATAAAATTTTTACAAAAAAAAAATTATACATAAAATTGATACATTAAATTTACTATATATTTTTTTGTAATTTATATGAAAAAGGACATGTGGACTTACAATTAGGGATGAAAGCCGTAAATATTTTGAAAGAATCGTATATATATAGACAATTTTTTTTAAAAAGTGTTTATAATTACTATCTTCGATCTTAAAGGTCTAGTTGTTTGGTTTCAACGCAAGGGAGAAGAGAGATTTTAATAGAGAGAATGGGAGGAGAGATAATTTATTTTTTTAATGATTTTGTGTTTAGTTTAAAGGAATGAAAGAATTTTAAATGATTTTTATTTTGTTTTGGTTCTCTCTCTTTCCTTTCAAATTCTTCAAAATGGAGGGAAAATAAATTTAACTCAAAGAGGAATTTTGGCTCCCTCATCTCCACTCCGTTCTTAAAAATTGAATAAAACACAAAAATTTAAAAGTATTTCCTCCCCTCCGCTCAATTTAACTCTAACCAAACACACCCTAAATATTGCAAAAATGAGTTAAAGAAAATTGATATCCCCTTCATTCTTTTTTAATTGTCATATTTGCAGGAAATTTATTTTCCAATTTAATTGTCATTTTTAAAGTTCAATGTAACATTAATTATCGATTTGTCAATAATATTTTTAGTTATTTATTTCACAAAGAAATGTATGATCATAAATGATTAAATATATTATAAGAAAAAATTAATAATAACATTATAAGTAACAAATTTTATTGGTTGTCTTGAAATGTGTAAACCTTTTAATAATATTATTAGTTTTATTTTAAAGTCCTCATAAAAGCTTCTAGTTCTAGGTCCACTAAGACTCATTCACCACTTACCCACTCTCACACTTTGAAATATGTTTATTTGTTATAAATTTTGTAAATAATGAAATGAACAATAGAGATGGGTGATTGAATGATTTGTTAATTACATATATAGAATAACATATTTGATAGTGTTGACAATAAAAAAATTATTGAAAATTTTAAAAATATAAAATCCCGTAAATGATAATTATAATTTGTAAAAACTCTTATGTATCTTGAATTTATTTAATCATTTCAATTATATAATAATATTTTATAAAATTTACTGATTTCTTTAGTTAAAATATATAATACTCTTTTTTTTTACTTTCATCAAATAAACTTTCTAAATCAGTAGCTAGAAAGGAATATATATTAAAAGGTGTTTCTATTTTTATGATAAAGACAAAAAAGTATACTAAATTTTTTCTTATATTAATAAGGACAAGTAGTATTATTTTATTTGTGGGGACAAAGATACAATTACAAACACAATAACATGTTGAAGACGAAAACATCGAGACAAGATTTGACGCAAAATGAGAGTCCCTTTGGGCCCCACATCTAACGTCACGTGCCCCTCAATAGTCAATCCCATTCATTCATTCAGTCACTCTTTTCACATTCTTGTTGCAATTCCCAAACCCATAATAACGACGATGAGTGGAGATGGAAGAGAGAAACTAGAAATATTTTAGGTTCAAAAAGGTAGGGGAATGGATACAAATTTTTAATGATTTTATTTTTAATAAATTATCATTTTAATTTTTAAAAGAGTAGAATGATATTATTTTGATCTTTAATGTATTTAAAAATTTAAATTAATATTCGAATCATCAATATAGTTTTTAAAAACATAATTTATTATCATAAAAGTTCTTGAAAAATAAATTTATTGTTATTAAAGACTAAACTGACCGATGTTTTATTGATTTAAAAATTAATTTGTATTTTTAAGTGAGTCAAGGACTAAAATGACATTGTCTTGCACGTTTGAGATTAAATGATAATTTTATTTGTTGTGTTTGTTTCAAAGAAAATAAATAAATTTTAAATATTTTTTTATGTTGAGCCTCTCCCTTTCAAATCCACAAAGTAAAAAGAGAACAAAAACCACTTTATGATGAATTTTACTTTCCTCTTTTACCCTTTCCTCCTAAAAAATGAACCAAACACATTTCATCTAAAATATCTCCTTCCCTCTACTCCGCTCTCCTCTGTCTATCTCCAACCAAACACACTATTATTCTCTTAGTACCAAAATTACAGGTTGCGTGTGCTCGAACATTTTTTTGAAGGTCGTTATTCACTATCAAACTTAGGTCCATTTTTTCAATGGAAAAAAACTTAGGTCCATTTTTTTATATGATTTTTGGATGATTTTTAACTTAAAATACACTTTCATTACTATAATAAACTTTTGAGAAAATTATAAATTTAAGTATTGGTTAAATTAAGAACTATAAAAAAAAATGAGAAAATGCACACAAGTATTGTCTTTTTATAATTTAGGAAATAAAATGTTCATTTAATTTGTAAAAAGAACTATTGAAAATTCTAAATAATATTGTTAGATATATTGTTCTAATATGACAATGTGATCTAATGCTAATACTGTTCTAATTTTGAGAACTTGGCCGATGACAAATATGTTTCTTAAATATGAATTATTATAAGCTTCAAATTGTATATTATAATTATTCTCATTTTTATTTAAAATATATAAAAAAAATATTAAATTTAATTAATTGAGTAATGACAAATATTTATTTTTTGTGTGAATTGTATACTGCAATCATTTTTTAATGACTCATTTTTAGATAAACGTAAAAAACTGAAATGTGAAAAATTAAAGCAATGTCGTATTATAACAATTATTATCATTTTTATGTCAATGGTTTTAAAAAACAATGATTTTAACTAATTATGTAATGATAATCATTTTTCATATGTATGATTTTTTTAATAAATTATAATTAGAATATTATAATTATTCTTATTTTATTTAGAAAATATCAACAAAATATTAAATTTAGCTAATTGGTTAATGATAAATATATGCAACGTGGACGAATTGTATGTTCAATGATTCTTTAATGACTCGTTTCTAGAAAAACATCATGATAGAATTGAAGTGTGAAAAAAATTATAGTTAGTGTAAATTAATTGTTCTTAATTTTATGTCGACAATATTAAAAATCACTTATTTTAACTAATTATTTAGCGACAAACATTAACATGGAGTATGATTTTTATAATATTATAATTATTCTCATTTTTATTCGGAAGATAAAAAATTACTAAATTCAACAAATTGAATAGTGATTTTTGTGTGTTTTGTATATGGAATGTATGCTCCAATGACTTCTTTAATAACATATTCCAATAAAACAACTTAAAAATTAAAGTACGAAAAACTTATAGTTATTGTCTTATAATTTTTCTCATTTTTATATCGACGACATTAAAAATATATTAATTTTAACTAACTATTTAGTGATAATCATTTATCTTGTGTATGATTTTATTGTTATTTTTATTTAGAAGATATAAACTAATATTAAATTTAACTAATTGATTAGTGATAAATATTTGTCTCATGTATGAATTGTACGCTTTAACGGCTTCTTTAGTGACTCATTTTAAAAATAATAAAAAACAACGAGAAAAAATTGAAGTGTAAAAAACTATAGTTTTTTTATGAAAAAAAAGTTAGTGTATTGTAATTGTTTTCGTTTTTATGCCAGCGATATTAAAAAACACTTATTTTAACTAATTCTTCATGTATGGTTTTTTAATAAATTATAATTAGTATATTATAAGTATTCTCATTTTTATTTAAAAAATACTAAATTTAACTAATTGATCAGCAAAAAATATTTGTGCTGCGCATGAATTGTACGTTCCAACGACTTCTTTAATTACTCGTTTCTAGAAAAATAATGTGAAAAAGTTGAAGTAAAAAAATTATAATTTAGTGACTTAGTGTATTGTAATTGTTTTTATTTTTATGTCAATTGTATTTAAAACATTAATTTTAAGTAATTCTTTAGTGACAATTATTTGTCTCGTGTATGTTTTTGTAAACAATTACACTTAATATATTAGACTTATCTCATTTTTATATAGGAGATATCAAAATAATGATAAATTTATGTAATTGATTATTGATATACATATCTCTCGTGTATGAATTGTATGCTCCAATTGTTTCCTTAGTGATCCATTTTCAAAAAAACAATTTGAAAAAATTATAGTTAGTATATCATGACTATTTTCATTTTGGCTAAATACCACCCGTAATCCCTTAACTTAATTTCGGTTAACGATTTAGTCCTTTATCTTTTTTTTTTCCGATTTGGTCCTTTATGTTTTTAAATAATTTCAGCGTTACCCTTTAAGTGGGGTTCCGTTAAGAAAAAGTTAAAAATTCTCTCATCTAGATCATCGTATATGTTCATCAAACCTCTAAGAACGATTGTCACTGATCTGAAGTGATGTCTATGGAGTATAAATATTCATAGCTTCAGTTTTAACAAATCAATCCTACTACCAAATTTAGAACAAACTTTGAATATTTTTCTAAAATATTTCCAAAACATAAAGGATAACTTTATCTAAACACGGATGAGTGATTTTTTTTAACTTTTTCTTAACGAAATCTCACTTAAAAGGTAACGTTGAAATTTATTTAAAAACATAAAGGACCAAATCAGAAGAAAAAAAAAATAAAAAAAAAATAAAAAAATAAAGGACTAAATCGTTAATTGAAATTAAGTTAAGGAACTACGAGTGGTATTTAGCCTCTCATTTTTATATCGACGATATTAAAAAGTCAATATTAAAAAGTGCTAATTTTACCTTATTGTTTTTTGACAATCATTTGTCTCATATATAATTTTTATAATAAATTATAATTAATATATTAAAATTATTTTTATTTTTATTTAAAAAGTATTAAATTTAAGTAAATGATCTCGTGTATAAATTGATAGTATAGGGAGGTTTTCCGTTGATGTACAATGGTTAAAAGCCAACAATAGCTACAGACTTAAGTTGTAGTAACTTAATGTTCATGAATTTCAGCTTTCGATGATTTATGAAGTTGGCAAAGTTAACTTTTTAGGAGAAATTGTGAACATAAAAATACCTGAGAGAAAATATGAAAAACAAAAAATAGATGAAAAATAAAGTAATAGATTTATATATCGGTTAACACAAGAGTAAGAGAGAATCAATGAGTTAATGGACATCAAAAGAATTTGGTTTAATTGTAATTTTAGTCTTTTTATTTTTACTGATTCACGAAATTGATTCCCTTATTTTAAAAGTCGACAATTTTGGTCCCTCCTTCTGATTTTTTAACTTAAAAAAAATGATGATATGAGATATTTTAAATAACGTGACATATGATATCATAATGTAAATGATTAACACCCATGAAATTGGAATAAAAACTTAGCTTTCAACTTCAATTTTTTTTTTATATTTTTAATTTAATTAATGACATATGAATAATTAATGTATCTAGATGGTTCAATATCATAAAATTGTATGTCACGTCATTAAAAATATGTCAATTATGTATTTTTTTAATTCAAAAATTTGAGAGAGGACCAAAACTGTCGATTTTTAAAATAGATGGACCATTTCCGTGAATTGGTAATAATAGAGAGGACTAAAATTGCAATTAAGCAAAAAAAATTTAAGGAGAGAAATTTAACTAATATTACTAATTTACTAAAATTTAACTATTTAAAACAAGAAGTGTTATTTGTATTTTAAACTAATATAACTATTTTTTTTTATTTGAACTAAGATGCATATTATAATGAAAAGAAATTATAATGTTATGAAAAGAAATTATAATTATATGTATTTAGATTAAATAAAAACTAATAGAAATCAAAAACGTTTAACATTCGGATTTTAATGCGGAATAAAGCTTAAAATCCGCAGGAAACACGTTACCTGCAGATTTACTTTGTTCCAAATATGGTGTTTTAGTGAGATTGGATTGCTTTGCTTTCATGAAGGTAAGAAAAACTTTAGGGGCTAGACAAATTATAATATGTCAAACAGTGTGAATTAAATAGAATTCCTTGCTTTCCATAAGAATTCAGGATTTCATGTGGCTGCTGTACATTTTGAGGTATACTTTGCTGGTTTTGTAAACGCACATCCAAAAAAGCAATAAGGAACACTCTTTCACACCTATCAGTACCGTCGTCGCCACACTGAAGAGCGGTTACGCATCTTCCTCTGCTCCAGTCGCAATAATGGTTCTGTCTTTCTTTTTGCTCTCTGCTACACACTTAAAGTGAGTTAGTACAAGTTTACACACTATCTATTCAACTCACTAGATAAATAGTTTATTTTTTTGTTTATATACTTCTCTCATAAGATTCTAGATAGTGGTTGTTTTAGTGGTTTATATTGTGAATATTAGATGACAAAGTATTTTTCTTAGGAAGTTGATCAACCGTTTGGATTCTGCTGTAGAACTATATATACATATAATTAGTATGTCATTGTTGATGGAACGTTATAGCTTTATTTTAGCTTTATTAATTTTATGATCTTAGAATGACACTATTATGTTGAGGAATGTTCTGATTTCTCTGACAAAGAAAGAGTGTTCAATTCTGGATTATTGTACTTTTGTTTTTTTGAGCATGTGTTGCAATCAAATTATAAATCAAGTTCTGTTTAGTTATGTTTTTAGAACTTATTTGTGAGCTTTTGTTATGTGAAACCTTACTTGTTTAGTTAGGTACTTATGTCATGTTCATGGTTTTGAATTTGAAGAGTGAGCTTGTGAAATTATATTAATGTGTTTTGTGAAAGAATTGGGATTTTTTAAGGTATAAAATGAATTTTTTATGATTATTTTTTGAATAATTTTCTTTTTATTATTTCTGTTGATTTTGGACGGAATTTTCATTATGCAATCAGTGATACTATATATCCTACTAGTATTTATGAAAATATTAATGTAGTTAAGTAAAATTAGAATTAGAAGCCTTGCAATTTATTTATGGCAACAATTTATTAATATTTAAGTAAAATTGGCTATATAACCAATCACTTGTGACAATCATGATTGCATCAACACATCATTGACTTGAATTTTTCACAAGGAAAAATTGATTCTTCCATCAAATTTCTCTATACCAAACTTCACAGCGGAAATTGACATACTTTAATAGTCCACCAGGTAGCTTCCCTGGAAAGAGGGGTGAGTCACAAACAACCACTTAAAAACCAAGTCTTTTCTAGCTAGAACATTTCCAAACTACACTTTCCCTATATCACCATTCTTTTATGATGCCGAAGATCATACAATAGTGAAACCACAAAAAAAAAAAAAAATACTAATAATTTATTTCTTTGGACCAAACCAAAGCTCTAATACTAGATGTTGGGGAGTCTGGGGTGCAGGAACAACAACGGGTCAAATACTCCAAAAGCACAAGAGATTTTAACACCATATCTTCATCCAAACCTTAAGGCATTAGGTATGTGGGCCACCTCTCTTATATATCCAACATATATTTTTGAATTATTTTTTGCATTCAAGTTTACAATATTATAAAAAGTACCACAAAAAAATGATAGCAAAATTTAATTTCTAGATACATATTTTTCGTTTCTTTTATTTTGAATTGATGGCGTTTGAAAAAATTATATTTTATAAATTCCAAGTTAAATAGAATAGATAGTTTAATTTTATTAATGTATTTGTGAGGGATGTTTAGTTTCATAGATGTTATTTGCTGCAAAGTTTTATAGATAGTTAATAGACTCGTGTGTGATTTATATATTAAAAGGTTAAATAAGTTTTTATTTTTATGAAACTTTTAAAAAAAAATTAGTCCCCATAAAAAAATATTTATTTAAGTCTTTACAAAATTATTATGCAAGCAGTTTTAGTCTCAGTTGGAGCATCAACATATTTTTGGATGATTGTTTTGCATGCATATTTACAACATTATAAAAAGTTCTTCTACAAAAAATGAGCTCAAAAATTGATTTTTAGGTCCTAATGACTTTTATCTTGAACATATGACTTTTAAAAAGTTCATATTTAATTTACCCCAAGTTAAAACATTATATCTTTGTGCGTATGAACTTTTAATAATGTTCTAAACATATTTGCAAAAAATTATTCCAAAATTTAAAAGTTGAAGTATGTTTCATTTCTGCAAGAACTAAAACAACTTGTAAAATAATATTGTATGAGCTAAAAAAACATGTGCTTTTTTTACTAAGACTAAAAACGAAATTTTAAAATTTCCAAGAATTAAAAACTTATTTAACCATATATTAAATTATATTTTTTTATGATAATCTTCTACACAGTTTTATTTAAAAAAATGTAATTGACACATTAATAATCAAATACATATTCTCTTTTAACTAATTGGAGAATGAAATATCATCTTTAAACAAATTGGCTGGTGACAAACTTTTCTTCTAATTTTTTTGATAAAATATTTAAAATACACACTAATAAT
>JBBPBQ010020321.1:46299286-46350436 GCA_037974755.1 Cicer yamashitae
TTATAATTTTATTGATTGTAATGAAATATTTATTTTTATTTATTATTATTCCTTTTATCGCTTCTAATTTTTTCTTAATGACATTAATATGGTTTTATAAATTCACATATTTTTCTATCACAATTTCTTTTAGCAAATTTTTTTTTGTCTCAAAGTGAATATAATTCACAATTTTCAATACAACTTAAATTATTTTTTTTAATACTACCTTTCAATAATTACTATATACAAAATTACCCTGCATTGAATAATAGTGAAAATCAATCAATAGTTAAAACGAGTTGTTTGATAAAATGATTTTTCTCATTCTTTGTTGCATTTCTTAATATTTATGCATAAAATCTTGAACGACATTCATTTTAAGACAGATGAAGTATTAAATAATCAACTTATTTTCTCTTCTTTAGTCTCTTTTATTTCCTCCACATTTTCTTCATCAACCAAACAAAATGTAAAGAAAGATAATGACTAATTGTCCGAATTTAATTTTTTCAGAGACATAAGTTACCTTTATTTTTTTGAGAGATTAAATTGAGTCTTATAATTTTTCTCTAACACTAAAATGAGGCTTCACTTTTTATTATTTACTTAAAATATTCGGTGTTATTTGAGTATAAGTTTATTTATTTTTGGTATAAAATTTAAATTTATTTTGAATTAGAAAAATACTTATTTTACTATATATATATAGTAAAAAAAATTGAAAATTGATGTATTTAGTTTAAAATTTAAATTAAAAATATTAAAATTTTAAATACTTATTTTATTTTAGAGGGGTTATGCTTTTTAAAGATGTAAATTTTTTTATATTTATACCTTTTAAAAACATTAACTTTATTGAGGTTTATGCACCATCTCATACGTAACATTGGTAATCAATACAAAATGTGGACAGTGAGAATGACATCAGATTTTTTTGTTGAGTGAAAGTGCAAATCGTGATAGATATCGTGAGTATCGCTCAAAATTATCTTTAAACTTAACAAATTGGTAAATAAATCCTAATACTATAGATGTTTGTAAAAATGGTCCATTTATTAATAATATACTAATATTAGTATTGACGATTCGTGCAATACAAAAAAATATATTACACGAATCTACGCCAAAATATAATATAAATTTTTTATTTATAGAATGTCAAATTCATTCATTTTCTGCAAATTATAGATTATTACCTCAAAATCTAAACACGTAACATAATTTTTATCTCATAAATTTTATATGTAATTTAATTTTAATAGAAATGAAATTAATGCGAGATACGCGTGAACAATACATTCATAGTTTTTAAAAAGTAGAGTTAATAAATTAGCCATTTTGACTAATTTTTACTATTTCAGTAATATTATTACAACGTTTCAAAATTCAGAAACTATTTAGATTGATATTCGATTACAATGTATACATTTTGTTTTTTTTTTTCTAAAATAAAAATGAGATCATATCTTCACGTTGTAAAGTTATTTCGTGGGCCCCATAGAATCTTATATACATAATTTTTTAATGCACACATTAATCATCATTTACTTTCCCTAATAATAATAATAATAATAATAATAATTTTAATTTAGTTTTGAGTGAGAGTCTATTTTAATATTTGAGAAAATCTCTGACCCAATTTAGTCATCAAAAAACATAAAAATACTTTGTAGTTCATGAGAAAAGTAATTGGGAGCTACTTCTGAACGACCATAATAAAAAAGACAATTTGATCAACATATCATAAAAAAAATCCTTAAATAATTTATTTTGTATTAAATTTGGTGAATTAATGTGGTTTTAATTTAATTTATTTTAATTGATTTACTCATATCTATTAATTTAATTTATTCACTTTTTTGTAGGGATTAAATTGTCATTTTTTAATTATTGTTAGAGATTTAACTGTTTTATCTTAATTATTGTCAAGATTGTTACTTTCTAACAAAACTTTTAAAAAATTGTTTAAATTTATTTTTTTAATTATTAAAAATTAATTTTGAAAAAAACAATTAAATATCTAACAATAATTTAAAAAAGACAGTTTGATCTTTACATCATAAAAAAATCTTTAAATAATTTACTCTGCATTAATTTTGGTCAACTAATATAATTTTTTAACTCCATTTTTCTAATTGATTTACATATTACTTAAATTTGTTCACTTTTTTCTATAGATAAATTATCATGTTTTTTTAATTATTGTTAGAATGTTTTTTTTGTTGGTAGACGAGATAATAAATATTATAAAAAAGTTATACATAACTATAAAGTTAAGTTTAAATTAAAATATAATGTTCAATTTAATGATATCGACTATATCAGTTAAATTAAAATTTAAAATTTATTAAAAATTTAACTGTTTCATTTTGATTATTGTTTATCTCTTTGTAGCAAAAGTTTAAACAGAGACTAAAATTTTCAGATCTATTTCTTTAAGACAAAAAAGTTATTTTAACTTTTAAAAAGGCTAAATTAAATTTCACAATTTTTCTAATGAAATAAAATTAATTTCACAATCAATTTTTTATTATTATGATTATTATTTATGCCGGTGAAAGAAGAAGCGTAGTGCGCGAGAACAAAAGAAAACAGTGTTCCTTGTTTCTTTACCTTTCTTCCAGTTCCAAAAACCACACTCAAAAACCAAAACCAAAGTTTCGAACTTTGGAACTTGAATTCACTCACTCTCATGTCTTACCTTCATCACTCATACCCTTTTGAAGATGATTTCTATGATGAAATTGATGACCCTGAATTTGATGGTGTTATTGAAGATATTGCTGTTGATGAATATGAAATGGTTCCTTTTCTCAATTTTCTCTCAATCTTTTCTTGATTTGTTTCTGTATATTTTTTTTAGTTTTTATTTATTTATGTGTATTCATTTTTTTTTATAATCATTTATGTGTATTCATTGAATTGAACTGAAGGAAATTAAAAATTGTTTTTTTTGTTGATGATTTTAATTGGAATAGCTTACTAAGGTGACTGATACATCAGCTGCACAAGCAAGGAAGGGGAAAGACATTCAAGGAATTCCATGGGAGATGTTGAATATCAACAGAGATAGTTACAGAATAACAAGGCTTGAACAGTATAGGAATTTTGAGAACATTCTTGTATCTGGTGAAACTGTTGACAAGGTTTTGTTTTTTTATTTTTATTTTGATTTTGTTGTGTGTTTTTCATTTTAGCCCTTTTTCAATTGTTGAGTAGGTGTTGTCAAACAGTGCTATAGCAGCGGTTTAACATAACGGAATTTGATTAAATTGTTACTTTTTTGCTATACGCGATTTAATATGAAGTGTTGTTAAATAGCCGCTTTTGCGGTGCTATAGTGTTGCAACGTAGTAGAATTTGAACAATCTACTAATTTTTTCGATTGGCAACACTAGTTTGAGATTGTGTATTTTTTATTTTGTTGTGTTTTTCCTTTTAGCCCTTTTTTTTTTTCATTTGTCGAGTGTTGTCAAATAGTGGCTATAGCAGTGTTATAACACAACAAAATTTGAATGAATTGTTACTGTGTTGTGATACGCTGTTTAATTCCAAGTGTTATCAAATAGCCGTTATTGCGATGCTATAGTGTTGTAATATAGTAGAATTTGAACAAACTGTAATTTTTTCGCGATCTAGTTTGAGGTTATTAGGAGGCAGGGAAGTAAGTAGCATCAGAAATTGTTTGACTAATATTTTGATACGTAAAAAGTTAATATTTGTTTTGTTTTGTTTTGTGTCTCAGGATTGCAGTAAAGTGGAGAAGAGTGGAAAATACTATGACTTCTTCTATAATACAAGGATGGTTAAGCCTACCATCCTTCATTTTCAGGTTTGTTGATTTTTTTCTTTCATATGCTTTATGAATCTAATTATTTTTTTGGGTATTTTTGAATGACTAATGAGTATTTAGTATTGTTTGATGATTGATGAAAGTATATGACTTGAAAGTTGAAGTTCATGCATGCAAATATATGTTATTTTAAGCGGTTGTCTGTCATCTCTGATTTATCAAAATGTTGTCGCTTGTGCGGCTGCTTCGTGTTTTAGGGATGCACTAATTATGTGCAATCTTTTCGAAAAGAAATCCGAAGATTCTTACCATTTATTATTGTATCTAATATTTAGTGTTGTTAAATAGAAGTGCTATAGTGTTATAGCGTATTGAAATTTAAATAAATCGTAATTGTTCCGCGATACGCTGTTTAATACAAAATGTTTTCGAATAACGGCTATAGAGGTGTTATAGATCTGCCGTACAACAGAATTTGAACAAACAACTTTTTCTGCGATCTGTGATTGACAACACTAATACAATACTGAGGAAGTTCGATTGGAGCTCTTTTGTTGATATATAACTCAAATTGCTTGTCCATTTGCAGTACAGATAACAGTAATATTTCTTTTTATATATTTTACGATTCTAGAAAATAGGTTTTGCCTAGTTTTTTACTTAATTCGCAAGCCTGATGATATTACTGAGAAAAACTTTAGCCTGACGGTGTTTTTTTTTGCAAGATGCAGCTGAGGAACTTAGTATGGGCTACTTCAAAACATGATGTATACCTTGTCTCCAACTACTCAATTATGCATTGGTCATCATTAAGTGGCAACTTGTCCGAGATAATAAATTTCGCTGGCCATGTAGCCCCTACGGAGGTAATGCAGTCGAGTCTCTTATACAATCTTGTTAATATATAGAGAAAGATAAGTAAGAATCTATTTGATTTTTCTTGTTTAATTGCAATGTTGTCAAATAGCAACTATAATGTCGTGGAATTTGAATATATTGCTATTGTTCCACGATACGCTGTTCAATGAAAGTGTTGTCAAATAGTGGTGCTATAGCACTGTAGCGTAGCGGAATTTGAATAAACGACTATTTTCCACGATCCAAGATCGATAACGCAGTTTATTGATGCAAGACTTACTTAGAAGTCCACAATTTCTCTATTGGGATCATAAGAAATCTGCAGCTGTTCACTATACATGTGTGATTAATGAAGCTGGAAAAGTTAACATGGTTAATTTGAGAAAATACTTTTGTGAAGAGTGTTAAATAGAGTTAATCTTATCTTTGTTTGGTCTTTCAGAGATGTCCAGGAAATCTGTTGGAAGGATTTTCACAGACGCAGATTAGCACATTGGCTGTCAAGGATAATTTTCTTGTTGCTGGTGGCTTCCAAGGAGAGCTTACTTGTAAGGTAAGTCCACATGATTTCTGCCTTATCACGTATCTAGTTCTTTCGGTAATACTTCATCGATTAATGACACTACTTTATGCATTTGTGTATCCAAAGGTCGGTTTTCTATTCTATATCCAGTGAGAGGAATATCTTATTGTGAAAGATGAGATGATTAAATAATAACCCTTAGATTAACATCAAAGGTTTGGATAAATTTATTTTGGAAACTCTGCGAATCTTCTATTTTTCTCGTCTACGCAGCTTCGTTGTTTAGTGGCACCATGACTCTGTCCGTTGTTTCATCTCGTTCAGTCTCTCCAGTGCTGCCCTGTTTCGTGACTCATACCCAATTTGTTGTATTTCAGAATAACCTCTCAATATTTTTTTCAATCTGATACACATAACTAACAACTCTTGAAGGTTTCATTTGAATGCCAACAAGGGTCTTAAAGGGATGAGCCAACTAAGTTAATTTTTTTTATCGTGATCCACTTTGCAAATTAAGTTGGTGACTAAACAAGGAAATCAAATTGTCGCTATATCAATATATGGTGGGTATTTCGGCTATTTTCCGCTGTGATAAAAATGTTATCCAATGTGACTGGAAAACGTCACAACAGACACATAGTAAATGGGAGAGCATGAGGAGGAAGACCCATGTCTACCGGAAAGAAGAGAGGGCACATTTGCTTTTAAATCAAATTTAATTTATCGGAGCAGTTTATATTAATCCAAGGGTCATTATTTAAGGCACCAATCATGTTGATAATCTGTTTTTCCAGTTATATTTTATTTCTTTACTAATATGTTTTTCCACTCTATCTTTGTAGAATATATTATTGAATGCAACTTATAACATCTATATTTAATGCAGCGTTTGGATAAGAAGGGAGTAAGCTTTTGTACGCGGACCACACATGATGATAATGCGATATCAAATGCAGTTGAAATATATGAAAGCCTGAGGTATTTCTCGGAGCTCGTGTCTTCATTTGTCTCAGTTTTGGATGTTGTGTCTGACTTGTAAACTTTTTGCAGTGGTGCAACTCATTTTATTGCTTCCAATAACGATTCTGGCGTGCGAGAATATGACATTGAAAAGTTTCAGCTTTTGAATTACCTTCAATTCCCTTGGCCGGTGAATGTAAGCATTCTTTAACCATTCTGAGTAATGCAGTTCATTTTTTCAGTAATTGAAACAATACCAGAAGAATCTTGATTCAAAATCTAATATATTGATTAGAATGAAACATAGCAGAATCAAGTAAAAACCAAATTGTATTGAATTTCACTAGTTTCTCTATCTTTCAGATTTCACTAGTTTCTCACATGGGTTCATTTGCATTCACAGATTCCACGAACTTCAATGATTTTTTATTTATGTTTCTTATCAGTTGTTAAATCCAAGTAATTTGCTGTTTAGATTGGATATTTTGCTTGACTTTTTAAAAATATGTGATTTTAATTTAAATATATAGTGTCTTGATTTGAAAGTATTTTCTCTTGTAGCACACATCGATCAGTCCTGACCGCAAAATAATGACTGTTGTTGGAGATAACTTAGATGGACTGCTAGTAGATCCTCAAAACGGGAAGGTATGCAGTTCCTCTCGTCATTCGGTTATTGGATTTCTATTTTTTATTTTTTTATTTTCATTTAAGTCACTGTTTGGAAAATATTCTATTGATGTCTTCATTATTAACTTTCCTTGGTATTATAATTTTCCATGCATTTGCTGATAAATAAATCCTTTGATTTGGATTTTGTTTCTCATAACTTTATGCTTCTGATTTTTTTCCCTTCTTTTTATTGTGTGTGAGAATGATAGATATGATTATCAAGATGATTTCCTACTGGGCTTGGCTTCTTAACTTACTATTGAATTATTGATATTAAAATGGAAAATATTTTGCAGTTATTTCTAACCATCAATATAATTCACAAGGTTGTTCTCATTCATTTACATTATAAGTGGCTTATGGTTTTGTCACACCCAAGTTTTTTGACACTACAACCATGGTTATCAGTATCTTACCATACATGTAGTTGTAACTCGATTTGATACTAAATTGAATCCAATCGACACAAATCTCTAGTGTTGACTGTGTATCTATTTGAACATGAATCTTATCTAGAATCCCGATTCGCAGTAATGAATCACTACCTAAGCATAGTATAGTCAACTACTTTTTTGTCAACTTTGTATAACCAACCATTTTCTTTTGCCATTTGATATATGAATTGAATGTTGAATTATTTTGAGGTTTACATATGTTATATCAGCTTATATTTTTGTTGTCACTTTTGTACTTAAAAATGACATTTTTATTGACAAATTTATCTTATGATCCATAACAAGATTCGATTCACGATTCGAAAAATAGATCTTCCGATTCACAACTTGTAAAGGCAGTGTAAAAGTTTGTGGGTGTAAATGCAATCCAAATCTTCGAATACGAGAGTTGTATAAAGATAGGATAGAAAAGGGACGTAATAAAGTTATCCTATACTGTGTTAGAAAAACTTTTACTAACATGTTTGAGACTTGTTGATATTGTAGACTATTGCCACTCTTGTTGGTCATAAGGATTACTCTTTTGCATCTGCATGGCATCCTAACGGACACACATTCGCAACTGGGAACCAAGACAAGACATGCAGAGTATGGGATGCTAGAAACGTGTCATCTCCGATTGCCGTTCTCAAGAACAACCTTGGGGCCAGCCGGTCCATTCGGTTTTCTTCAGACGGTCAATTCATGGTCGTTGCTGAGCCTGCTGATTTCGTGCATGTTTATAATACAAAGGCGAATTACGAGATAAGTGAAGAGATTGATTTCTTTGGTGAAATTTCTGGGGTATGTCTTAGTCCTGATGATGAGTGTATGTATGTTGGAATATGGGACAGGACTTATGCTAGCTTACTACAGTATAATAGGAGGCACTCATATCATTATCTTGATTCTTACTTTTGATCTTTGTTTTTTTTTTCTTCTTACTTTTGGATATTGTTACTTTATAGAGCATTGTGAGTTTCTAGATACTCACATTTACTTAACCTTTTGATTTTGGTAGTACTTTTGTGTAGGTTATAAATCAGTCCTCATCTTGGATTTCTGAACTTTTGATGTGAATGCCAACAGAATTTTTTTGGAAGTTTCTTAGTTTTGAAGTTTTATTATTCTCTAAATTACTTTAATATTATAGCGAGTCGGAGGAATATGATTCAACAAATAATTTTTATGAGCACTTTTTCCTTTGTATTTGATTGACTGATGTTTTACTTTGATGCGTAGCATCCACAATTGATACTATGAATTTTACTTTGATGCGTAGCATCCACAACTGATACTATGAATTTTACTTTGATGCGTAGCATCCACAACTGATACTATGAAGTATTAACACTTCAAATTAAATCTATGTCCGAGTGTTTAATACTTGTACATCTATCACATTTATTATCTTAAATTGAATTTAATCCAACTTCACTGATGCCCCTACTACTTTTTAATGTGCTAACTCGACCTTGTGGCCCTACAAATTAATGTTTTTTTTAATGATTTGTTGGTTTAGAGCATACCATGAAAAGATCATTCGCATCACTTTTCCCAAGTCCTACATACTCTACAACACATCACTTCTCAAATTTTATTATTTAGTTGGCTATAGTAAATTCCTCCCATGGCGGGTTCTTGGTCTTTTTACGTTAAAATTGAAACCGATGAACACAATTTTGCTCCATAATGATCCATGCAAGACATAAAATTTTGCTCCATAAATTTTTTTTTCTAAATTCTTCTTCGTGACGTAACTTTTTTTCCAAACTTTTTTCTTCCTGAAACAGAATCTCGTTTTTTTCTTTTTTCAAATTAGAGACATTTTTTTTTAATTTTATTGATAAGAATGAAGATTGATACACAAAGGATCTATTCTCTTCACACTAGAGCATTCTTTAGTTCATATTTTTAAGTAAAATAATTTCATAAAGCTCCTAAAAGAAAGCTCTATTTATACTACATATGATTAACAAATTACAATAACAGAAATAAATAGAAGCAAATAACAACCAATTTACTGATTCAAATTTGTATCTTTTTTTTAGTACATCAACATGGATGATATAGGGCATTGGTTGTTAGTTGGTTCTGTTTATTTATGTTATTGCATCATGTTTTTAGAAGGAATCATTTTTGTTTTTATTAGATTACTTTACTATATATAGGTACACAAGATTTTTCTTCAACAAACTAGTTTCTTTTCTGTCAACTTCAAGAAACTAGTTTCAAAAATGAAAAAAGAGCATCATCGTGTGTGTGGGGTGGGGGGAGATGGAGGCCAAGACAAAAGTTGGAGGTGGGTGTGGATAGGAAAACTGGATAGTGCAGGTAGCACGTCAAGGGAGAGGTACATTAACAAGAAATTGCCTACTATAATGTATGGCCCAAGTTAAATTGGGTTCTATTTAGTTTTTTTTTTTTTTTTTTTTAAAGTTCTATTTAATATTTAGTTAAGAATTCCTTGGAATGCTTGACCCTGTACTCCACATTTTTATCTATACCTCCACAAATTTTTAAAAATGTCAATTATACTCTTAATTTTTTTTTTACTATTTTATCAACTTAAATTCACTTTGTTTTACCACTCCAACATTTCCGGACCAATCAAAAAAAGATTTCCGGTAGGTAAAAGTTTTCCGGAAGTTACCGGAAAATATTTTTGAAGATTTTCGGTACAAAAATGCTTATCGGAAAACCTTTTTCAAGTTTTCCGGTACAAAAGGGGTTTATTGGAAAACTTCTTCACAAGTTTTCCAGTACACACCGATTTTTTTTATTTTATTTTATTTATGTTTATAAATTTTAATAGATACGGAAAAACCACTACTATTATGTGATAAAACATGCGTCGATACTACCAACATTTTTGACATAGATCAGGTATGTATAATTATAATTAATATTAATATTGTAAAAATTTATTATTCTGATTAATTATTATAATTTATTTTATATTTTATTTTAGATATTTGATACACGAGAAGCTGTTGTAGATTGAGCTAGAAAAATCGGTATAAAAAATAAAGTGACCGTTATCATCAGAAGATCAGATAAAGAGACAAGAGAGAGAGGGGTGAGAAATAAATTAATATTATGTTGTGACAAAGGAGGAAGATACAAGTGTGTTGATAGTTCAACTCAAAGTTTAACAAAAAAGTGTGGTTGTCCTTTCAAGCTTAGATCAAAATCATTAAAAGATGGTTCATGATAGACAATTAAAGTAATTTGTGGAGTTCACAACCATGAATTACCTGATACTTTGGAGGAACATGCATTTGTTGGACGCTTAGATGAAGAAGAGAAAAACCATGTTCATGACTTAACAAAATATAATGTTGCACCGAGACACATATTACTCTCATTGCAAGAGCGAGATAAGAACAATGTTACTAAGATTTCATAAATATATAAACAGAGGAGTATGATTCGATTGCACGTGAGAGGTCATAAGACATAGATGCAACATTTATTCAAGTTAATTGAAGATACAAAATATGTGTGTTGGAATAGAAAGCGGGAAGACTCATATGTTATGAGAGATTTTTTGGGCCCATCCAGATTCAGTGAAGTTGTTGAATTTGTTTCCTATTGTGTTGATTATGGACAACACCTACAAAACCAATAAATACAGAATGCCATTACTCGAAATTGTTGGTATGACATCAACAGAGATGACATTTGTAGTTGGATTTGCTTATTTGGAATGTGAGCGCGAAGAAAACTTGTGTTGGACATTAGGGAGATTAAGAGAACTGTTTGTTACACAAAACAAATTTCCTCATGTAATTGTGACAGACAGAGATCTTGCTTTAATGAAAGTAGTTGGTATTGTATTTCCACAGGCTGCTAATTTGCTTTGTCGATTTCATATCAACAAAAATGTTGGAGCAAAATACAAGCAATATGTCTTAAAGGATAAACAAGAATTAATATTGAATATGTGGAAATACATCATTTATTGCAGTGATGAAAAAGAGTATATCAAGCGCTTGCACACGTTTGAGCAATCATGTGTCGATAATCAAATGTTTGTTGATTATGTGAAAGAAACTTGGTTGACTCCTCATAAGCAGAGGTTTGTTGAAGCATGGACAAATCGAATGATGCATTTGGAGAACACAACGACTAACAGGTATGTCATGTCACTCTAAAACTTCGATTTTGTAACTTTACTATATATTGTTGGATTGCTCCATGGTGACAATTTACATGTAATGATAGGGTTAAGCAATTGGAAACTGAAGTTAATGTTGGAACATAGTAGGGTGACATGTGTAAAATTTGGGAGGCTATCAATAGCATGATAAGGTTGCAACATAAAAAAATCAGGGGCTCATTTCAGAAAAGTTTCTATGATCAAGAGCACGAACACAATAATCCATTTTATCAGATATTGAATACATTTGTATCAAGAGAAGCTCAAAGACGTATTGTTGAAGAATACGAGAAACTTGAGTGGGTGGGTACCGAACAATCTGTATGTGAGTGCTCTCTCAAAAGAACATAGGGTTACCTTGTGCTTGTGAATTGACACAATATAAATTGATGGGTGAACCAATTCCTCTAGATTCTGTGCATATTCAATGGAGGAAATTAAACATGGAATGTGAACTCACCCAAGACATAGAAGATGGATCAGGGTTAGATATGTCTAATAAGATGAATGCTTTGTGGAAACACTTTCGATCACTTGATGTTATAGGAAAAAGAGTGTTGAAGAGTAAGGTGCGTGAACTTGCTTTTCCAACTACAAGTTCAATGTGTCCACCACCTGAAAAAGTTAAAACCAAAGGACGGGTGAAGAAGAGTACGTGTAAGAAGCCGGGTGGATATGATGTATATGAAGACTCTTCTTACGTTGAGCATGTTAATGCAACATATTATGAAGATCCTGGTTGCCAACCATGTCAATCATCAAAGAAGAGACATTTTCTTTCATCAAAGAAACAACCCTCTCAATCATCTCAATCATCAAAGAAGAGACATTTATTTTTTAGACAATTTCATGATGTTATTCAACCATACATTGATGACATATTTGATGTGATAATAGATGGAAATTGTGGCTATTGCATCATTGCTTGGACACGGTGAGGAGTCTTGGTCTTTGGTCCGCCATAGTTTGGACCAGGAGATTGCTTCTCATATAAGTCCATATGATAGACTATTCCCAGGACGCATTAGAGAAGTAAGAGATTCGTTGAAGATAACAAGCTTAGGTGTTCAACCCATAGATAAATGGATGTCCATACCTGATATGGGTTACGTCATAACGACAACATATAATATTATTCTCCTAACGTTTGGTCAGACATTTTCCATGACTTTCTTTCCTATGAGGGGTTCACATTCATGATCGACAACAAATGATCGTATTATATGTATTGGTTTTGTTGAAGCAAGTCATTGGGTTCCGGTAAAATGATATTATTTTTTTAAATAATACTTCTATTTTTTAAATAGTAAGATGGATTTCCAATAAATAATACCTTCAATCTATTTTGCAGTTAAAGATGAAAGATGGATTTCTAATGCCATACATTACACCAGGTTGGAAGCAATATCGCACCGAGGAGGCAACTTTCTGACACTCAGATGGATATGTAGCTAGACGTATCCTGTGATGCAGTTCGGCGACAGGGATCAAATATCCCATCCATTCAACATCTACATCGGATAATCTAGAAAACACTAGAGGTGGGGGTGGTGGAATATGTTGGATGTATCCAAATTGTCTCAGACACCCTTCAGGCAAATACGCCATTACAATGTTGCATAATCGGAGGTGACCAGTATAAAACATTATATCATCAAAGGGAATGACGTCCCTATGATTCTCCCACGGTCTCCAGATGACATCAGCATGTGTTAGTACATCAATCATCTGTCTGTACTCAGGGATTTTGTGCTTGCCTTGCTTATAACTCCATCTGTTCATTCTGGCAAAGCACTCAACATCAACACCCTGATCACGTCTTTTACAAATATGTGGAAAATATTCGTATATCCAACACTGTTAATATTAAAATTAATAATTAAAAATAATTAAATTAATGATAAAAATAAAAATTAATAAATTAATGATAAACATTAAAAATAATAATTAAAAATAAATAAAATAATTATAAATATTTAATACCTGTAGTAGCGTCATATATCCACTTAGCTATTTGGTGTCGTAACAGCAAGCATATGTCAGGTAATCATAAAGGACTACAAGTGCAGCAGCACCCCATGCGTATCTACCTGTACCGTCTAAATCTCTGAACAGAGAAAGGTACTTCGCATCGACCAGTGTATGACTCTTATCTGCGAAGATAGTACTCCCTACCAAATTCAGCAGATACGCCCTAGCTGCACAGTCAAATCTTTCTGCTGCACATTGCTTTTTGAATACCTCTTACAACCAACCCAATCTATAGTGCGCACCTCTGGTCTTTCTAGTCTCCTCCCAAATCTCTTCCGCAGGCACTCCTAATAAAGTTATGGCAAGATTACATGCCATTACTTTATCTACATCGGGTGGTGGACTGTAGAACTCACCCCTGATATGAATGCTCAAAAGATTGGCAACATCATCCAAAGTAATCGTCATTTCACCAAATGGCATGTGAAATGACGATGTCTCAGAATGCCATCTTTCCATAAATGCAGAAATCAGGTTGTTGTCAATCAGCTTCAAGCTACTCCGTTGTAATGGGACTAATCCCGACAAATTCACCCAGTTCTCTATGATTTGCGGGAGTACCTGCGAGGTAAATTGTTGCAGTTTCTTTCCATGAGCAACAATTTTAAGCATCGGTCGCTCTTGTATACAAAGAAAATATATGACATTAAAATTAAATATAGAGCAAAAATAATAATTAATTTAAATATTTTTAATGCACCATAAATAATAATTAATTTAACATACTTGGCCAAACCGCAATCTAGCAGAAACATGGTGTCGGTATCGTGTAAGGACGGACAAATCATATGGTCTTCTAGGATACCGTGTCAGCTCACTAGGTCCCTCAAGTGCCTCCTGCAGATTCTCCCCCTCTTGTACTGCCTCCTCCTCTTCATGTACTGTAGGAGGCTCCTCCTGCTGATCTATATCAATATCAGCCTTTTGCTCCTCATGTACTATAAGAGGCTCCTCCTACTGGCGTATACTAATATCAGCCTCCAGGATAAACAGATGATCCTGCTCTCCCAGGTCACCATCTTCCACGATCATCCGTCTTCTCCTCCTGGATGTTGTCGGTTGAATCCTCTTTGGAGGATCCATCATCGATGATGAAGTATCAGCATCACGTGATCTTCATATTATTTTGCCGTCTCTTCCTCGTGCACCAGCGCCCACTGAAAAATTAACAAAAAAATCAGGTCTAATTAGTTAAAAAATCATAATTAAAAAATTTTAAAATTAAAAAAAAAAAATTCCAGAAAACTTGTTTTTCAAGTTTTCCGATAACTATCGAAAATGTTAAAAACAAGTTTTCCAGTATAGTGTTGTACTCCGGAAATGACATATGAACCAAAAATGTTTTTTCAAGTTTCCCGGTGAAGAAATTTCACTCCGGAAAATTTCAAAAAAGATTTTGGGTAAAATAGGAAAAATTTCACTTACCGGAAATATGGAATGATAGAATGGTGAAAATTTTCAAATTTTAACATTTATAGGAGGGCAAAATGGTCATTTCCTTACTTTTGTGGAGGTAAAGGTTAAATGACATATGAACCAAAAATGTTTTTTCAAGTTTCCCGGTGAAGAAATTTCATTCCGGAAAACTTCAAAAAAGATTTTGGGTAAAATAGGAAAAATTTCACTTACCGGAAATATGGAATGATAGAATGGTGAAAATTTTCAAATTTTAACATTTATAGGAGGGCAAAATGGTCATTTCCTTACTTTTGTGGAGGTAAAGGTTAAATGTGGAAGGTATATAGTAAAATCATCAATTCCTTGTTATATGGTCCAACTGTGATGCTAAGGTGGATGATTACCCCCAGTAAAAAAATAAAAAATTATCAAAGCTTTGAAAAATTATTTCACTTGTTGGAAAGCAAAGGTTATAAATATTTTAGAACAGAAAAATCGATCCGACAAATTCAAATTTTTAATTTGATGAAATTTTGAAAAATTTAGATTTGAACTTGTTGGAACAATGTCTTATTTGTTATTTTAAAAAGTTATTATTTAATTTTATTTTAGTTTAATCAAGTAATGAATAGAGCGTAATAAAAATAAAATTTGATATTATTATTTTTAAATAAAAAAATAAAATACTTCAAATAAATTTGAATTTAAAAAAACAAGTTTATACGGGAAAAACTAATTGAATTTGTCATAATATATAAATAAATTTTGAATAATTCAAATTTTGAGTTTGTTAAAATAGTTTTTTGTGTGTTTTTTTAATAATTTTGAGGGGGTAAGTTATTTGGAACTTTAAAATAAATTGTTTTTTTTAATGTCATAAAGAAAATCAGAATGTTTACTAAATACTGACTTGAATTTTATTTTTAATGTTACAGAGAAAAAATTGTTTTTTTTTTAATGTCATAGAAAAAAAATTGCTTTTAATGTGTAGTGGATTTCAAGTGAATGAGAGAGAAAATTTCACATGATTGATTATTAGTAATTAATCTTAGCCATGAACTACTAACAAAATCAAGGGTGGTGATTATTAGATGGTGTGGTGGGTGGTAACATTACTTTCTAAAGTATTTAATGTCTCAGGTTTGAATATGCTCGAATATTTTTTGATGTTTTTTAATAGCACACGCAAATGAGTTAAAAAAATCACTAAATCGATTTGATTTTACCAGTTCAATCATTCTAATATTTTAATACTAGTTAATAACATTTGTGGTCCAATAACTCGACCACAAATGGTGTAGTGGGTGGGGCGACTTCCTAAAATATTTAAGATCTCAAGTTCAAATCGACTAGATAATTTTATGATGTGTTTTAATAGCACGTGCTGATGAGTTAAAGAACTACTAAATTGATCATTTTTCACCAGATTTCTTCAGTTCAACAATGGTTTAATAACATTTGTGATCCAATAACTCGATCGGACCGACAAAGGATCTGATTCCAAGTTCAACTAACCTAATCTAGGTGTTTTGAGCTCTGACTGCACATATCGTTAGAGAATATTCCTTAAAACGTCATTGATGAGGTGACATTGAAAGATCAATCCTTTAAATTAAAGTTCTTCTTAAATTTGCCTCAGTGCAAGATGTTGTAATAGAGCTACAACGTGATATAGTTTTTAGTTCTAGACTTGGAACTTTGTTACCATCTACATTCACATAAAAACTATCACCATAAAATCTAATAAAATTAAGATAAATGCAAAATTTAACAAATTAAAGCTTTAAATCTAACTTATCATAATATTGACCACTTGAAGCATAAACTATTATATCTAAATCCTATTAAGTTCTCCATGTATCTAACCTTAACCCTAATCCACAATACATATGATCTTCGACTTAATTCCACCCTAATCCTTCAAAGTCACATGCATTAAATTCAGTCGCCATATTTAATGCATCACGTGTACCATGACATCTTTGACCCACCTTATTTAATGCATGTGTATTAAATAAATTTATTGCATAAGATGAAGTTGTTTTTAATGCATTGGAATATCACCTTTTTTTTATCTGTGTATCGAGTTGTGCAATCGTGCATTGACAACTCTAATCTATACCTAGCATTAACAAGAAGTTGTGTGGTTCTAATAGATGTGCATTAACTTCAACTGCCAAATTAAATGTATCGCGTGTACCATAATCATGCATTAATATTAAGAAAACTTATTACCGAGACATGTGCTATTGTTAATGCATTGGAACTCAAAATCTTTTATTCATGTATAGAGTTGCACCAAAATCTAACCCTAATTCACACATAGTCTCCTACTTAATCCCACCCTAATCTCACCAAAACCATATGCATTAAATTCAACTGTCATGTTAAATGCATTGGTTGTGTGTACTATAATAATTGAAGTATTAAGAAAATGTATTATCAAAGCGGGTGCTGTTATTAATGCATTAAAATTCAACATCTATGATTCCCGTATGGAGTTGCGTGTATTACTGATGCAATAATAGCTTGAATCCATATTGTGTATTAACTACAAATCATGTGAATTCCGTCAATTTCACCAAAATCGTGTGCAATTAATTTCATTAGTAAAATTAAATGTCTTTGCGCATATTACCGATGTGGATGTTGCATGAATTTATATTGTGCATTAATTATCAAAATTGTGTGCAATTAACTTAAGGAGTCAAATTACATGTCTTTCGTGTAAAAAAGAGGAATGGTTATGCATTGGTACTAAGTTGCTTGCATTATCGATGTAGAAGTTTCTTGAATCCATATTGTCAATTAACTACAAATTGCGTGAATCCCGTCAATTCTACAAAATCGTGTAATTAACTTCAACATCCAAATTAAATGTCTTTTGTATACTAAAGATGAATGATATGATTATGCATTGGTATCAAGCTACAAGATTACTGAGGTGAAAGTTGTTTGAATTTATGATGTGCAATACCTATAAACTGCGTGAATCAAGACATGGAAGATGAAAGTCAGCTATCTCATCACTTCTATAAATTGGTAACAACATAACCACATTTTTAATGAAAAATGTCGTGGGGTTCTTTGCAACCATCACTCAATCTCTTCTACAGACATTTAATATGACAGATCAAAATGTAGACACAACTTTTACATTGTAGGGATTCCAAGATTTTTCCTTATTTCATGTTAGCATCCATTTTTTTAATTAAAAGTGTAGAGTCTTGAATTTGTCTAATCGTTTTATTTTATTTTCTGTTATAACCCTTTTGATTCAAATGATTTAGCCAACGACTAACATGTTGAAACAATCTTTGTAATTATTTGAATCATTTAGTACAAGTTCAATTCATAATCTCACCTTAGATGTGGAAATTTTAAGAGTATTATTATTTTAAATATAAATATATTAGTGCAAGCTCTTTTGTCTAATATGTATAAACCTGCATTATTTCTCGACAAATTCAAGCAACTTATAATGAGTTATTGATATTTTTAGCAAAAAATACACATTATTCTTTAAGTTTAGCTCAATTCCCGATTTAAGTTATATTATGTTTGCACTGTTAGTCCTTTATCTCAATTTTGACAATAATTAATACAATTGAAAGCTTCTGATCATTTGAAACTCTACCAAATGCTGCAACAATATTTCTCACATACTAATCTTTTAGAAATCATTCATCAAATATTATAAATGGTTTATATTTTTTGATTTTTCTACAACAATTTAAATCCCCATATAGCGTTGAAAACAAGATAATAAAGGTCTACCTACATAATCAATGTCTTTAACTTCCTTCACATGCAAAGTAGCTTGGACAGTGAACTTGTTGCGATATTTTGATTAGATTTTAACATTTCATAACAGTAGTTTGAGAAAATTTTCAACCTAAAAGGACTGCATGCGTAATTTAATATATTTTAAAGGCTAACGATGTAAATAAAATGTAACTTAAATGACAAAATCGAAAGAAAATAAACATAATGGACTTAAACAAAAACTGAGTTAAACTTAAAGGACTAAAGATGTATTTTTGTCATATTTTTATATTTAAATTTTCCTACAATATAATTATTTTATTTTATTTAATGTTCGGAATTATAAATTATGTTTGCACTAAAAAAATATCATCATCATCTCACATAACAGATCTCTCGTGTATCACAATAGTGTACAATCTAGTTCTAATTAAAACTATATCATCATATTGTACCAACAATTTTTTTTTATATCATCATATTAATTTGTTAATTTTAATACATCATTAATTATTAGGATGATATATATTTTATATTTATTTTATTAGTAAAGTATAAAGTTTTATTTATTATTAAGTTTATATCTGGAAAATATTTAAGAACAACATTCTTAACTCATATATGTAAACAAATTATAGTAACAAAATATCATTATTCATTTGTATGTGTTTTTAGAGTATTATCATTTGTATCTTGAAAATAATTGTAATAAAAAATATAATTTCATCTCTCATATATTTTATCCTTGGATCGCGCAGATAAACGTCTAGTTAACTATAACAAAAATAAAGATCTAGATGAGATAGTTTTGAAGAAAAAGGTAAGAGGTTTGGAAGGCGTATTAACAAAACAGGGTGCAAGTAGCAAAACTGATCTTTGGGCTTTTGCTTAAGTTCTCATACAAGACATTTTGGCCCACAAAATTGTGTCAACCTATTAACAGATATAACCGTTTATAATTTTAAATCTAAGTAGTAAATATTAAGATTTGTCAATTGTAAATATTACATAAAATATAAATAAGTACTATATGAAACAATTTTTAACGAAGGAAGATGATATTTGAACACAAAATTTGACACAATATAGGACATAAATACAATAATACTGTATAAAATATATGTCATATTTTGTTTTTCATAGAATATCAAAGTATTGTATTTGTGTTTCATTTTGTGTTCCATTAACATTACTTCTTAACAAATTGTTCTTGAGCAAGCATATCTATAAAAACACAAACTTTATGTAAAATAGAAGTGTTAAGATTTCCTCGTATATTTGATGGTCCATTTACGAGAAAGAAAGAGAGAAAAAAGTAAAAAAGTACATTTAACATTTTAATTACTAAATCATTTCTCTCATAAATGGATCTAAGTACTTCAAATTTACACCTCTAAATTGATCAATCCAAACAAATCTCATCTGAATTGGTTGATAAAATGCATATTTTAAGGGACTTTTGAGGATGTTTGAGGGTGAGATGAGAAATTTCCAAGGTAGCATTGTCATAGACGGAGATAAACAAAAATAAGAGTAGATTTTATATAGTAACAACTACAAATCCAAATCATTTAAGCTCATATATAAAAATACATATCATTTAACTTTTTCAATAAGAATAAAATATATGTATTCCTTTCTTTTTATTTTTTGAGGAAATATTTTTCTATTTGTGTACTTAAATAAGTAATTTAGATTTACGATTGTTACCACATAAACATTGCTCTTGACATGAATTCAATATAGTTTAACATCAAAAGATATCTCTTACTACAAATTAATACTAGTTTAAGTCATATATAACAACAAATAGCGGTTAATGGTGAATTTCAATCTCCATTATTAAAATATAACATGAATACTACCCACTGATTATAAAAAATAATTATCAAAATAATATTTTTTATTGAGAAGAGATTTAAATTCAATAAATAAGTATATATATATATATACACAAAAAAGTGATATGACATGCATGGCCGGTTATATACTCGTGCAATCAGAATATTGGCACAGGGTCTTCAATTAAGGAGGGTCTTAATTTTTTTTTTTTATAGTATATCTAAACTTTAAAAAATAGTATTTATATCCTTAATTTTGTATACTGAGCACACTAAAATTTTATATTTACACTTTATTCCCAACATAAATATTCATTTTCTAAACCTAATTTCTCTCAACTATCATCTCCGCTCCACACCCGCTGTGAGTCTGTGACAACTACTGTAGCTACCATGCGCTACTATCATAGTCCAAAGGTTAGAATATTGAATCTTGATGTTAGGGTATTCTTGATACTGATTTAGGAACTCAATTTGTTTAAAATTGTTGATTTAGTAATTTTAGGAACTCATTATCTATTAGGATTTAATCTAATGTTAGTGTTTTAAATTTTAGGAACACATAGCTGATTTTGTGATTTACAATTGTACTATTAGATCGTTGGTTGGTAAATGTTACGAGATTGATCAACAAATGAGGGTTTGGGTGATTGGTCACATATTGGTGAAAGACTTAGAAAGCTTAAGATAAGCATGGATCATGTTAAAGATATGACAACTTGGTACAAGTGTCAAAGGCTGAAAAATGATCAAACTATTGATAAAACGACTCAAAGACTAATTAAAAAAAGAAACATTTGGAAAAAAATGTTTTAAAAGAATTATTTCAATAGTGAAATTCCTTGCTAAACATAGTTTGACCTTTCGTGGTATTCAAGATAGCAATGGAAATTTTTTGGGTTTAATTGAAATGTTAGCTGAATTTGACTGTTACACGTATTACAGATGTTAAGTTCATTTTTATTATCTTGAGCATAACATACAAAATTAGTTAATATTTTGCTTGGTTTTGCAATTAAAAATGAAATAGTTAGAAAAATCAAACAAACAAAATATTTCTAAGTGATACTTGATTGTACTCCTAATGTAAGTCACCAAGAGTAAATGTCTTTGATAATAAGATATGTTGATATTTCTTCAAACTCTATTACTATTGAGGAATCTTTTTTAGGATTTTTTATGGGAATGAATTATTTGTGGAGTTAAAGTTACTAAGAGAAATCTTGTCTGGAAAAAAAAATTGGACCTATTGATATATTAAGATTTTTGAAAGACTTAAATTGTTTTTCTAATACAATTATTGCATATAGAATTTTGTTGACTATTTATGTGACAGTTGCTTCTGCAGAAAGAAGTTTTTTAAAATTGAAGTTGTTGAAGTCTTACTTGCGGTCTACTATGTTACAAGAAAGACTTAATGAATTAACATTGATAGCAATTGAGAATGATCTTTTGGAGACAATATGATATGAAAATTTTGTTGATAAATTTGCTTCAAAAAATGTTAGAATAATGACTCTTTTTAAATAACAAGAAGATTAGTATTAACTTGATCTTATTTACAGTTTACTTAATTTTGATGAATTTAAATAAAATAGTTTGAGTTTTTGGTATTTCACTCGATAATGTCTAAAATAAGTTATAATTTTTACAATTACATTCTTTTTTTTAGAGCCCAATTTTTTAGATTCATATAGGACCTCTAAAAACATTAAAACAGTCCTGATGATATAATATTATTTACTAAAATATTTACAAAAACAACTACATATCGATAGATCATATTAATATCACCTCATTTGAACTAATAAATTTAACATAATATTATTAATGACGATTATATTAATAGTCATTTTACAAATATTTTACGCGAGGTTTGAACGAGTGTGGTTCACAACTTGTTGAAGGATATAGATATTATTTTTCCCTTAACTATGTGGAACATTGGGTGCTCTAGAATCAAACATTCAAACTTGTTTTCGACAATAGCTACAATATTTGCACATGTTACAAGTTACTCGACAAGTTTTCGGTGGTATGACTTCATTTCATGCCACTTGTCCAGCTTGTGAGATCTCCTGGTAGCATGGGATGTTTGAGACTATGATTCTTAACGTGGATGGTTGTGTTCTTACTAATCTAGGAAGCTCAAGCTTTGGAGGTTTGGTTAGAAATCATGAGAGCTCCTTTCAATTTGCCTTCTATGGTAGTGTGATGATATCTATTGTGTTTCGTGCCGAGATAAAAGCACTTCTTGTCGGTTTTGAACTTTGTTGGCAGAGAAGTTATAAAAAGCTTCTATGTTTTTCGGACTCTCTTCGTAATATTTAGTTGGTAACTATTGCTACCGATAGATTTCACCACTATGCTAACCTAGTGCCTACTTATTACCGTTAGAGATTGGATCGTTTGTTTTAGATTTTAAAAAAAATAATTTTGATTTTATATTTTTAAAAATAATTTTTACAAAAATTTACATAAAAATAGTAGAAGTTATTTCATGTTTATTTATTATCGATTAAAAGAATTATTTTGATATTCAATAATTTAAATATTTATTATTAGAGATTTTTATATGATAAAAATTATTTTTTAAAAAACGATATTTCTAAAAAATTATTTTTGTAAATAACTTTTCAAAATAGCTTTTCATTTTAATCACTTTTTAAAATTTTATTAACCAAAAAAAGTTGTAACAAATAAATAAAATAGTTAAAATGACATTTTAAGACAAACTATTTAAACCAAATTTACAAACTCAAGATGTTGCCAAAACAATTCAAACCAATCATTTCGAAAGAAGCCCAATTTTATTCTTCTTTTGTCAATGTTTTTTTCATAGGTTTCTTTCCACATGTTTAATAAACTCATAATTTATAAATATTTTAAAATCAATTTACTTACAATTTTATTTTTATGTATACAGCAAATTCTACTATATTATTAATAAATATACTAAAAGATATATAATTTATAAATAAATTATAAATTGTAATTAAAATTATACCAAGATACTTAGTATATACACACGTTAGTACAATAAAAAAAAAATTGCACATAGTGTCATTTGCACACTAGTAAATATATAAATGCTATTCTAATTACTGAATAAATATCCATGGAAAAAGAAGTGATTAGCCAACTAAAAAAGTCATTATCAAAATGATCACATCCTCTTTAAAAGTATTTTTTTCCAATCATAGTCCCTTGAATAAAAACGAGGAATTCAAGTTTCCCTTTAAAGCCAGACACCTTTTCTTAAAATTGCAATGTTGGCTAACAAAAAGTAGAAACCCTAATCAAATATGATGCAGCTAAGAAGTTCTTTTGTGGAAATGTGGGGACAAAGAAACAAAAAACATAGAGAAGGATGGTTGGTGATGGGTGACTTAAAAAAAAACCCGTGAGTCATATTTGGATCTCGTGGTTGTGGTCCCATCACGGGTAACCCATGTTTGTTAGGACCCATATACTAAGAAATAAAACATTATCAACATCAAATGGAGGAAAGCCACACACCAATAATAGTTGTAATTCTATCTCTTTTGCTCTTTAATTCTCCTAATATGGTAAATATTACTTTGATGGAAGTATTCAATTTTTTTTTAATTAACAAAAATATGATTTAATAAAGTAAAAGTTTAAATTACTATTTTCTTCATCTCATATTAAATATTTCATATTTTACTGTCTCATATTATTTGTTATTTTAGAATACTAATAAAAAAAAATAGTTTGACAATTGTCGCATACTAGTAACTCTCTTCTTCTTAACTTATTAGAGAGAGGTAGTTTCCAGTAACTCTCTTCTTCTTAACTCTCTTCTTTTTATTTTATTTTATTTAAATAAACGATTTTCACACGTATATTTAGTTTTTTATTTGTGATTTCATCATATGTATGTGACATTTTGTTCATCATCTTGGTGCAACGCTATTTGATTTTTTTTTTTTTATTGTTGCGGGGATTATTTAGTTCATATTGATAAATTAACTTCGATCAATTACACATTCAATCAATAATTTTGGCGTCGTCAACATTATAGATATGAAGACATAGGTATTTCAGACACTTTAAATTTGTCACATTTGTAGACATTTTATCATTTTATGCTATTAACCTAAATGTTGAGAGTTTGTTCGTCTTTTTAATTTTAGCGACTTTGGATTTGTATTGTTCTCGAAGTATGTATTTTACCAATTGGAACTAATATCGTTATTTCAGTCAAAAAAATTCTAAAATAAACATTTATTATATTTGTTTAATTTTTTTTATCATATTATGTTTTTTAATGTTACCCTTATTTATTAAGTTAGTTGCAAGTATATGGGGGACTAAGAATAAATGAAGTACAACCAACATGACGTAGCACAAGTGAAATATACTTGTGTCCTTAAACTATTGGTCGAAAGTTCGATCTCTGGTTGACGTATGAAAAAACATATGTGATGAAGATTTAAAAGGAGTTAGTTAGGAGGAAATACAAAGAATATTTTAAATCAAAGTTTTATAATAATTTTTTATTTTAGCTGTGTTTAATTTGAATTGTAATAGTTTTAATTTTATTTTTAATTAAGTGGTGTAAGTCCAATATTGGCCTAAGGAATTGGCCTTATGACCATTATAGGAATATGAAAGTCTTTCTTTAAATACCCTTACAAGAGTCTCATTTTTCAACTTTAAAATTAATTAGAATTTTATCTAATGAAAATGGTGAGTGAGCTAGGTCTCCTCTTTAAATTCTTATATTAAAACTTGTCTGAATCTTATCAATGATTTTATTACTATTGTGACAATTTTCTTTTACCTTATTGATCATATGTGAATGTGGCACATTCTTCATCTTCTCGACTTAATCATTGTATTTTCTTCATTTTGTCATTTAATTTGCTTTTTTATTTTTAGAAGAAATCATTTGGTTAGATCCTCCGACTCATGTGAAAACACTTTAATCCACGTCAATATGTTAGAAGAGATTAAACACTTAAATGGATCTCAATACTCTAGGTGATTAGCTTCAGCAGTTGCATAATAATTACTTTCTTCAAATGTATATATTAAATTAAAAGACATTATATATATATATATATATATATATATATATATATATATATATATATATATATATATATATATATTAACTAACACTTGCTTTTTCCCTTACAAACAAGAAGAAAAAAAAAGAAGGATGAAAAATTAAAATTTAGAAAAGAAACTCCTGTAATTAACCTGAACATTAGATTCATGAAGCGTCTCTAAAATGGTTTTTGATTTTCCAAAGTCAACTGAATTCGAGTCAGAAGATTCATCACAATTTTTATCAAATTTTTTTTTATTAGAGAGAGAAAATTTTGAATAATAATAGTGCCTCATAAATCAACATTGAGGATATAATTAACAAAAGGAGAATTAACAACATGATCGATACTATTCCATTCAAAATCATATTTAAATTATTTTCAAAATCATTAAAAAAAAATTATATTTAAATTAGATTGTTATTTTATATTTGATTTAGGCGGTTATGATTCAACACAGTGAAAACACACACACAAAAAAAAAGTTTGAATTGTGCTAGATTAAAAAACTTTTTCAAACACAGTTTCATAAAAATTCTTCTAACAGATTGTGATATATTTCAATAGTTGAGCCAACAGTTGAGCCAAATAATAACATAGCCGCCATAGCTCTACGTCTCTCTTCTTATCAATCATAGAAAATGGTGGATTTATGTTCAGTTTTTGGTTTGAAATCATCCCTCAATATCATTTTTTCTATATACTTTTTTTTATCTAAGTGATTTTCACATAAATATATTTTCTCTTCGTATTTTTATGTTATCTCGCCGGCTAAGTCTGCCATTTAATTTTCCCATCTCGTTACAGTGTTCATTTTAGTTAGATTGATAGATTAACTCTGATCAATATAGACAGATCATGGTTGTCAAATTCGAGATCCCACCAAAGATCATTGGGATATAGAAAAAGCGTAGATCATCGTAACACGGATCTTAAGATCATACCAAATAAACAAAATTATAACATAAAATTAAGAAAAATAACCTTAACATAAAATTTTCATTAATTCAATAAAAGGTCTCAAGTTGAAACACAAAAGACTATTATCATTGTCTCAAATATAAAAGCCTATCATCATCATCTAAAAATATCTATAACTTTAATTTAACAATTCATCCAAGGCGTTGTGATCAAAACCAACATCTTCCATACAATCTTCAGCTCCTACTCCATCAAATTCATCATCAAGGTTGTGAATCTCCAAATCATCTTGAGGGGCAGCAGCTTCAACTCCATTCCTTCCTTCATTTTGAGTGTCAAATCCCAAATCCTCATTTTTTATTGGAAAATCTAAAATGTTATTCTCATATTAATCTTCTTTATTATATAAAATCCATTCATCATCGTATTAAAAATTATCAAGATTATATTCTATTGCCTTTTCTAGTTAGCTTTTTCTTAGCTAATTTGAATTTTTTGTCACAAAGACAACATCATTCATTGTCTTTTGTTTCAAATAGTTTCTCCTCTTTGTGTGGACCTAATAGATACAAACTCCATTAGTATATAGTAAGTTTTCGGAATTTTCAAAGTGAAATTTTAAAGCTATTTTTACCATCTCAAAAGCGCTCCAATTTCGTTCACATCCGGATGAATGACAAATTAAGCTTAACACACCAATTGCAAAAGATTGAAGTTCTGGATGCTCATCCCCATATATTCCCACCATTGTGACGGAGTTTTGGTTTTAAGTGCAACTTTTTCTATCGGACTACCAAAAAAATTTGCATGTGTCTTGAAATCTTCCAGTTGAGCATCAATATTACAAATTTCTTCAATATCTCCCACCATCTTTTGTAAGCAATCATATAACCCACGCTTGACTTTATAGTCAACTTTAAATTCAGGGTTGTAATGTAGTTGAGGATTAAGATAGTAGCCTACTGCATGCAAAGGCGATGGAATTGTTTATCCCACCTCTTATCAATGATATCCCATAGAGGCTTGAAATTAAATAATGGAAAAAACAAAACTAAATTAATTTTAGGCTTGAAACAGAATGCAAAATTTACAGAAACATTGTGCATTGCAAAACAGAAACCTTATGCAAAATTTGAAGGCATAATGTAGAAATAGGATGCAGAATTTGCAGAAACAGAATTCAAAATTTGTAGAAATAGTACATTCTTTGAACACCATTCAGTGCAACTTGGATTTTCTCCTTAGCTTGGTCCATTCAGTGCAGCTTTGAATATATATATATTGAGTAATTTTCGTACCCTTTGAAATTGTTTGATGATGAACTATTGCCTTTTTCGCAAAATCCTCTAACATGAGATCAATACAGTGTGCTGAACATGGTGTCCAGTAGAGCATCTTCCTTTTCTCCATTAACATTGCACCAACAACTTTGTAATTTGCTGCATTGTCGGTCACAATTTGCACGATATTTTCTTCCCCAAATTTTTCTACTATTTGATCAATCACCTCAAACATTTTATTGCCAATTTTTGATATATGAGAAGCATTAAGAGGCTTTAACAAAAAGTACCTTTAGGGCTATTAACTAAGAAATTGAAAATTTTCCTCCGTCTTTTGTCCATCTACCCATCCCTCATAATAGTACACAATGTCTTCTTTTTAATAAGTTTTTATTCTTCAATGACCTTAATTGTCTCCTCCAACGTTTGCTTTAAGTACTTTGTTCTAATTTGATGATGGAAGGTGGCTTAAAACCAAGACCATGTCTTGAAACCATCTCCATTCTTTGCCACATTAAAGGCTATGGCATTATTGTAGATGAAGGAAGTTATTTCTAGACAGGCTTCTTCTGTCAAATTCTTTTTAAAATGTTATTAATGGTGGCTTGAGAGCTCACTACATTTCTCTTGAATTTTTTTGCAGGGATAACATTCTCATTCTCCTTTAATGATCTTTTTCCTTTTACTTTTTCAATATTTGTATCATTCTCTTCTAATTTCTTTGATGATTTATGTTTCAAGGATTTTACAAGCTTAAACATTTGCTTCATCACATTATCAGGTACAACATTACATGCAATAACATTAAACTGTGTACAAGCCAAATGGTGTTTCATTCTATACACTCCACCAATAAAAGTTTTTGCACAGTAATTGCATTTTATTTTTTTGGTTCCTCCATCAATAGATACACCATGTTTTCATGCTACATTAGTTCTGATTCTTGATGCATTTTTCTGCACTCTATAAGGTGCAGAACGAGAACTGCAAGCAACAGGAACAAATGTAGATATGATTGAAATCTTGAGACAGCTAGAGCAATTGTAGCGATGGGGAGAGTTTTAGAGATGAGAAGAGTTGTAGAGATGAGAATAGTTGTAGAGATGAGAATAATTTATAGAAGAAATTGAAGAAGGGAATATGAAATTGAATGATTAAATCATTTAAGGAATAGAAATTCCAAAGTTGAAAAGTAATTAATCATTGAAGAAAAAAACTAAGTCCCAAGTTGTTGAATCAATGTATTTCTCTATGGCAAACAAACATAATTTGAAGCTGAAGAGGTGCGAAACTGGGTAAAATGGTGTGTTTTAAAATCGGGTCAAAATCAGGTTGAAATAGTGTGAATTGGGTCGAAACTTCGTGAAACGTGTTGAAATGGTGCGCAGATCTCACGATTTTAGGATCATCCTCTACGCGTTGATCGTTCCAGCCTCTCCATCGATTTCGCACGCGCTCTAACACTGTAGATGAAACTAAATGCGTGAAATCTTAAGATTTTACGATTTAGGCCTCCCTACTAACAACCATGAGACATATTTAATCAATGACTTCAACGTCCTCAACGTTGCAGATCTAGAGGCGTAGGTATTTCAATCACAAATTTGTAAGCATTTTTCCGTTTTATGCTATTTTTCTATTTTTGACGAATTTATATTTCTATTGTTCTTGATCGAGGTATTTGTTGAGGCAAAATCCCGAAATTAATGTTTTGAAGATAATCCAATATTTAATTATATTTTTTAATCATGATTCTGATCTTATTAATTATTAACTTGTGTTTTTGAGTGTATTTATTTAGACAGAAAATAAAAAACAAGTTAATTCATGATATGTTGAAGTATGCATATTCATGCAAGATCACGTGGTCATTTTTCAAGCAATCAAGATTGATTTCATCATCAAATCTAGACCCATCTTGTAATAGCCCGTTTTTTTTTTTAAACAAATTCAAATTCATAATAAAGAGATAAATACCTTTGGATAAAATATTTAAGTCGTATCACAACGACAAAAGTCAACAATAATTACAAACAGCGGAAACGGTTTTGAAATGAAAATCCAAAATATTTAAAACAGAAAAATACACCGGGGCTATGAGACCTATCCAACGTAGCTCATACCCCTGGGGTATTCTCAGCAGACACCTGTACAAAAGCACTGCCCCAAGAATTTTAACTTCCCCACGTCACATCAAAAAGTGGTACAAGGACCCATCAAAATAAAAGTCAGGCTGACAATATATGGTATAGGTACAATCTTCGAGAATGAAATAAATACAACCACAACAGATAGACATCTAGCCCCTATACAGCCATCTAATCTGATCATGCTACAAAAAAAACTATAACCCAAGTGATCTCCACGCGCCCCGCAGAAATCCTTCTGACACAGCAGTGGTCAGGTAAGTCTAACTCCGTTCCCATCTCCAGAGTACTAACTGGTAGGACGATCCTGATTCCCATCTGAGGGCAAAGCCCAGATTTCCACAATAATTGTAAAGGTCACCAACCGAAATTAACAAACATCACATAGCATTTAAATTTTAAATGCACAAAATAACCTTTCAACTTAACATACATCTAGAAAGGGTTTTCATATGCCACACAGGCATAATCAAAGTTGAAAAATGAAGTTTTTAACAAACTGCACTGTCGTATTCGAATACAACATCCTTGTATCCGAATACAACTGTCAAAATGGCATAATTTTCAGTTTTGAAAATGTTTCGATATCATTTAACGCTTACCACATAAAGTCAATCAATAACACTCATCAAATACGGCACAATTACAAACCACAATCAAGTATGTATATACAACCATCACAGTATATCAAACATGACTCGCGTGTCAAGCACCCTAATGAAATGTGTATATGCCAATGCACATGATTCCGGAATTCCAAACCAACACCGTCCTCGAAAGGGCGTAAATCATAATTGTACAGTCTTTCACAAACTAGTACTAATTATCAAGGTGCAATCTCTCACGGATCAGCATAATTTACTATCGTACAGCCTCTCACAGACCAGTACTAATTTTCTATGCGTGCAATCGCTCACTGATCAGCACGACTTACAAGAGTGCAATCTCTCACAGATCAGCACGACGCGAAAATCCCCGCAAGGATAAGATGAACCAACTATTCACATGGCATCATCTCGTGGCCCATCACGGTTACCACTATCACTATGGCTCATCGCGGTCACCATGTACTATGAAATGCATGAGCATACTCTGACTCTCGACACCACAATCATTAAGTAAATGCAGCTATTAAAAGATTCCCCATTTTTAATGCTCATTTAACACTAATGATTCTCAAATTTAACACAGAGCATACTCAAACATATTAATTCATAATCCAACAAATCCACATCAAATTCAATCTATAAACCACATTAAATACAACAATCCAAATTCCACAAATCCACACCAAATCACTACAAATTACTTATTTTCAAAATTCGTCATATTTCAACCTCAATACACCCATTAATTTCCATAATTGCAAACATGCATTTGCACCAAATTTATTTCCTTAAATCACTCCTCAAACACATCAAAACAATTTCACATAAAACACCTTAAATTCATTTTCTACAAATCCACACATCAAACACGACAAATTCAATCAATTCGACTTCCAAAATTTCACGCCAAATTTAATCGTGACTCATCCGCGTTCACAACTCCACATTTCAAACACATTAAATTCAACTTCCACAATTTCACCCATAAACACATTAAATTCATTTTCCTCCAATCTACACATAAAATACATCTCAAAATTCATAATATTAATTGTGAACACATCAATCACACCAAACATGAATCACCACAACAACATTAATATCTCAGAGTTCTCCCCACCGCTAACTAGGTGCCAACAGCCTCGATATCTTTTCGAGACTCAAGGAGCTAACTACATAAACATAAATATTTGTAACAATTTGTTCACAACTAAAGTTTATCCAACCATAACAAAATTCTAAAATCATATATTTTTCACACACTAAACTTTTACAACTAAATAATCTACATTATTTAGTTAAAATTAAATAAAACAAATATAATCCAAATCACACGTACGCACACTCGACTATTAAAGCACCAAAATTTTGAGTTAATAAAGTACTCTAAACTTTTTCTTTTTAAAATTTCAACTTTATTTCAAACTCATTTATTTGAAAATAACTCATTTCGTAACTCAAACACGTCAAAATCAATTTTTTTTTTTTTTGTTAACCATTACTAACAAAATCGACCACATTAATCACATTAATTCAATCTCAGCAAATCGCACACAATTCACATCAAACTACATCTCTACCGCGTCAATTTTAAATTCCGTTAATTCACGCATAAACGAATTAAATTCATTTTCACCATTTTACACATCAAATACACCAAATTTCTTTTCCATAAAATCACATATAATGTCTTAAATGCAAACTAAAAGTTTGGAAGGAGCCCTTACCTTAATGATAGCTTTAACAGCCGATTACGGTACCGCGATAAATTCCGGTAAAATATTTTGTTCGCACGTCACTTCGAAAACTAGCTCACTAGCACCGCAGCGTGGAGGTGAGCAACTTTCCCTTCTGTCACTTCTCGAATGAAAGCTTAGATCTAGAAGGAAATGGAGATTTTGTATTTATGGGTTTTGAATTTCTTTTGGTTTTGGTTTGAAAGCTAGAGAAAGAAAAAGAAACAGAAGCAGCGCGCGAGAAGCAGAAGAGAAGCAGGCGTTGGTTCCCTTGGTTCTTTCTCTCACCTATCTATGTATAACAACTATACATCTATATATATGGAACTTCTACTATATATATGTATATATATACTAACATATATATATTACTATATAACCTGCTAACTAATATAATATATATATTACTACTTATACTACTTACTAACATAATATTATAATATTATATATATATATATATATATATATATATATATTATAATTAAACCAAATCAATCAATAACTAAATATTTTTACACACACCTCAACTATTTTGATAAAAATATCTATTCTCATTGCAACTCAATTGACAAGTAAAATTTTTTAGCAACTATAGATATTTTTAACAAAATAGCCCAATAATAAATTTTCCGCAACGTAATTAAATTATTTCTCGCCAAATAATTTTAAACGGGTCTCATAAAAATATCATTAGCATTTAACACCAAAATACCATTAAAATTGGCTAAAAAGCCTCATAATTCAACACAAAAATATACTAAAATTGCATAAATTAGAATTTAAAACTAAGGGTCTTACATTATCTCATGTACACATCAAGACAAGAATACAATTTTATGAAGTATGAAATAATTTGGAAGGTTCCTCAAAGGAATGTCAAAACCAGATTGATGACAAAATGATTGCAGAACATTCTGGTTGTCTTATTTAGAGACAAAATACAAAAGACAAATGAATCAGTTTTGGGATCACTAAAAGTATGTCCTAGATTGATATCATTTGCACATGGGCCACCCAAAAGTAATCAAGCTTCAAGAAGTCAAATAATGAAGCTTCAAAAACTCATGCAGATTGATTTTCAATTTTGATCTCCAAATTGATTAGTTTAAAGCAAGTGCCAAGCACTCAAGTGCATTGCAAAAAACATTATCGACATGACATATGCACATGCTTCTGACTCAACTATGTCCCAAATAGATATATTTAGCCTTCGTGCTCAAATTTCCCTCAAAACTTAAAGAAGAACGTTATGGGTTTGAAGAAGAACATTTTAGACAAACTTAGAAATAAGAAGATTGTTTCAAAGAAAACAACTGGAAGTTGGCAAGAAAGTTTAACGACTATATTCATATTAAACTGAATATTTTAAGCCTTTATTCATCTATAAAACAAAGATCAATTAGAAGATGAAGGCAAGAGTTCAATTAACAATCTATCTACACTTGTTCATCTAAAAGCTCAAGTTATGAAACTCTTCTCTCATGGATTATTCTTTTTGAGTTATTGCTATCTATAAATCTCAAACAAATAGTTGAGAACCATAATATCCCAAACACTTTTTATGATACACTTTATTTGTAACTCAAGTCTATATTTTATGATATCTTGAGTGGGTTGAAAAAATCTTTTATAGTATTAAAACTGATTGTAAAAATCCTTTATGGAGTGAAAGGTGGATATAAAAAATTCTTTTATGGATTGAAAGGTGAAAGTTGTAATTGATCAAGTGTGATCAAGAAAGAAAGTGCAGAGGGAGAACGTTTTGTGTTAAGCATAATAGTGAAAATCTCACAAATTGTGAGAACTGGACGTAGCCCAGATTTGGTGAACAATTATACTTATCTTGTGTTATCTTCTTATTTCTTCTCTTTTATTTATTAAGTATTCATAGATCACATATCACTTGAAATTCCACTTACTTTATTTCTTATTTCAACCCATCCAGAACGTTCTGGTTATTTAATCTCATATTACAAAGATCATTCCTAAGTATATTAATTTTAAAAATGAGTCACAATTCAAACCCCCATTTCTTGTGACATTTATTGCTACTTTAGTATTTTCGTTATTTGAATTAATGAATATTATTTTTAGTCAAAAGAATAAAAAATAAAAAAAAAAGCCTTCTAAGCAATGGTGAATTTAGAAATTTTATATAATGGGGGCAAGAAAAATATTTTAAATTTTTACAAAATAAAATTTTATGACACAAAAACACCGTAAAATAGTCTATAATAAGTAGGAAGATTTTCCCGTTTTAATAATGACATTTTGTATCATTGGAAGTGTTTAATATTAAAAGTTTGAACAAATTAAAAGGATGTATGATAATAATTACTACAAATTAATTAGAAGGATATATGATAAAATTAAATAATTTTTCTACATTTATTTTCTTAAAAAATGATTTTATAAAAAGGTAAAAAACTATTTTTCTATAGAGGGTAAAATAAAAATTATTAACCATTTGTATGTGGATATTTTTCCTTTGTGGGACAAGAGCCCTCGTAGTAATATACATGCATCCGCTAGTACTTCTAAGACAAAATAAGTTGTAATTTTTTTTTTGAAACACAGATTTTAAAAATCTTGTCAAACAAATGATGCAAAGTAAAAAAAGAGTTGAGCATAATGATCAAGTCTAGTTCACTATCGTTTTGGTATTTATGTCTAGATGCTTAAATCTGAAAAGGTTTTCTACCAAATCACCTAATTTACAATATTGAAATTGTCAACCTTTGAAATACTTTAATCTTCTCAAATTTGACTTACTACAAGACAAACGTTTGAGGATGTTGAAGTAAATTTTTTTTTGATATATGTTTTAATGACAACAAACCTTATGGAATAAATAATTAAGTTTTATGAATGGTGATCTACTAATGATTGCACTTGAGTTTTATTTAAGGAGCATGAATTGCATAAGTAAACAAGCAAGAAGCCATCAACAAGTGCATAAGTACATTCTTAATTGTTATGAAATGATGTTCTCATGAAGAACAAGTTCATTGCATTCCTAAATAGTCATATCAGTTCGGTAAAATGACAAGAATCAACTTTGAAGAATAAATCATTTTAAGATTGAGTCATTTGTTAAAAGAATGATGGAAGAACATTCACCAGAATGTTCTGGTTATTCAATTAAAGAACAATTCAGAAAAGATATCTTTTTAGAAGAGCAACATGTAGTAAATCAGTTGACATTTCAAACATGGTCTTCCCAACATTTAATGAGCGATTAAAATTCAAGATTTGAAGGCCTACTTGCAAAAACAAACATGTAGATTGATGACAAATTGATCAAAAGAACATTCTGGTTTATAATAGATCATTTTGGTTTATCAAAATATCATTATGATTTATTAAAAGATCATTCTGGTTTATCAAATGATCATTCTGGTTTATCAAATGATCATTCTAATTTATCAAAAGATCATTCTGGTTTATTAAAAGATCATTCTGGTTTATCAAGATCATTCTGATTTATCAAATGATCATTCTGGCTAGTTCGTTTTAAGGACATGAGTAAAATGAATCACTCCCTATAGTCCAAACCTTATGATAAACACATGTCAAGACTACTAAAAAAAATACTCAAGTCCAAAAGTCTAGCTAAAGGCCCAAAGAAGCAAACAACATCAAGATCAACAACCAGATCAATCTCCAAATTGATGAGCTATGAGCAAGGACAACTAGGATAACAAGGTACATTGTTGCTGCACTTTTTGCAGAAATCTCAACATGCTTCTGAGACAAAGGACTGACACTTCACATCCATTCAGTCACTCGTCCACGTTTTCCATACAACTCAAAACCAAGAACGTTATGGTTTTACAAAAGAACATTCTAGTTATTCTCTTTTAATGATAGAATTAAAGCATATCATTTTCCACAATCCAAACCACAAGTTAAAGAGTATTAAGATTACTCAAATCAGTGATCAAGCCCAGAACTCGAGCTGAATGCCTAAATGAGGAAAACAACCTCCAAATTGATGACCAAATCATTCTCCAGATTGATGAGTTGTGAGCAACGACACAAGTACATTGTACTTACATTATTCTGCAGAAAGCTCTACTTAATTCTGATTTGGAACAGTACCAACTGACATTTCACAATCCATTCACTCACTCATTCACGTTTTCCATCATACCCAAAATCATGAACATTCTGCGTTTGTCAAGAACGTCCTGGACAATAATATAAACATGTGTTTAATTGTTTTAAAACATATCTAACACTTGAGAAATGTTTCCAACGACTACATTCAGTTTAAATTGAATATGCAAAGTCTTTTATCATCTATAAATTGAAGATCAATTGGAAGATTAAGGCAAGAGTTCAATTTACAAATCTACCAAAACTTGTTCAAGTAAGAACAAGTCAAAAAATCTTCAAGCAAACTCCAGCTCCCTTCACTATATATATGGATCATCATTTACTAAGTTTGTCTTTATTTATCTCAAACAAGAGTTTAGAAGTTTCAAGATCCCAAACACTTTTATCATACACATCATTTCTAACTCAAGTCTATCTTTTATGTTAGATTGAATGTGTTTGTAGAAATCCTTTCTAGGGTGAAAGGTGAAGATTTTAAATGATCAATGTGTGATCAAGAGAAAAGGTGTGAAGGAGAACATTCTAGTTCTGAAGCACATATGTGAGGACTGGACTAGCCCGAGTTGAGTGAACCAGTATACTTTTTGTGTGTGATCTTTCTATCCCTTATCTTTAATTATTTGCACACACAAATCATACTTCATTATAAACTAATTTGTTTTATTTACTTCTAACATATCCAAAAAATTCAAGACATTCTGTTTCAACAGAGATTGATCTTGAGTTAATTTAAATTACGCACAAGAATCAAAATTTTAAAAGGGTCACAATTCAAACCCCTCGTTTCTTGTGATTGACATTACTACTTCAATTGGCATCAGAGTTCTGCCTCAAAGGTTTGAGCACTTAACAGTGTAAGAGGAAAATATTTTGGAAGAAGTGATGTCAAAACCTGCAAATCAAAGCACATGTATAATGACAAATGAAGAAAGTGTAGATGTAACATATTATGAACCTTGTTATTTATGTAAAGATTTTGAAAACCTCTTAAGTGAATCAAACACTTTATCTCAAAAGTGTATATTTCTAACAAAAACTTTATGTGATAAAGAAACAAAAGGAGGAGCTACAAACTAAGAATGATGAATATCTTAAAATCATTCAAGATTTGCAGCAATCTCATTTAAAAATGTTTGAACAACAAAAGATTCTCAATTAGATAACTATAAAAAATCATCTTCCATAATGTTCTAAAACTAAGGAAGAAATTACCTCTTTAAAAATAGAAGTTCATGAATTGAAAAATTATTTAACCAACTTAGTAAAAACCACTGAAACTTTTCAAAAGAACATGATATCTGAAGAAGGGATATTTGACAAAGATGATTTACATTTCAAAACTTTTCAAAGAGAAAATCTTTATGAAAATTTTTTTGTGTAAAAAAAAAGGATGAGAAAGGTAATAAAAGATACTCTTACTGTAACAAAATTGGACATCTTGATTCCATATGTTTTTACAAAAAAAAGGATACAAAATTCAAAGCAAAACGATTTCCAAACAAGGAAGAACGTTGTGGTCTTATATCAGAACATTCTCCAAGAACAAAAAAACGATGTGTTCTTACTGTTCAAAGATTGGTCATGCTGAATCAAACTATTATCATAAGAAAAATGACCATTAATGTCTATTTCTAAGAGAGAGCGTCTGTAACCATTAGAATTTTAAACATTTTTTAAAATTGGTTCATAATGGACCATGGTACATATTCGAATTTCTCTATATATATATATCTATTTTAAGGTAGCATAAATTAAGAGTAAATTAAGAATAATAATCTGAGTGCTATTCTATTGAATAAACACAAATAATGTTATGAATCGTTAAACTATTAATTATATTTACTAATAAAGTAAGTTATAATATACAAGTGTGAGTATGTCTGACTAAAGTAATAATATTCTAAATTAAACTTTATATTATATTGGTTTAATTAAGAAGGTCTAGTGAATATTTTTATGTTACTCATCACCTGGAGGTACCAGACGATTCACCTAAGTAATGTGAACAAGCAACTTTAGAGTGATCATTGGATAGCTTACACTATGAAAAAGACAAAAAGATTAACTAGATTAATATAACAGAGAAAAGAGAACTAGTAAGAAGCCTTTGAAAAAGAAACCTCTAGATAAGTCTTTATTCAATGCAATTATCCTTTGGTGAAGATATATAGAGAACAACACTGGTTTAAAGCAATGATCATCTAGTGAAGCATTCATCTGAAAAAGTCAATGTCTCTGGATCAATCAGCCAACCGCGATGTCAACAAAGAAATATCATTATTTGTATGTATAAAAAATTCATTAGAGAAAGAATTTTGATCTTCTGACTGAAAGTATAAATGTTATGGCACCAGAACATTAACATTCTTCTAGAAACAATACAAAAATTGTCTCACCAACATCTTATGATCATTACAGTTCAACTATTTGAATAATACGTAAACATATTCAAATATTATTATGAACAATATTTCTCTCAACGGCTCAATGTAATACTGCAATATGTCAAGATGTCCAACGATTCTATTTCTAACGGATGCATTTCTCTTGATATAGAAAGAAAGGAATTCAAACGGTAAAGTTTGATGAAAATAAAGAATAATGATTTATGATTGAAAAAAGATGGCTAGAAAAATGACAATTAATGGTTCATAATCCATGATCCAAGAAATTCATCCATGTTAAGAAGACACCCAAAGTGTCTGAATAATGATCGTATGATAGACTTTCATTCATTTATACTTCATGAAAATAAGAAAAAAAATCACATTGAGTGATATCATTAGTGTGTAAAAAAAAAAGGCATGTTAATTATAACCACAATATGAAAAATCGATGCACATATCAAAAGAAAGCTCATAAGGTAAAATTGTCTTTAATGAGAGTTAATAGATGATGAGGTAAATCAATTAAGTTGCTTTATACACTTGGATTGATATATGATTGAATTGTAATATTCTTTTAATGAGAGTTATAATCCTTAAGACAAAATTTGTACCAATTCAGACACAAACTAGAATTAGTGTAAATTAGTCCAATAGTGGCAACATCTCTTATATTCAAAAGAAGTGTCTAGAGAGGCTTATAGTACTTTATATTTAAATTATTTTATAAACGAAGTTGAATGCTTTGATAAAGAACACATTTTAGTTTGTCAAAGGAAAATAGTTTTTCAAAATGGTCATCATAATTCAAACTTCATGTTTCTTGTGTTTATTTAGCAACTTTACAAACATTACATAATCAGACATTTAAGTCAAGCAACACATCATAAAAGACGATCTCAATTAAAATAATATGTAACCTACTCCGCTGTTCCCACAATCTTTACCACTTGGTTGAACATGTTCGTGCAATACCTAGCAATTATGGGACATCCACATTCAAATTAAATACTCAAGCTACCAATTATTCTTAAAGTCAAACTCACTTAATACCTTAATTACAAAAAACACGAATTGATTGAAAGGAGTGAATAGAAAAGGGTCATTGTTGTCCGAACACCTAATGAACTCAAAACAAATAGCAAATGATTCCAAAAGAGTATTTTTTCTATTGAAAAAAAAAGAATGTAAACATAATTGAATATTGAATTTAACGTATGAATTCGAATCTAAAAAAGAAGCAAATTGTTGTTATATGACTCTTAGGATCTCTATGGATCCAATGCAACAAATGGTATCAAAAACGATTTAAACTTGAGACTTACAAGGGTTTGAGTGTTTAATTTTGTTGTTAGTGAATGAGAGTCCTACATAAGAGTTTGCTATGCGGAGGGGATTGAGACAGGATGACTCCTTATCTCCGTTCTTGTTTGTAATAGTTGTTGAGGGTGGAAGCCAATCATTTCAAAAGTTTTGAGGTAAGCTCAAATGAGATTCATGTCTCTCTTTTACAATTTACAAATGATACGTTGATCATGCGAGAGAAATTTTGGGACAATATTAGAGCTATCAAGGCTAATTTACAGTTGTTTGAGCTTCAATCTAGCCTAAAAGTTAATTTTTTCATAAAAGTATGTTGAAAGGTGTTAATGTTAACAATTTTTTGCTTCAAACTGCAGCATAGATGCTTAACAATAAGATGGGGTGTTCCATTCAAATATTTGAGGTTGCCTATTGGTGATAATCCCCGACGTAAGGTGTTTTGAAATACTGTTATTGAGAAGATCCAAAATAGGTTGTTTGGGTGAAAATCTAGAACTTTGTCGTTAGGTGGTCGTTTAGTACTCCTCAAATATGTCTTGTCTGCATTACTAGTTTATTTTCTTTCCTTTTACAAGACTCCTTCAGGTATCATTTCTCAACTTGAAACTATTTTTAAATCGTATCTTTAGGGTGGGAATGAGGAAGTGAGTAAGGTTCATAGGGTCAATTTGGAGAATGTGTGTTTGCCTTTAGAGAAGAGTGGATTTAGAGTCCGAGATTTGAAAGTTTTTAATAAAGCTCTATTAGGTAAATGGTTTTGGAGGTTACAAACGGAGTCATAGGTCCTCTGGGTTAAGGTGTTGATCAATAAATATGGAGTGGAAATTGGGGGATTTAAAGGGGGTAGTTCTAGGGGGTTTGTATGGTGGAAAGATATTTTTGCGGGAAGAATTGGTATTGAAGAGGAATGGTTTAATAAAAAAATTGTTTAAATTTATTGGGAATGAGAGTAATACTTTGTTTTGGAAGGATCCATGGTTGGTTGGTGGAGTTTTGTGTGAGAAATTTAGTAGGTTGTTTCATTTATCCTTGCAACAAGAGAAAAGTGTTCAAGGGTGAAGATGGCGGAGGCAGTTGTTTGTGTGGGAGGAGAAATTAGTGGAGTAGTGTAGGATTTTATTGGCTAACATTCATTTGTAGGTTAATGTAGCAGATAAGTGGTCGTGGAATAATATGCAAGGAGGACTATATTCGGTAAATGATGTGTATTTTGTGTTGTGGGAGGAGTTTATCGCCAGTGTCACCGCACCTCCGTTTTAAAACCTAGCGTGGCATCCGTTGGTCCATTCAAAAGTATCAATATTTGTGTTGAGGTTGTTTCAAAATAGGGGTCCTGCAAAGGATAATTTGTTTCGTCGATGAATCATTTCTTTTGAAGATCAACAATGTATAACAGGTTGTAGGGAAGTTGTAACAACCTGTTATTTATTCATTGTGCCCTCTTTTTGGATCCGTGTGGTATGGTATTTTGAATTGGTTTGAACTATCAGATGCGTTTTCTATGGATGCAATCAATCACGCTAACTAATTTGATGGCCTTTTTCTTACGATTTTGTAACACGTCAAAGAATTAATTTAGTTTGGTTTGTGGTGGCTAGGGCGATTTGGAAATCAAGAAACGAGGTGATTTTTTGTTCACAGATTTTGAATGCAAATCTTATTATTGAGCAGGTTAAACTTTTAGCATGAAGGTGGATCAAATTGCATGTAAAAGAATTTTGTTATGGGTATATAATCAATGGTGCTCTGAACCCTTGGAGCGCATTGACATCATTTATAGTTAATTGTTTTGCTTATTGTTTGAGTAGTTTAGTTTGTGTTTATGATTTGTTTTGGTTATACGGTAGAAAAATTATAAACTTTTTTTTGTTCTTGTTCTAAGCACTTTTTATGCTTAAAATGTTTCTTTAATATATTCATTTTTGACACGTTGAACAAAAAATTTGTTTTTTTAAATGTCAAGCCTTTCAATGACAATGAGTAATCATAAAAGTGATCTTATGTATAATGTAGAAAGTGATCATAAAAGTGATCTTATGACAATGAGTAATCATAAAAGTGATCGCACACAAATATTTTTACAATCTATTTCTCTCTATCTTTTATCTAAATCTCTAACTTTGTATGAGCTTTCCATCACTTTCAAAACTTGGTATTACTTTTCTATATAATATAGATTATTATAAATAAAATATAATTAAATATGTGTGCAATTCACAAATATAAACTCTATTTCAATATCCAAAAAATAAAAAATGTGATTAAAATTTTGAAGAAAAAAAAAGATTAAATTATAAAAATAGAAATGTGATTAAAAGAAATCACGATCATTATATTTCATTTTGTTCACTTATCATATACTTGTAAACAAAAGTTGTCATGGATTTATTTGTGATAGCGCGATATACTCAAATTGAGACTTAGGTTTATTCGACTAGGGAATGCTCAAAAGCAAGTTCGAAAAGCTCGTGAGTCACTTGAATAGACAGTTATTTCAGTCAGAGTCCGTGACTAAGGTTTATTCATTGTCAATAATTAAGGAAGGGTCACAGTAGACTCGGATAGCTCACGAGTCACTTGGACAATCCGTTGTCTCAGTCATATTCAATGGCTAAAGCTTGTTCGTTGTTCGTGCCAAAAGAAGGTTCGTGAGTCACTTGATCAACCCGCATTCTATGTTGTCTTTGCATAACATTAGCAAATGAAAAATACAAAAATTTAAACACAAGCACACATATAAAAATACATATAATTTAATTATTTAAAAAATACACATTATTTTATTTCTTTCTCTTTTAAATCTTTTTAAATTTTTGTGAGCTGTGTCTAAATACTATGTCTAAAAACTTGTCATCACATAAGAGTTTCTCATCGATAAATAGAGTTTCTCATGGGTAAATAGTAAATTTATTTTTGTCACTTATTCCTACAGGTCTATTGATAATATACAGCAAGGCTATGATATGATGGAGTAGTTGTGAGCTATGAGGTTTTTTTTACTAATCTTCTCGTTTCATTGTTGATTTTATTTTAGTTAATAAAAAAATGACAAGAAATAATCATTTTCTTATCCATGTTATTGTCACATGATAACCCATGCTAAATTATTTATATGTTCTGCAACATAACAAATAAAATATTATTTTGAAATATGTACCAAATTATTTTTTTTTATATAAAACCAAATTATTATTCTTTGTGTATCAAAATAATATTTTTTGAAATTGAACACCACGATCTCTCTCTCTCCAGAAACGAAATTGATTCTATAGCTACCGGACCCGAGATTCTTTTTCTGTATATAGAAGAAGGACAACCCAATTTAAAAATAAAGATTAAAATAAACCATATAAAATTTTGCAAAGACAAGAGTTATTCTGAGTAAAAAAAATATTACTTCAATCTGTAATAAATATATAAACACTTTTTTAAGAAGAAAATTTATGTAAACATAAGTACTTTTTTTAAATTTGTAAATTATTAAATGCATTTACTTTTTTGTTTTTTAAATATTTTTTATTAATATTATTAGTTTATGTTATAAAACGAATCGTCAAATTTGAATACATAAATTTAAATAAATTGAATCAAATTGGATATATTTAGTTATAAAAAGTATTTTAGACACATTAACACAATAATTTTTTTTTTAATATATGACAAGAAAATAATGAAACTTATAATTAAAAACGAATGTATTATATTGATAATTTGTTCATAGGAGTTGGAGTAATAAGAGGTAGTATATTTAACTATTTCTTCTAACAAAAAACAATTAATTTATAACCTCTACTTTAATTGATAAATATAGATATTATTAAATTGAATATGATGTTTCAAATTTAAATTCAAGAACTCACAGTTATACGTAAATTTATTTGCTATTTTTTCTATAAAAAAAAATGAACTACTAACATTCACAATTTAAATATAAAAAAAAAGTATATATACATTATTTTTCCAACTTAAAAAAGGCACCATTGATGCCAGAACACTATTAGATCTCTTCATTGAAGCATCAAAATAAATGCATCATATCATATCACATAATGTCTAAACTAATTGTGATTCAAATAAAATACTCATTCCCATTTGAATCATGATAGTAAAAGTACAAAAACACACAAAGCAAACAGTAACATGCATGGAAACAAAATTATTAAAAAAGTGAATACTTTCAAAATAGGAAGAGTGAAAGCACAAGTAGCAAGAGTTTCCAAGACACGACAAAGCCTTTTTGTTTGGACAAAAGCATTGTAAGTTGTAATGTGGTGGCAATTTTGTCAGTATAGGTGTATATATGTACATCATCACGGACTACACTAACATTACCATATAATTCATATTCACCCATTATTGCTTTTTCAATGGCCTATGATTTCTCACCCTTATTATAGTAAATTATTTTTGAGTGAATTACCGATTTTGTCCTCAAACTTACACTAAATATTATATAGTAGTGAGACAGGTTTCACAAAATACTTTTTAAAATTTAAATTGGAGCTAATTCAACCAACCCTACAAAATTTATTTGTGAGATGAAAAACAATCCAAGTTAAGACTTTACACCTCAAAATTTTGAGTCTAAAAAGGCTTAAAAAATTAAATTTAATTATGAATATATAATAAGGTAGATTAGTTATAGATGTTTATCTGGTTCAATTATTCAAGATAAGAGTCTCATATTATGTTCAAAATAAGAGTCTCATATTTGTCATAATTCAAAATTTGATTTTTTTTTATAAACTTTATATTATTTCTTTTAATATATTTATAACATTTACATTAAGATTAGATATCTAATTATGTCGTGTTGGTCATGCACTTAACACACATCCTCATGTCTTAAATATGACATTTAAAGTGTGCCTTTAAGTAGTCTGATGGGTGACTCAACAATTTTGAATAAATTCTAGTATCATAAAATTTTAATTGACCTTACTCAATAATACAAAATTAATTTGTTAAAGTGAACGATTTCCTTCACTAATAAACACATCTTTCATTGCATCGAATAACAAAGTTAAAAACTAATTAGATAAGATACAATAAATATTAAAAACTACTAGTTATTTTATAAACAAATATTAGTCATTAGAATGTTAAATTAACATTGAGAGTTTAAACCCTCAACCTCTACACCTCAATGAATGAAGTAGGAGAGAAGGTGTAAGTTGAAGGTGAAATTAGTGATTTATTACTCTTATTCTTCTTTCTTTCTCGTGAACAAACATGTAACATCATTTTCAATGACCTAGTGAAACATCTACCAGTCATTACATTTGTCACATGTCAAACTATATCCTTAAAGAAAAAATAAAACAACAAACCATAGTCATAGCAAACTAGCAAGAAAATTAAACCTCAAGAAGAAGAATGCAAAATTCTCACAACTTTCATCACTCTCCACTTCTCTTAACATTCCTATTATCATTCTCCTATCTCCTTTCATGTTTAGCAAACAATGACATAACCATTCAACTAAATGATGATGTACTTGGTTTAATACTCTTCAAATCAGATCTCCATGACCCTTTTTCACATCTCTCATCATGGAATGAAGATGATGCAAATCCATGTTCATGGCAATACATAAAATGCAATCCACAAAACACAAGAGTTATTGAAGTTTCATTAGATGGTTTAGGTTTATCAGGTAAACTAGGAAGAGGTTTTGAAAAGTTGCAACATTTAGTTTCATTATCACTTTCTCATAACAATCTAAGTGGTAACATTAGTCCTTTTCTCACACTTTCAAATACTCTTCAAAAACTAAACCTAAGTCACAATTCATTTCATGGTGAAATTCCTATTTCATTCATCAATATGAGTTCAATGAGATTACTTGATCTTTCTCATAACTCATTCAATGGTCAAATTCATGAAACTTTCTTTGAGAATTGCTTTTTGCTTCATCAACTTTCTTTGGCTAGAAATTTATTTGAAGGTGAAATTCCTATGAGTCTCTCTAAATGTTCTTTGTTGAATAGTCTTAACCTTTCCAATAATCTTTTTAGTGGAAATGTTGATTTCAACAAAATTTGGTCATTGAAAAGGCTTAGGAACATAGATCTATCCAACAATGGTTTATCAGGTAATTTGAATGATGGAATTTCATCCATTCATAACTTGAAAGAGCTTTTTTTACAAAATAATCAGTTTTCAGGTTCTTTACCAAATGATATTGGATTATGTCTTCATTTGAATAAATTGGATTTAAGTACTAATCATTTTAGTGGTGAATTACCTGAATCAATGAAGAGATTAAGCTCTTTGAGTTATTTGAAGGTGTCTAATAATGTTTTGTTTGGTGAGTTTCCTCAATGGATTGGTAATTTGACTAGTTTGGAACATTTAGAGGTTTCAAATAATGAGCTTTATGGTTTGATTCCATATTCAATAGGTGAATTGAGATCAATGAGTTATTTAAGTGTTTCTAATAATAAGCTTGTTGGAAACATTCCTTTGTCAATTGTTTCATGCACAAAGTTATGTGTGATGAAGTTTAGAGGTAATGGTTTCAATGGTACTATACCAGAGGGCTTGTTTGGATTAGGATTAGAGGAAATGGATTTTTCCTATAATGAGTTTACAGGTAAAATTCCGGCAGGATTCAACAGGCTCTTAGAAACTCTGACGAAATTGGATTTATCAGATAATCATCTTGAAGGGAATGTTCCTGCAGAAATTGGCCTGCTCTCAAAGCTGAGATACTTGAATTTGTCTTGGAATGATTTTCATTCAATGATGCCACCTGAGTTTGGTTTACTTCAGAATCTAAGAGTGTTGGATCTTCGGAATAGCGCGTTGCTTGGTTCGATTCCGGAAGGTACTTGTGAATCAGGAAATTTGGATGTTCTTCAACTTGATGGAAATTCATTGAAAGGGCCTATTCCTGAAGAGATTGGGAATTGTTCATCTCTTTACTTGTTGTAAGTGATTCTTATTTCAAAACTCTAGTATCATTTTGTACACATGTTTTCTAAAGATAATAAATGCAAGGCATGTTCGGATTTGCTTATTTGAGCTTGTTTACTGGTATAAGCACTTGTAAGACTGTTTGGAAGAACTTAGAGATAGAAACAACTTATGATATGTTCATAAGATATTTTTCAGCTTATTTCCATAAGCTCTGCGAGATAGCTTATGATAACAGCTTATAGGTTATTTTTAAGATAAAAATAATAAGGGTCTATTAGGATTGACTTATTTAAGCTTATTTACTGATATAAGCGCTTGCGAAAATGTTTGGGAGAGCTTATGGATGGAAACAACTTATGACATGTTTGTAAGATGTTTCCAGCTCTATATGATGTTTGAAGCACGTTTCCTTAAGTTCATAGGATAACTTATGAAAACAACTTATAGCTTATACAAAAAATAGTTTGGCTTTATTTTATCTTTTGTTACAAAAATAGCTCACACGTAATCACTTATATGGAAAGAGATGATGCTATACTTGCTTAATTAAACTGTATATCCAAACATGTCCTAATTCCTATCTATTTTTATGCAGGAGTTTGTCACACAACAATTTAACTGGTTCAATTCCAAAATCCATGTCAAAGCTAAACAAGCTCAAAATCCTCAAGTTGGAATTCAATGAACTAAGTGGAGAACTACCAATGGAGCTTGGAATGCTTCAAAATCTTCTAGCTGTAAACATATCACACAACAATCTCACAGGAAGACTTCCAACTAGTACAATTTTTCAAAACTTAGACAAAAGTTCATTGGAAGGAAACTTTGGTCTTTGCTCACCCTTGTTGAAAGGTCCATGTATGATGAATGTTCCAAAACCTCTAGTTCTTGATCCACATGCAAATAACAACCAAATGGATCCTCAAAGAAATGAATCAACTATGTCTAGTTCATTTCATCACCACAGGTTCCTTAGTATTTCAGCTATTATAGCAATTTCTGCTTCTTTTGTCATTGTTTTAGGAGTTATTGCTATAACTCTACTCAATGTTTCTGTGAGAAGAAAGCTTTCATTTGTTGATAATGCTTTGGAAAGCATGTGTTCAAGCTCTTCTAGATCAGGAGCACCAACCACAGGTAAACTCATTCTGTTTGATTCTCAATCGTCACCTGAATGGATAGCCAATCCAGATTCCTTGCTCAACAAGGCAACTGAAATTGGTGAAGGAGTTTTTGGAACAGTTTACAAAGTTCCATTAGGTTCATCATCACAAGGAAGAATGGTAGCAATCAAGAAACTTGTAACATCAAACATACTTCAATATCAAGAAGACTTTGATAGAGAAGTTAGGATTCTTGGAAAAGCAAGACACCCAAATTTAATAGCTTTGAAAGGATACTATTGGACTCCACAACTTCAACTTTTGGTATCTGAATTTGCACCAAATGGTAACTTGCAATCCAAGTTACATGAGAGACTACCTTCAAATCCACCACTTTCTTGGCCTATTAGATTCAAAATTTTGCTTGGAACAGCTAAAGGACTAGCCCATTTGCACCATTCATTTAGACCATCAATAATTCACTACAACATAAAACCAAGTAATATCTTACTTGATGAAAACTTCAACCCCAAGTTATCTGATTTCGGATTAGCTAGGCTTCTTACAAAAGTTGAAAAGCATGTTATGAGCAATAGGTTTCAAAGTGCTTTGGGGTATGTGGCACCTGAATTGGCTTGTCAAAGTTTAAGGGTCAATGAGAAATGTGATGTGTATGGTTTTGGTGTGATGATACTTGAGTTAGTGACAGGTAGGAGGCCAGTGGAGTATGGTGAAGACAATGTGTTGATATTGAATGATCATGTGAGGGTTTTGCTTGAACATGGTAATGTTTTGGATTGTGTGGATCCTAATTTGATGAATGAGTATCCTGAGGATGAAGTTTTGCCAGTTTTGAAGCTGGCTATGGTTTGCACTTCTCAGATACCATCTAGCAGGCCTAGTATGGCAGAAGTTGTGCAAATATTGCAGGTCATCAAAACTCCAGTTCCTCAAAGGATGGAAGTATATTGATGGGATTAAGACTACGTTGCCCCGAAAATTCAGATTGAAGACATATTTGGTGTTTAATATTTGTTAGTGTCGGACACCAAGACAACACAGATTGAATACGTGTCTGGTGTCCAACATGTGTCGGTATAAGACACTACTAATTTTTTAAATTATTAACAATGTTTGTGTCGGTGTAAGTGTCAATGTCTTGTATGATGTATGTGTTTGTATCAGCAATTTATATGTTTCTATTGCTAGCTTCAAGTACATAAAGTATTCTTTACTATCAAGATTAATGTCTTTTCTTTTCTATTTTTTTCCTTTATGTTATGTAATGTTTTTAACTCTTTTGAATAATTTGGTTTATGTGGACTCTAGTTCATTGAGTATAACTGTATAAGAAGGTCTTTTTCACCATTTTATAAATATGTAATTGTCAACTCTGATTTCTCTTTTATGAATGATATGAATTTATTATTGAGAGTATGTATTCTCTGATTGGATTTATATATTGGATTGTACACTTACATAATTGTAGTTTATTTTTCTATTATTACATTTCATTTATTTTGTGTGAGAAAGAAATGTACTTCTCGGGTCACGTTTCAAATGTTGAGTCCTATGTGTGAAGGAGTGTTAAATAGTCCCACATTAGATGAGATTAGACTTAAACTGGTTTTATAGGGTTGGGTTATGGGCATATTTGTTTTAGATTTTAAAAAAAAATTGATTTTGACTTTATATTTCTAAAAATGAATTTTATGAAATTTTTTTAAAAACATAATAAAAGTTATTTCTAATTCATTTGTTATCAATAAAAATAAATAAATTTGACTTTCAGTAATTTAGATATTCATTATAGATACTCTTATAAGATAAAAATAGCTTTTTATTTTTTTTTTATAAGTTATCTTTCAAAACTAATTTTTATGAAGAGTTTTTCATTCTAATTATTTTTTAAAATTATCGAAAAAGATTATAATAAATAGATAAAATACTTAAAATAATATTTTATCATAAACTATTTAAATCATTTTTTATTTAAAATTTTATTTTTAAAATTATTTTAAAAAAAATAAAAATAATATTATAAAAATTATTTTTTAAAAAAACTATAACAAACCAATCTAACTTAAGACCCAACTCAAATTCTAATTTCTATAAACAAGTTGTAACATGTTACTTTAAGTTTTGAATTTCTTCACAAAGTTAACAATATCCCCCACCTTATAGCCCCAACAACATAGGTGGTAAAAGACACCTATGGTAGTCAAAAAGGCAAAAGGCTGTACTCTAAGAAGACTTTAAAAGTTCTCATTGTTGTCTTTTTAGTGGGGAGGTAGAATCAACTCAAGAATGATTGAGACCAAAAACAAACTTTGAGTAAAGTTAAATCTTTTTGTCAATATTTGCAGCTTTTTAATCCTATAAATACAAACGTGCATTTTTACTTTTAAGACTTTTTTGCTTAGTCCCTATGGCATATTTAATGTATAAAACACTAATATAAAATAAATTAATTTTCTTATATGAAGTTAAATTAAGATTTTAGTGACCTCACCCTTAGAAGTTAAGATTTTAGTGATCTCATCCTTTAAGTAATTTGTTGCTTATGATTTTAATGATCTCATCCTTTAAGTAATTTGTTGCTTATGATTTTAATGATCTCATCCTTGGACCCACCTTGTCTAGGAGTGTTGATGACATCAAAAAGCGTACAGAAGTAAAGGAAACACTAACATGAATATACAAGATTTTATTAAATCAAAATTTTATATTACATCTAATACTAATTATGTCACATCATTTAATAATATTATAGGATATATTGAGAATTTATTTCTTTTTTATTTTTCATTTTATTACTCTTTATTTATATCTCTATGATTAAGAAAAACAACAATAAAAAATATAATTTCCGTTACAAACTTAAATTAATTGTCAAATATATTTTTAATTTATTGCATATACTTACATCGCAAAATTTTAATTATATTTTAATAATCAAATGTAGCAACCATAAATTATCATAAAATATATAAAAATATAATAATCACATCTTAAATATCAATAATTAAACTTATACACAAACAATTCAATGAAGTTTAAATCAATATAAATAAGTAACATTGAAACATACAAATCCATTTAAATTAGCAG
>JBBPBQ010020321.1:46366782-46380758 GCA_037974755.1 Cicer yamashitae
TATATATATATATATATATAAAAGTTTAATTAGTTTCTAATAAATATTAAATCTTTTTAAAAAAAAAACACAAATTTTTATTAAAGGTTAACTAGATGTGATATATTTTTAATCTTTGTGTTGTTATGACACAAGTTGTATAACTTGATAGTTCTAAAACTCATTTTTTATAAACAAATTAATCTAAAATCGACTTTTAAATTTGATGAATTAGATGTGATATCTTTTTTATCTTTGAGTTGTTAAGACACAAGCACTACACCAAAAATGACATTTTATAGTGTGTCTTTTACAGCGCTTATTAAATACAAGCGATGTTGTATAAATTTTTAAAAATAACAGAGGATACAACAGCGCTTTTTTGACAAGCGTGATAAAAAGAGTGCTTTTGTAGGGTCACATACGCTTACACATAATGTTTACAACTCTTTTAGAGCGCTTTCTAAACAAGCGTTGTAAATTGAAGCGCTCTCACATAGCTTTTACAACGCTTTTTGAGCGCTTTAAACACAAGCGCTGTAAAAGGCTATTAGAGCGCTTTTTATACAAGCGTTGTAAAAGGCTTGCGCTTTCACATTATTAAAGGACCTATTAGAGCGCTTTTTGTACAAGCGTTGTAAAATCATTCACGTTAAATAAAAATCATTCACTTTAAATAAATAAAAACAAATTTAAAACAAATTTAATACGTTGTCCTAACCCTACGATCTCTCATCTCCTCTACTTTGCGAACCCTCCTCTCCTCTACTGTGCGCCCATCTACAAATTGAATACGTTGCTCCTCCTTTAAAACAAATTGGATACGTTGTCTCAGGTACTATATTTATTAATTTGTTGTTGTCACTAAAAATGATAAATTGTTACATAATAGATATGTTCTGTTTTGAAATTGTTACATATTAGATATGTTCTCATGATATGTTCTGTTTTGAAATCAGACTTGGACCTTGGTTTCCATTTTCCAATATTAGATATGTGTACTTTATATAGATTGGTAAAATGTTATCAGTAGCTTATTATTTGTGTAACTGGATTTATATAGGTCATATAAAATGGATCAGAAATGGATGTCTGTCAACCAATTGACAAAAGAGTATGAAAATGGAGTGAAGGAGTTTGTTGAGTTTGTAGTGATGAATGCAAAAGATCCAAATAGAGTCGTTTGTCCTTGTTTAAAATATTGTTTTGGAAAACGCGTTAGAGCAGATGAATTGGAAGGACATTTAGTATGATATGGAATTGATCAAAGCTTTACATGTTGGATAAGACATGGTGAGAAAATAAATGGAAACACCCGCACAAATACATATGCTTCAACTGATTTCGACACAGATACATATGAGTTGGACCGAGTTGAGGAGATTGCAAAAGCAGTTGAAAAAGATCTTCGTGATTCTCCTAAAATGTTTGAGAGCTTGTTGAGTGATGTAGAGAAACCATTATATAATGGTTGTACTAAATTCACAAGACTGTCGGCGATATTAAAGTTGTACAACTTAAAAGCGAGTAATGGATGGTCTGATAAAAGCTTCACATAATTACTAACATTCTTAAAAGATATGTTGCCAGATGATAATGAACTTCCCAGTCGAACCAACGAGGCTAAACGAATTTTGTGCTCTATTGGTATGAGTTGCGAAAGGATTCATACGTGTCCTAACGATTGCATTTTATTTCGAAATGAATATGAATTACTAAAGGCGTGTCCGAAATGCAATGTCTCTCGATATAAGAAGAAAGAATCTACTCTAGCAAAAGTCGTGTGGTATTTTCCTATAATACCAAGATTTAGGCGTATGTATCGCAGTGAAGAAGATTCAAAACACTTGACATGACATGCAGATGAAAGAATTAGAGATGGAAAGTTTCGACACCCTGCAGATTCTCCACAATGGGCAAAAATTGATCACGAGTAACCTGAATTCGGGATAGAGTCAAGAAATCTACGACTTGCACTTTCTACTGATGGAATGAATCCACATGATCTTCAAAGCATCTCACACATCACGTGGCCTGTGATTTTGTTTATTTATAACCTACCTATGGTTATGTATGAAGCGTAAGTTTATGATGTTGTCTCTGTTAATTTCTGGACCCAAACAACCGGGGAATGATATCGACGTATACTTGGCTCCTTTAATTGAAGATTTAAAAATTATGTGGGAGACAGGTGTGGAAGTTTATGTTGGGTATAAGAAAGAATGTTTCAATTTGAGGGCTATGTTGTTCAGCACAATTAATGATTTTCCAGCATATGATAATTTATCAGGATATAGCATTAAAGGTCAGTGTGCATGTCCTATATGTGAAGAGAGTACAAATTGGATGCGGTTGAAACATTGTAAGAAGAATGTATTTCTTGGACATCGTAGATTTTTACCTTATGGTCATCAGTATCGTGGGTGGAGAAATGCATTCAATGGAAAATCAGAGGAAGATAGAGCTCCTGTAGCACCGACTGGATATCAAATACTTGAAAAAGTACAAGGTTTGACCAATAAATTTGGCAAACCTTTTGCGGGAGAGCTGGTCAAAACTGGGTGGAAGAAAAAGTCAAATTTCTTTGAATTGCCATATTGGAAGTCATTGTATATAAGACATTTTCTCGATGTGATGCATATTGAGAAAAATGTATTTGATAGTGTTATTGGTACATTACTCGATGTACCAGGAAAGTCTAAGGATGACATCAATGCAAGATTGGACTTGGTCGATATGGGAATAAGAAATTAATTGGGTCCCGTAAAGAAAGGAAATCGCACATATCTACCTCCAGCCGCTCATACTCTATCTAGAAAGGAAAAAATTGTTTTGTGTAAATTTCTACACGAAGTTAAAGTTCCAGAAGGATACTCTTCAAACATTAAAACTTTAGTTTGTATGAAAGACCTCAAGTTAAAAGGTTTGTAGACCCATGATTGTCATATTCTAATGGAGCATTTGCTACCAATAGGTATACGTTCAATTTTACCTGAAAAAGTTCGCCGAGCCATAACTAAATTATGTTTCTTCTTAAGGGAAATTTGTAGTAAAGTGATCGATCATCAGAAATTACCGACATTGCAAAGGGAAATTGTTGTTACTTTGTGTGAGCTTGAAATGTATTTCCCACCCTCGTTTTTTGATATAATGGTTCACCTTACTGTTCATCTTGTTAAGGACACAACTTTGTGGGCCAGCTTATATGAGATGGATGTACCCGATAGAACGATATATGAAAATATTAAAAGGGTACGTAAAAAGTAGAAGTCGATCAGAAGGTTGTATTGCTGAATGGTACATTATCGAAGAAGCTGCTGAATTTTGTACTAAATTTTGTAGTGAATATCTGTCCAATGTTGAATCCATAGGGCTTCCCATGTCTCGTCATTCGGGAAGATTATCAGGAGAAGGGATAATTGGAAAGAGACTAATGGCTATATCAAGGACAGAATGGGAGCAAGCACAATTGTATGTTCTGCACAATGATGATGAGGTTCAACCGTATGTTACAATACACATGGATCTGTTATCTAGTTTGAACATGAATAGGAATCAAAATTGGATAACTCGAGTGCACAATCGAAGTTTCATAACATGGTTAAAAAATCACATAAAATCAAACTTTGATGTAGACCCTAGATCAATTTCACAGAGATTGAGGTGGCTAACAAACGGTCCGAGTTTACATGTCTTTTCTTACATTGGTTATGTAATTAACGGCTACACATTTTATACCAAAGAACAAGATGATCAAACCACTATGCAAAATAGCGGAGTCACTCTCGTAGCTGAAGCGATGCATATCTCAAGTGCAAAAGACAAGAACCCAATATATGCAAATCTATCATATTTTGGGGTTATCGAGCGCATATGGGAGCTAGACTACACAATGTTTCGTGTTCCCATATTTGGTTGCAAGTGGGTCGATAATAATAATGGTGTTCGGATTGATGAGTCAGGGTTCTTGCCTGTCGATTTTAATAGGGTGGGATACAAAGATGAGCCTTTTATTTTAGCGTCGCAAGCTCAACAAGTGTTTTATGTCACTGATCCTGCTGATGATAAATAGTCCGTTGTCCTATCGACCAATAAAATAAGTGATGATAACAATAATGATGAAGATGTTGGTAATGATCTTTTCTTTGCAATATCACAACCACATGAAATTGATTCAACTGATGATGGTTTATATCTTAGAGATGATCATGATGAGGCAATTTGGATTAATCCATCGTTTCGTATCATTAATGGACAAACAAATGTGAATCCCACCAAGAAAAGAAGAAGGGCATCTTAATGTGTTTAATTGTTTTATAAGCCATGTAATCTGAACTGAGTTCATGTAATTTAATTGTTTGATCTGCCAGAATTGAGCATTTTGGTGTTTAGCTTGAACAATATGTAATTTTCTACTTATACTGATTTTCTGCTTATATTGGGAATTTTTCTTGAACTTGAACTGATCATCCCAATATGAGTTGATCATGTAATTTAACATTGATATATATATATATATAGGTATTATTTGGAAGAAAAAAAAATTAAACACAATTTGGAAGAAAAAATAATTTAACTAATTTGGAAGAAAAAATAATTTAACTAATTATTTGGAAGAAAACAAAATTATTTGGAATTTTTCTTGAACTTAACTGATCATCCCAAAATAATAAGGAAGTCACACAACCCTTGGACATAAAAAACAAAGAGCTTTAAGAGGTCTTTTAAAGCGCTTGTTGCATAAGCGTTGTAAAAGGGTCACATAGCGTTTGCATATAATAAAACAAAGAAGCCTTTTATATATAAAACCCTATTACAGCGCTCTTCTGCAAAAGCGCTGTAAAATGCTTTTAAAAAAATAAAATAAGGAGGTTTGTTTAAAGCGCTTGCTGCATAAGCGCTGTAAAAGGGTCACATAGCGTTTGCATATAATAAAACAAAGAAGTCTTTTATATATAAAACCCTATTACAGCGCTCTTTTGCAAAAGCGCTGTAAAAGGCTTTTAAAAAAATAAAATAAGGAGGTCTTTTAAAGCGCTGTAAAAGCGTCACATAGCGTTTGCATATAATAAAACAAAGAAGCCTTTTAAAGCACTTTGTATAAAAGCGTTGTAGTAGGCTTTTAAAAAATAAAATAATGAGGTCTTTTACAGTGCTTTTTCAAAAAAGCGCTGTAATAGGGTTTTATATATAACAGTAAACCTCTTCAGTTTCCTCTTCATTACGTAAACTTCATACGAGTGTTTCAGTTTCCTCTTCATTCTCCTTCTCATTGCGAACCCTACGAACCCTACGCTTGTTTCCTCTTCATTATTAACCCTCATTACGTAAACTTCATACGCTTGTATTCTCCTCATCTTCATTCTCCTTCTCATTGCGAACCCTCATTACGTAAACTTCATATTTTTTACTAACCCTCATTACGTATTTCTGCGAACCCGTAACCCTACGCTCGTTTCCTCTTCGTTCGTATTTCTGCGCTGTTCTTGTTCTTCTTTGTTACTAACCGAACCCCTCGTAACCCTAAGTATTTCTTCGCACTTTTCAGGTATTGTATTTATTAGTTTTTTGTTTCACTAAAATGCATGTTGAACTTATACTGCTACGTACTTAGACTACTGCATGTTGAACTTGTTGAAGTTATACCGAACTGCATGTTGAACTTGTTGTAGATAAATGGATACCAACAAGGAGTTAGATTGTCAAAATGAAGAATTTGGCAACACCAAGACTTACGAAAATGAAGTCAAACGTGGTGCAACCATAATGCAAAATGTTAGAAAAGCAAGAAGTACTGGGCAAAAATTTGAGGTATACTATACTTCAGAATGTCATACTATACTTTGTTTGCTGTTTATTTTTTATCTTTTTTGAAAAAATTTGAGGTATACTTTGTTTGCTGTTTATAATTTGAGGTACTTACTATATGAGTTTATTAGGTGGGATGGAATGAGAGTGGTCAGCCAATTGACCCAAACAGTTCAATGTTTGTAAGTTATATTGGGGCTGTTGTTCGTTAGAATATCCCCATCATAATAGATGATTGGAGAGATAAGGCATTGAAGGATGCAAAAGATGTATTGTGGGCTGATATACAAGTAATTTTTTTACTCCACTTTTTTACTTATAATTTTTTACAGACTGCTTTGAAGTACTTTACTCAAACTATATCTTTATTTGGTTTGCAGACAGCTTTTGATGTTGACGAGGTGAGAAAGAGTTACGTGCTGAGAGTTTCCGGGAAAATACACCGGGGTTTTAGATCTCACCTCTCAAATTGCTATCCTAGAGACCGAGATGGAAATATGAATGCGGAAGCTCCAAAAATATATAAACATTATATATCAAATGAGAAATGGAGCGCATTCGTAGCCAAACGTTCGGACCCCGCGTTTGTTGTAAGTGATTAATTTATTAGCATTTGTGTTTTATTATTCATATTCATAGCGTATTTTAAATTTTTACAAGATTGTTATTTTTTTTTTATATAGAATATTAGTAAGGCAAATCGTGAGAGGGCAAAAAATATTCTCCACCCATACAAGAAATCTCGTATGGGATATGCACATCTAGAGCAAAAACTTGTAAGTAATTAAACATCACTTTTATATAATGTGGTACATTATAAACTATACTTTCTAACTAATATTTTGTTTATGATCTTAACGAGAATAGCTCCAAGACACCCAATCCGATCAACTGTTGGGTCGTCATATATTGTGGAAGGAAGCTCGCGTAAATAAAGATGGAGTGGTTGGTAACGAAAATGTTCAAAAAGTAATATAACTTTGTGTAAGTATATTTACCACTTTAATATTTTTTAATATTGTATTTTAAAAATGATATTGAACTTATCTTTTTAATCCTACGTGTATTTTAGGCCAATCTCGAACAAAGTTCGGAAAATCAAGAGGACAATAAGGCTAGTTGCAGGGACATACTAGGTAAAGTGTTTAATGTTCCTGAATATTCCGGCCGCGTGAGGGGGAAAGGATTTGGCGTAACTCCTAGAAGCTATTTTTCACAAGAGAAGCGCCAAAATCCATCTAATGAGGAAGTATTAGAGAAGATCAAAGTATTAACAGAGCAAGTGGCACTCTTGGTGAAGACGAATAAAGACAAGCAACTTGCGAATCAGCTCCAACGTGAAATTCAAATGGAGAGTGAAAACGCGAGTTGCAACGTTGGTCTCAAAAGTCTTCATGAGGTAAATAATTACTTAATAAAATAAGAAATTCATTCAACCTAATTGTTTCACATACTTATGTATTAACCATTGATTTAGGGTGTCACTCCTTGCGTGCTGTACTTATCCTCCCCTACTCATCGCAAGGTCGGAAAAGGAACATTGTACAATACTCTAGGCGAAGTATTGCACAACACACCAATCCCTGCGGGCCATGTCAAAGTATCACCAGTTATTGCTTTGGAACCAAATGCACCGTTGCCTATACCGGACAACGGTGCAGAAGTGAAGTAATTGGTAGTTACATGGCATGGCCCAAACATCTTGTTGCCCTTAATAAGGTATGTTTAATTAATTGAAATGTATGTTTAATTGATATGTATATTTAATTGCACGATATATGATTATGATTGATTATATTTAACTGCTGATTTTTTTTCCGATGTTAACTTTAATTTCACATTTATTTAGATTCAAACAAAGTCTAATGGGAATGATAAGAAGATTCCCAGAAACGAGTCAGTCACATTGCCCAAAAAGGTTTGTCACATTTATTCTGTAAGGTTTGTCATTTTTTCAGATTCAATAAACTAACAAACTGATTAACCTCATTTTTTCAGATTCAATCCAATAAACCACCCGCACAGCAAGCCAGCAAGCCAGCTGCCGCACCACGACTGGATGTTCGTGGTAAAAATAAAGCCGGCAAACTTCAAAAATTGGAGGGTAATAAAGCTGGCAAACTGCAAAAGCTGGAGGGTAATAAAGCGGCCAAAGTTGCTGCTCAAAAACTGGATCGTGTAAAATCAGTTGCTGCTCCTGCTCCTAAAATAAGTCAGTCACGACTTGCTCGATATGGGTCGTGTCTTGACATACAGGCAAAAACAAATATGGGCAGCAACAACGATTCACGATTAATAAGCATGGATAAAGCTATATTCGCAGATGAGTATGAAGAATTTCTAGAAAAAAAGCACATATACGAACTTCTCAACCATAAGGAGCTGAGTGCTACTGTCATCAGCTTATACATTAGGTAAAAATTACTTTTAATTGCATTTATTGGTAATTAATTTAATTTATTGGTAATTAATTTAATTTGAAATTTTCATTGAAGGTTTTTGTATGAGAAGTTCGGGTGCACGCACAAATTGTCAAATAGATTTTCATTCTTGTCTCCGCATAAGATTTTGATGCTTAAACACGATCCAGTGAATGTAAAGAAATACGTTGTAGATATACTATTAGGAAATAAAGAGAAGGATAAATTGTTCCTTGCACCATATAATTCAGGGTACGTAATTATATATTTTTTATTTATATCTTTTTTTATTTATGAGATCTTAATTTATTAGTTGTGTAAACCAAAATTTTGTTGTTGTAGGGCACATTGGGTGCTATTTGCAATCAATGCGACCTCTGAAGTTATATACTATTTAGATCCCTTGCACGACCATTACAACAATCACTCCGATATAAAGATTATGTTCGACACGTAAGTAATATTAATTTATTTCTTACATATATATATATATATAAATAATGTGTTTGTTAATGCTATAATAATCACATTTATTTATTCGATAGTGCTTTACAAGTTTTTCGAGCTCAAAGAAGTGGTACAGTGTCGAAGCAAAAGTCAAATAATATCACATGAATTCCAAAACAGGTTTAAAATATATGCCTTTAAAATTTCATTTACAATCAATGCACAAATATTTATTGACTTGTATGTTTTATTTTATAGTGCTCTCGTCAAACTAACAACATCGACTGTGGCTACTATATATTGCGATTCATGAAGGAGATTGTTGATAATAATCAAACTATAATCCCATAAACGGTACGGTATTTTCATTATTTGATTTTCATATATAAACTATGTATATATTTGATTTTAACTTATTTATGTTCAATTTTTTATATCGCACAGTACTTTGACAATTCCAGTCCAACATACTCTGAAAGAGATCTAATTGAAATAAAGGAAGACTGGTGTCAGTATGTGATTGAAATGAAGATTATTTGATTTGCTGGGAAATGGCATGCTGCAAGGGATAGTTATACGCTGCAAGGGGTAGTTGTGTTCTAAAATGTACTTCTGATAGTTATATGTATATAAATATGTAGTTGTATAAATAGGGCACATTTGAAAAGCTGTGAATATGTAGTATATATATATATATATATATGTGAATATGTATATGAATCTGTATTCTGATATGTTGTAATTTGTTATGTGCTGTTATATAATTTGTTATGAACTGATTGTGTAAATATGTATAGTTATAAAGTTAATTTGATTGTGTGAACTGATTGTGAGAACTGATTGTGAACTAATTCTGGATGAAAATGATTTTGGAAAAAAAATTAAAAGACAACGCTTTCTAAAAAAATGCCATAAAAAACCAAAAAGCGCTTTTTAATAAAACTAAAATAAGAAAAATAAAATAAAGCACCTTTTACAGCACTTTCTCAAAAAAGCACTGTAAAACGTGCATTAGAATGCACCCACTACAACGCTTTTTTTGAAAAAGCACTGTAATAGGTGCATAATAATGCATATATTGAATGCACCTACTACAGCGCTTTTTTGCAAAAGCGCTATAATAGGTGCATAATAATGCATCTATTGAAACACCTATTACAACGTTTTTTCAAATAAGCGCTGTAATAAGTGCATGCATAATAAGCGCTATTGCATGGATTTAAAAAGCACTATTACAGGGATTTACAGCGCTTTTCAAAAAAGCGCTGTAAAACGAGTATAACAAGCGCGCAGTATATCCACCTATTTTACAGCGCTTTTTTATTTTAAAAAGCGCTGTTGTATCTTTTTACAGCGCTAGATACTACAGTACTTATTTTTTTGAAAAAACGCTGTAAATGGCTTAAAAAAAGCGCTGTAAAATGCGTTTTTTCGCGTAGTGAAGTGAAGTAGCAATGTCAATCACAAGAAAAAGAGGGTTTGAATTGTGATCATTTTAAAATTTTGATTCCTGTGTTTAATTTAAATTAACTCAAGATCAATCTTGGTTGAAACAAAATGTCCATAATATTCTGGATATGTTAGAAAAACTTAATCATTTATTTCATAAGGTTTGTTGTCATTAAAACATACATCAAAAAGATTTTTACCTCAACAAAAAATTGTACAACTTGATAGTTTTAAAGCTCATATTTATAACAAAAATAATAAAAATATTCTTAAATGGGTTAACTAGATGAACATCTTTTTAATCCTTGAATTTTTGAAACACAAGTTGCATGGCTTGATATCAACAAAACACATTTTTTAAAACAATCAACACATCCACATTTTCTATCCAATAACTACGTAGCTTTGATTTTTCCATTTCACTGGAAGATACGTAGGAGCAAGATCACACTCTAAAAAAGATTGCATTTTAAAAAAGAGAAATAAATTTATATAAGTTAACATTAATTTTGCACTATTAATTATACGTAACTGTATTTTAACAGATGTCGTAGGGTGTTAATACTTTTCACTACGCATAATTGAGGCTCGAACCCAAAATTTGGTTTCAAATACCATTTTTCTGTTTTTTAGGGTTTCCCAATATTTTCCTTATTTAAAATAAATTTTGGTGGCGACTTCATTGAATTTGAGCTATCTCTCGAAATTTTAGACTACGACAGAAGGCAAACCAGAAATTTTTATAAGGTGAAAAATATGAGAGTCGTAAAAGTTTAACACTACAAGAAAAACATGCATTTCACAGGGGGCCTGAGGAAACCTCCTGTAAAATAACAACAACAAAAAACCTTGGATTATAGGTATTTTCGAGGAGCAAAACAATGTTAGGAAAACAACTAATTGAAAACTTTTTTGCGTCATCTCAAGTCTGCCAATAGTCGGAAAATAACTTTCACTGAGGTTTTACCCCTAAACAAACGCGTAAGCTCCTTGGACAATTTTTGCATCTTCCCAAAACTATCAAATGGTCAAATCAATTCAGCGTCTAAGGTTAAAATCAAATAATTTTTCCCATTCACCATTTTTTGAGGGGTGTGCTCTTAGTAAAAGATTTTTTCAAAAAAAACCTCACCACTATGGTTTTTGAAGGTTTTGCAAGGAGTATGCTCCTTGAAGAAACATGTTTTTCCCAAAAGGTTTTTGCCTCTCAGAAACAAGTCGAGGACTGGATAGAAGCAGCATGCTACCATTGTGGTAAGGTGGGACATTTAAAATAAATTTGCAAATTTCTCAAGAGAGAACATTCAATGAAAAATGACGAAGACAAAGAGAAGAAAAATGATAAAGATACAAATTTAGTTGCATCTGATAGTGATATTTACATGATGATAGTTTTAAAAATCTTGCATGTAAGGATTTAACTTAAATAATTGATTATGGAACCTTGTATCATGCCAATATTAGGTGTGATTTCTTGTCATCTTATATTGTTGATGACATATTGTCGATTTGGTATTCTCTAGTGTTATTAGAGAGATTCAATGTATCCATTATTTAATGTGGAAATTTTTTCTAAAATTTATCATATGATTTTTATTCCATCACTTTTATGGGAATTTTTGACTTTAAAATATGGTATCTCTGATATTTATTTTTCTGCCATTATTGATATTGTCTCGTGGAACTACATTTTTTGTTTGCCTATTTACTTGTAGAGTGGAAAAAAAATTTTCATTTCACATAGACCATCTCTTTGTTTTTTCAACACTAATCTATCTCTCTCTTACTTTTTTTAGACAAAAAAAAAAAAAAATCAACAGATTAATTACTTAATATCTGAAAAACAAATTTAGTAGTTGACTTTGTTATATACACTACATCCAACCATCAAGTATACCTAATGTTAAAATGGATTTTCTACTTTTACTATTTAAGGACTTAATTTGGTGAATTTAGTATTTAGGAGAAAGATGGATGATTAAAATAAATTATTTAAACAAAAGAAAATTATTGATTAAAAGAAAAATAAAGACATTGTAGATAATTAAAATCCCACCTAAACTTGGTCCAATCAACATATAAAAAGTACTAGTACTAGTTTCTTGAATTAAATAAGTACAAGTTCACAAAGTGAATTTCATTTTTTGAATTAATGAAAGGGCTTCAATTTCAACCTACACTCATCTAATTCTTCCTCGAGCTTTTCAATCATCTTGTCCTTTTCATGTATAATTTCCAAGAGCCTAATATTCTCTTCTTTAAGTGCCTCAAATTGGAAAACTATCCCTTCAATTTGAGCTTCAATAGCCTCATCACTTAACTCAAACACACTCTCCACCACCCTAATCACACGCCATAAACTCACCAAAACCAACAAACCACCTCCTCTCCTCTCCAAAAATGCTTCCATAATTAAAGCCCCAATAATCACAACCCCATCCACAACATATCCTATATGCTTAAAGAATGAAAACCCTAACCCTAATAACAAAGCAATTATCTTTATTGAAAGTATACTCAAAATACAAATTCCAATCCAATGGAAATATTTTTCCTTTACTATGTCAATATTTTGTTCACATGAAATTAGAGAGGATGATAGTTCAAGAATTGTGATGATGAGATCTACAATAAGCAAAGAAATTGAAATCACACGTATTATTGTTGATTCTAGGAAATTGGTTAAATGGGTTCTCCATGTTGCTCTATTCAACAAATCTTGTTGGCTTGATGTGTTAAAAAGAAACAACCATCTTTGCCTTCTCTTCCATGATTTTATTAGACTTTGGATTGATGAATCTAATATTTGCATGGAAAAATAATTTGTAGGGGATTGTATTTGATTGGTTTCGGAGGACACATGAATGGAATTCAAGGTGTTCATTGATATGAGAAATTAATGTTAGATGCAAAATTTGGTGATGAGAATTGCAAGTTTCATGATTTTAATATAAGTAAAACGTTGGTTATATATAATCGTGACGTATTTGACGTGCAATATATGCTAGTGAAGTGCAAGTAAGCTCAGATGGTTTTGCATGCTTTAGCTTTAGGGTCACGTTGGAAAGGTAAATTAATTAATTTGGAAAGGTACATTAATTAATTTCAGTTACGGCTTTTGTCGTTGAGAATGTCTTGACTTTTAAAAGAAATATACTTAGCATAAATGTCATTTAAGATATTTGTACACATATTAAAAAATATAATAATTAAAAAAAATAAATTCTTTTACTTTTTTTTTTACTATTATCAATACATAATATAATAACATTTTTTTTACTATTATCAATACATAATATAATAACACGTACTTTAAAAATTATATATATAGTAATTATTGAATGATAGTACTATAAGAAAATAATTAAAGTTGTATTAAAAATTGTGAATAATATTCGTATTAAAACAATTTTTTTTTGTTAAAGTGACACTTATTGTAAGACGGAGAGAATAATAAAATTAAGATTTTTTTTGTCAAAATATAATATACTCTTCGTCTCACATTATAAAAAAGATTTGTTTCAAAATGAATGACCAGTTTCAAATTTTAATGTAATACCTATTTTTTTTTATTGTACCATCTATTAATAGTAAATAGATACATGCTTGATAAGAATAATTTAGTAAAAATATTATTTTTTATTTTACTTTATTCACTTTTATTAATTGAGTAAATTATTATGGGAGGGAAGAAATAATAAAAAATGTATTGTGACTTAAGAAATACTCAATATCCATTTTCTCCAAATATTCAAGTATCTCGAAGACAAGTGACAAAAACCGCACAAGATCTTATGCAACAAAATGTCATTGTTATGATTGAAAACGGAAACGTTTTCATTTTAGGGATACCTTTTTTTTTTTTTTTTTTGG
>JBBPBQ010020321.1:46380768-46396357 GCA_037974755.1 Cicer yamashitae
TAATAGATAGTTTATCATCTACTATTCTGAAATAAAATATATGTAAAATAAACGATTAAAAAATTAATATATTTGATTTTAATTTTTATTTAATTATATTAATTTTTCAACTATTATTTTTATTTTTATTTTATTTTGGATGATATATGTTTTTATAATTAATTTTTAATGGAAATGGATTTTGTTGGTAGAATTGGAGGTGAAATAAATTATTTTGAAACTATATGATGTATTAAAATATTTAATTTGTATTTAAGAATAATAATTTATAATTAAATTTATAGATTTTAATATTATTTGAACATCGAACTACTTTTAAGATATAAACTATCGATGTGACCGGTGAATTTCACATTTAAAATAATTAGATAGATTTTTTTTTTTAAAAAAATCATTACTCAAAACAAGTCATGTGTTTGTTAAGGATTTTTTTAATATTCTCTTTTTTTTTTTGTTTTTTTAACCAAATTGCTCTACTCCCAAAATTATATACTAAACTGCCCTATTTTTTAGGTCCAGTGGGAGTTCGCAGTGGGGGGTGCGACCAGCTGAAGAGGGAATTTTTTAGGTCCAACAGGATGTCGCTGGCTGGGAGTGTGACCTCCTACTGGAGGTTTATTTTTATTTTGGGCCCAATAGAAGTTCGCAATGGGGGTGCGACCAGCTGAAGAGGGAATTTTTCAGGCCCAACAGAAGGTCGCTGACTTGGGGGTGCGACCTCCAAGTGGGGGTTTATTTATTTATTTATTTTGTCCTTTTGTGTATTTTAAATGTTTTTAAATAATTAATAATAATAATAATTAATAAATAATAATAATAATAATAATAATTAATAAATAATAATACATTAATCAATAATAATAATAATAATACATTAATAAATAATAATAATAATAATTAATAAATAATAATAATAATAATTAATTAATAAATAATAATAATAATAATAATAATAATAATAATAATAATAATAATTATTATTATTATTATTAGGCTAAATACCACCCGTGATCCCTTAACTTAATTTCAGTTAACGATTTAGTATTTTTTTTTTCCTGATTTGGTCATTTATGTTTTTAAATAATTTCAGTGTTACCCTTTAAGTGAGATTTCGTTAAGAAAAAGTTAAAAAAATCTCTCATCCGTGTTCAGAAAAAATTATCCTTTATGTTTTGGAAATATTTCAAAATTATATTCAAAGTTTGTTCTAAGTTTGGTAGTAGGATTGATTCGTTAAAACTAAAGCTATGAGTATTTATACTCCATAGACATCACTTCAGATCAGTGAAATCGTTCATAGAGGTTTGAGGAACATATACAATGATCTAGATGAGAGATTTTTTTAACTTTTTCTTAACGGAACTCCACTCAAAGGGTAACGCTGAAATTATTTAAAAACATAAAGGACCAAATCGGAAAAAAAAAAAGATAAAGGACTAAATCGTTAACCGAAATTAAGTTAAGGGACCACGGGTGGTATTTAGCCTAATTATTATTATTATTATTGTTGTTAATTAATTATAAATAATAATAATAATAGTTGTAATAAATAATACATTAATAATAAAAACAATAAATAATAATACTAATAATAATTAATTATTATTATTATTATAAATGATGATAATTAAAAATAATTAAAAATAGAAAATTATATTAAAATTTTAAAGAAAATACATTAAAAAAGAAAAACACATTAATAGTTGTAATAATTATTGGGATACTTATTTAAATCTCCTAATAAAAAAGATATTTTAAATGTACACGATTGTTGGATTTGTGAGACATCAATAACCATTCGATCATACGTAGGAACAAGATGCTTGTTTTTCTAATTCAGATGTATCTTCACCAACATCGTCAAACGTATCCTTGAGCCACTTTAATGTATTTTCTTTAAAATTATAATATAATTTTCTATTTTTAGTTATTTTTAATTATCATCATTTATGATAATAATAATAAATTATTATTATTATTAATATTATTATTATTTTTATTATTAATGTATTATTTAATACAACTATTATTATTATTATTATAATTATTTAATTTATTATTATTATTATTATTTATTAATGTATTATTATGAATTAATTAATTAATTATTATTATTTATTAATGTATTATTATTAATTAATTAATTAATTAATAATTATTATTATTAATAATTATTATTTATTAATGTATTATTATTATTATTTATTAATGTATTATTATTATTATAATTAATTAATTCAGTAGGAGGTCGCACCCCCGGCCAACGACTTCCTGTTGGGCTTGAAAAATTCCCTCTTCAACTGGTAAAAAGTAGGGCAGTTTACTATATAATTTTGGGAGTAGAGCAATTTGGTTAAAAAAAAAAAAAAGAGGATATTAAAAAAAAATCGTTTGTTAAAGTTTGACAAAAGTTACTTTTGCATTTGATAATTTATGAATTTATTTTTGGATTAATTTTTCAAAAAATTAAACATGCTATTTTATGTTTATTTATTATAGTAAAAATTATATTTTTAAAATATCTAAAAATAATATTTAAAGGAAAACTACTTAAAATAACTTGATACTTTAAATAATTTTTAGAATTTCATTTCATTTTTTTTTTTAAAAAGTTATTAGGCACATATAAGGACTATTTTTTTTTTATTTTAAAGTTTTAACAAACTACACACATTATATCACAAATTTCATTGTCCCAGTTGGATCAAATTGCATAATATCAACTGGGGTCCAAAACGTTCAAAGTAAATAAGTGTGTTGATCATAAAGACTTCAAATCTTTTGTGGATGATTCCTGAAATACTTTCAAAGTTAGTGGAAAAAAAGGCATTTGTTCTAAACTTAATCTTCTTAATGAATGGTTGAGATGATGGAATAAAGAGGTGTTTGGATGGATGGATTTGAAGTCAAATAACACTGTAAAGGAGTTCAATAAGTTAGATGTTATTGCCACGGTTGTGAATGATAATAGGGTTGTTCCATTGGCTGAGCAAATAAAGGTTACTTCAAAAACTTTTTGACAACAATTACAATACAAGGAGAGCTTATTATTATTGAATGAAAATAAACCATTTTTATTAATTGGAAAAAGGCAAAAGCAAAGTATATATACAAAGGGTAACTAGCTAACAAGCCTAAGTTACCAACAACTAAATCTACTGCACATGAAACTCATTAACTAACTAATTGAAAATAAACATAACAATAACAGCCCTCCTCAAGCTGAAACATAGATATCGATCATGTGAAGCTTGGAAAGAATAGAATGAAAGTGTGTTGGATGAAGAGGTTTAGTGTGTATGTCGGCCAATTGGGCTGATTAGGGTACATGGAGAAGATGGATGGTTCCAGACAGTAACTTGTCACACACAAGATGACAATCCAATTCTATATGCTTTGTGCGTTCATGGAAGGTTGGGTTTTGTGCTATCTGTATGGCAAATCTGTTATCACAGTAAATTGGGACATGTTTTGTCAATGGTAGATGTAGGTCTTTGAGAAGGTAGAGAAGCCATTGTATTTCACAAGTTGTGTTAGCTAAGGCACGATATTCCGCCTCCGAAGATGAGCAAGAAACAACATATTGTTTCTTGGTTTTCCATGAGATTAGAGAAGAGTCCAAAAATATGTTGAAACCAGTAATAGACCTGCGAGAATCTGGGCAGGAAGCCCAATCACTATAGCTGAAAGCAGACTAATTAAGGGAAAATGTGGATGAGAAGAAAAGGCCTTTGCTAGGGCAGCCTTTAAGATAGTGAACAATGCGCGTGGCAGCTTGATAATGTGTAACCATAGGTGCAAAAACGAATTGGTTGAGTTTGTTGACAACGATTGACAAATATGGGAGAATGTTGGTAAGATAAATCAGACATCCAATAAGTCTTCTAAAAAGTTTTTGATCATGAAAAGGTTGGCCATCAGTTGCAGCAAGCTTGATATTCGGTTACATCGGAGTGGAAACATGTTTGCTTTGAAGAAGTCCCGCGTCATCAATGAATTCCAAAGCATATTTGTGTTGATTCAGAGAAATCCCTTTTGCTGATCGCGCCACTTCAAGTCCCAATTTTTTTTTTGAAAGCCTAAGTCTTTGATCTTGAAAGATTTGTTTAGAAAGTGCTTGACATGGTTGATCTCCTAGAAGTCATCACCTGCGAGGACTATGTCATTGACATAAACAAGTAAAACAGTAAGATGAGCATTAAAAATTTAATAAAGAGAGAATGGTCAGAGGAAGATTGGACATAGCCTAGAGTGGTTAATGCAGAAGTGAATTTTTGATTCCAATTCCTACTAGCTTGTCTAAGCCCATATGTAGATTTCTTTAATTTGCAAGCTAAGTTAGTATTTTAAGTTTGGAACCCATGAGGAAGCTCCATATAAACTTCCTCCTTAAGATCACCGTGTAAAAAGGCGTTATTAACATCTAATTGGTGTAAGTGCCAATTTTTGGCAGCAACAATAGCTAATACAAGACGCATAATATTCATTTTAACGACAAGGGAAAATGTTTCAACAAAATCAACCCCTTCTTGTTGGGTGTAACCCTTGGCAACAAGACAAGCTTTATGTCGTTCGAGACTACCATTCGTGTTGTATTTATTTTTGAAGACCCATTTGCATCCAATTAAATCCTTTCCCAGAGGTAACTCAGAAAGTTCCCAAGTATTGAGTGCTTGAATTTCATTATCCATTGCAATTCTCCAGCCCTCATATTTAATTGCTTGTTTATAAGTATGTGGTTCATACAATGAAGAAAGAGCAATAACATAATGTTTATGTGAAAGGGAAATAGAATCGTAAGAAAGATGATTAAGTATAGAGTAAGGTGCACTTGAATTTTTGGGAGCAGTAGAATGAAATAAATTGACAGTGTTGACATAATAATCATTCAAATATGTTGGAGGATTGGTTATTCTAGTAGACTTTCTAAGGACAGATTGAGTGGCATTTTCATCATCAACATCAAAATGCAAATCATGGTTATTATGAGCAACATGATCACAAAAAATATCATCAATAGGAGAAGGCAAAGATAAAGGAGTATTGTCATTATTACTACCATAAACATGATTCAAATTATCAGAAACAATATTATCAGAGGCATGATGCATAGGATCAACAGGAATATTTTCAATATGTTCATGATTAATGGCAGAATCAGAAGCATGATTATTGACAGGAATAGAATTAGAAGCAGTAATAGGAGCAAAATAATGTCATGATAAAGATCCACAAAATTAGAAACATTAGGCATATGAATAGATGCACCAGTATGTTTAGATGGCATATTAGGTGAAATAGCAAAAGGAAAGATGTTTTCATAAAATTGAACATGTCTAGAAAGAAAAACGTCTTTGATATGTAAATCATAAAGAAGGTAACCTTTCACACCTTCCTTGAGGCCCAAATGAATACATTTGCATGCTCAAGGTTGGAACTTAGTTCTATGAACAGTAATTGTGGAAGCATAACATAAACAACCAAAAACCTTTAAATGAGACAAAGTAGAAATATTATTGTAAAGTAAAAAATAAGGGGATTTGTTGTTCAATTTCACAGAAGGGAGAATATTAATAAGATGCGTAGCATGAAGTATAGTATAGCACCAAAAAGAAATAGGCAAAGAAGATTGATATAAAAGGCCTTTAGCAATATTGGTGTTTCCTCTCAACAACACCATTTTGTTGAGGGGTTTCGATATAAAAGACCTTTGTGTAATATAGCTTTTTCTAAAAAATAATTTTTCATAGAATTCAGATCCATTATTAGATCTTATGATTTTCACATGTTGGTGAAATTGATTTTCAACAAAGGTGATAAAATTTTGAAGGCAAGTTTTGGTCTTACTTTTTTTAGTTAGCATTTTAACACAAGTAAAACGAGATTTATCATCTACGATAGTCAAAAAATATCATAAACCATTCAAGGAGGAATGAGCAAGAGGACCCTAAATGTCAACATGTAAAACCTCAAAAGTAGCAGTAGATTCAGTAATACTACGAGAAAAAGGCAACTTTCTTTGTTTTGAAAAATGACAAATATCACAAGTATAAGAATGAATAGGTAAGTCTAAAGAGTAATGTTTGTTTACATTGGAAAAACAAGAAATTGAGGGATTTCCTAACCTAAAGTGCCAAACATGGTCTAAATGAAAAGAAGGAAAATTAGTAGCAGTATTAAGAACAACAAAGACATGAGAGGAAGCAAGAGGCTGCGTGGGAGCTGAAATGACCATCTCATACAGTCCATTTCTAGCAATGGCACTACCAATCATCTTCATACTGTTCAATTCTTGAATAAGACAAGATTTAGCCATAAAATTTATAGTGCAATGTATAGAATCCGCAAGCTTACTTACAGAGATAATATTGCAAGAGCAAAAAGGAATAAACAATACATTATGAAGGATAATAGATTTAGATAGAATTATAGGGCCACTAATTTAGGCACTAGAAAATTTTCCATTGGAAAGTTTAACAAAGATTGGTTTGATAGTGTCATATGATTGAAAATATAATAAAGATGTAACGAAATGATCAGTGGCAATTGAATCAAGTATCCAAATTTTTGAGAAATTACTTGTGAAAATACCTGAATCAGTGTATGTAGATTGAAGGTTATTATTTGCAATTAAAGTAGAAACTTGAGGAGCAGCAGTGGCAGCCTTTGTAGGGAGCAGAGCTAAAAGACTTTGAATTTGATCCTTGGTTAAAGAGGGAGAAGAAGGGGAATGATCAGCTTGTGAAGACTTAGTTGTGTTCACAGATTTCATTGTCTGATAGCCACGTGGAAATCCACGAAGAAAGAAACATTTTTCTATAGTGTGGTTAGTCTTTTTTACAGTGAGTACAAAGTTTGGAATTTTGTGTTTTTCCACCATTAGGTTTGTAGTTGGGCTTAAACTTTCCTTAATAGGGTTTTGAAGGTTGAGAACGAGAATCAACACAAAACACATTATGGTTCGGTAAAAGACCAATTTGGAGTTGTCTTTCTTGTTGAAATACCATAGAATATACCTTGGTTAAAGAAGGAAAGGGATCTATAAGTAAAAATTGAGATCTAACATTTATGTAATTGTCATTCAACTCTTGCAGAAAATAAAGAACTAAATCATGGTTATGGTATTCGGTTATAACATTGAAGGTATTACAACAACCAGTCGAAGCAGAAGTGCAAGAAGGAATGGGTTGGCAATTGTAAAGTTCATCAAAAGAATTCTTGAGAGAAGTGAAATAGGTTGTAATGGAGGAGTCACCTTATTTGAGAGAAGAAAGATCAAAAATAATTTGTGAAATCCGGACAAAATCGCCTTGTGAGAATTGTTGCTTGAGTTTTGCCCAAACTGACGAGGCATCATCAATCCATAGGATGCTACTCACAATGTCTGGGGAAATTGAATGATAGAGCCACAAAATGAGTAAGGTGTTGCAATGCTTACAGGCGGCGTAATTCGAATCTGCAAGATCTGGTTTCTTTACAGTGCCATCAATGAAGTCGTACTTGTTTTTCATTTCAAGAGAAACATACATGGCTCGAGCCCAACCATGATAATTTCAACTTTCAAGAACAGGGGTGACGAGGACGAGAGAAGGGTTTTTGTTTTGGATGTATGTAAAAGGGGTTCGAAAGATCACGATTAGGGTGGAAAGGAAAAGTGGTTTTGTTGTTTGCTTTTGAGGTTAGTAATTGATCTGTGAGATCCTCCATGGCTAGAAGAGAAAGGTTGAAGAAGAAGAAGAAAGAAGGGAAAAAATTAATTTTAAAAAAAGAAACCCTCATTGCGGAAGGAGAAAAAAGAGAAAGTGTTGCTGCTGATACCATATTATTGAATGAAAAGAAACTATTTTTATTAATTGGAAAAAGAAAAAAGTAAATATATATACTCTGAGTAACTACCTAACAACTGTAAGTTACCAACAACTAACTCAACTGCACGCAAAACTCATCAACTAACTGATTGAGAATAAACCATGCGGGGTTAAACTACATGAGGAATATTTGCTATCAACAAGAAGCGGATTAGACTTGAAAAAGTCATTTTGACGAAAGATTCAACGAGTTTAATCTAAACAGACTAGGGTGAAGTTTAAGAAGTTGTGTTTGGAGGATTGCATGGGCTAAAAGATGAGTTTTTAGAAGAGGAAGTATGATAGACAATTTGATAAAGTGACAGAGAACAAAAGCCCAGTTTGGATGGTTATAACTTTGATTTTTGACAAATATGCTAGTACCGTTTAAGTAGATAGCTGGAATTTGTTCATGAATTCCATTGCAATGTCGAGGTTCCTAAAGTAGTTACAACATCATTTCTTGCATTGATCCCTAAAGCTGAAAATGCACAGGACTCAATGAATATCATCCAATTTGCTATATTGGGTGCTTATATAAGATAGTGGCAAGATTGCTTGCCACAAGATTGAAAAGGGTGATTGGCAAATTGATTTCAAACTGTCAAACCACATTTATAATTGGAAGACGATATTTTTCTAGATTGCGAGTAAACTTCTGTAAGAGTAAATTATATGAGATAAATTTGGATGATAGTTTTTTGAACACAACATCCTTATTTTTAGCATGTAGTGTTGATGACATTGTGTTTCGATTCTTTGGGTTGCAAGTAGGATCCAATCTAAAGAGATGTAATATTTGGAATCTGGTTATCGAGAATTTTCAGAAGAGACTCTTGTCTTGGAGAGGGAGACATTTATCTATTGGAGGGTGGGTGGTGTTGATAATTTCAATTCTTAGTAGAGTTGAAGAGTTGATGTAGGTTGTTGGTGTTGCTATTATTGTCACATAGCTTTACTGTGGTCGGGGTGGATATAATGTATGTTGAATTGTAGACCAAACTCATTTGCAGATTTTGATGTAATTGTGTTGGAAGTATGTTGTCATTGATGCATGGCTTTATTGCTTTTCCTTGAGTTCGACTTTTGAACACACGATTCGATGGGAGAATTGCAACTCTTCATAGAAGATGGAAAATGCTTTATGCTATGATGTTGAGTTCCTACTTGTGTCTTTTGATGTAAGAGTTGAAATACCTCTTGTATTCTCTTTTATATATTGTTTGATTATAAGAATAAATAGTTAACAAATTATATGTTAAATTATCAAGCAACCCAATTTTTGTACCGAGACATGATTTGACACATATCTTATATGGAGGTGAGAATAGACTAAATAAATTTTGCAAAGCTTTGAACGGTAGATGCTTTCAAAATATTAGTTTTGAGTCTCATAGATCTTTAAAGTTTATTTAAAAGTTTGTTTTTTTTTATATGAAAGTATACATTATTCAAGTGGCAAATGTTATAGACTTTCATAAATAGACTAATCAGTTAATAGTTCAAGTAGATTAAGTTTTTACTTTTAGGCTTAAATAACTTTTTGATCATTTATAACTTATTTTAAAATTTAACTTTGGTCCCATTACTTTAAAACTAATGATCCGTTAACTTATGTCAGTTAATGCATATTGGTCCTTTCCGTTATTTAACACTGTTAATTATCATCTTCTTCATCTGAAAAACCCTAACAACTATCCATTATTTAGAAGCTTCAGATGCTATAATTATTTGTTCATATTCAATCGAATCAAATAAACTAAATACATAGAGAAATGAGAATCAATACGTACAAAAATCCACAACTCGACCACACTACGAAGAACATTAAAAAAATACATATATAAAATTGCTTGAAAGCACAAATCTGTTGGTGTCTTTATTGTATTATATATATATATATATATATATTTTACTGAATTATTGTATTTTATAGTTAATTATGAAGATAGTGGTTGTTTGATAAGAAAAAGATAAACTCACTAGACAAAGGAAATAAACTTTAAAGCGATGATTTTGACAAGTATGATGAAAAAAGACCAACTTGTTATTATGGAATATAAACACGAGTTTTGAGATTGAATATTTGGGTGTTTTATAATAAGACTCCTTAATGATTGATGAGTGTTTTAGAATTTGTGTGTTTGAGATTGTGTTTTTGTTGACGAAGAGTACCATTGTGTTAAGGAGCAAAATTCAAAGAACCAACTTCACTAGTTTTAGAGTTATGAGACCAAATTAAACTTTCAAAATAAGTTAAGGGATTAAAGAGATATTTAAGTCTTTATTTTGATATCTAACATGTTCTTTTAAAGAATGTAACTTTATATGACATCTATTTAAATTCCATTTCATAATAATACCTTTAAATATATAAAAAATTGATGTAGATCAATATATTTAAATTACATAAAAGATTATGAAATTAATGCTTTAACACAAAGTAAAAAAATTTAATATATAATAATAAAAATAATATTTATATTTACTTAAGTGGGTCGATTTAGTAGGCTTAAAATGTTTTTTGGCTGGCTTACATGTTTGCTAAAGTTTAACTTGGTTTAACTATTAAAAAAGTTCTGGTCTTCTCTATTAAAAAAAATTGGTTTAACTTGTATCTGATGTAGGCTAGACCATAAATCTATGCCATCCAGGTATGACTTATTCCCAATCCTAATCATATGTATGTAGACTTATTCCCAATTCTAAGGACACTTAGTATTTTGAAATTGTAAAAATTGAAAATTTCACTAAAAAAATTATTTTTTATTTCTTTTTTGTTTCCTTAGCAAATGCCCTTCAAGAATTGTTAGCGTGACCCCATAGTTATATTTTATGCTTCCTCTTGTTTCAAGTGTAAACAACAAACTAAAAGTCTAAAATATATTAGCACGCGCCTAACATAACCTAGTCGTTAATTTGTTTCCTTCCTCTTTTCTTCACTCAAGAAGGGTGGTTTAGGGTTAATTTTTTGTTTGAAATCTCTCCTTAAAATCGCTTTCTTCTCTTTTCTTTTATGTTTTTTTTTATGATTTTGTCGTCTTAGAAAGATATTGTTTTATTCGTCTTGGTGCATTGTTGTTTTAGTTTACTGTCTTATTGTTGTGTTCGTTTGATTCAGATTGACAAATCGACTTCGATTCAATGCAGATTCAATCAAATCGACTTTGACTCAGTGCAAATTCAATCAATGACTTCGTCATCGTAAACGTTACAGCTCCGAAGGTATGGTTATTTCGGACACTTCAACTTTGTCATATTGGAAGACTTTGTCACATTTGTAGATATTTTTCCATTTTATGCTATTAACTTGAGTGTTGTAAGTTTCTTCGCAGATTCATCATTTTCAGTTTTAGCGACTTTAAGTTATATTGTTCTCGATTAATATAATTTCTACCAATTTAAATGAATTAATACCGTTTCTTTAATAAAAAAAATAGTTTAAAATATAAAAAAAATCCTAGTACACACTTAAAAAAAAAAGCTAAGAGAATATTTATCGGCTATTTCAATCTATGGATAAATTTTTAATTAAACTCTATATAATAGAATCATTGATAGATGTTTATTTATACATCCAAAATCCTTTTCCTCATACCAATTTGTTTCTTAAGGTAGCAACAATAAAGATCTATGGTACACTCATATCCATTGTACTATATTATGGTCTGCAGCTGCATCAACCGCATTTTTTCATATTTCAACATAATATAAAAGGTTTGCAACTTAACTATAACCACAATTTAAAATTATGCTGATATGCACAATAAGCAATCAAACCACTAAATTATGCAATTTTCCAAGAAGAAAGTGGTGGAGTATCAGATTCCTTCCATGTAGGTTCTTTCCCTGTCCTAGCACCCTTAACAATATCTGCTAAGGACTCAATTTCTGCCATTTCTTCTGGTGTTAGTTTGACAGATAAAGCACCAATGTTCTGATTAAAGTTCTCAATTTTGGTGGTTCCTGGTATGGGGCACACATCATTTCCTTGGTGATGAAGCCAAGCCAGTGCAAGCTGAGACGGAGTACATCCTTTCTTTGTAGATAGTTCATTGACTCTATCAAATATAGTTTGGTTCTGCTGCATATTTTCAGGTTGAAATCTAGGCATATGCTGCAACATATTTACACCAATAGAAGATTATATTTATGCATCAATGATGGACATTGAAAGAGTTGATAAAGAAATTACCATTTGCGGATTTTTTTTTGTCGGCAGATGAAATGGTAAAGAAATTACTACTTTTGTTTCTTTTTATAAATTTCTTTTAACACTTTTAATACTCCACTAGTCTCACAATAAATTATTTGGCATTTTATGGTACCAATATAACATTTATTAATTTTTTCTTAATAATATATATTTGTTTATTGTATCTTAATTCAATAACAAGTCCAATAACTACTATTAATGTATGTATTTTAGTAAATGAAATTTATTTTAGTAATGAAATCAACTCAACTAATCGTTTTCTAATGCACAAGCTAAATAAGACACTTATAATGAGCTTGAGAGAATATATGTTAAGAAAAGTTGGTAGTTTAATAAATATGTAAATTTGTTTTTTGAGACAATAAATATGTAAATTTTGTGTATGAAAATTATTAAATTATCTTTTGGGTATAAATGTGTCTAATAGTATTAATGATGACCTTAAATTAGTTCATGAGTGATTTTAATATTTAATAATTATCCATGATTATTATCAAGGACATTAAATTAATTTATGTTTGTGAAACATTCTATTCTATGCAACATTGTCATTTCGAGTAAACACTCACTTTCGTTTCTGAAAGTGTTAGACGCTCTCACAATAGTAATTGGAATAGGGAAAATTAAAAAATAAAAATCTCTTAACCACTGCTTCCTTAGTCAAAATAGTCTTTGACGTTAAACTTTTTCACAAATCCGTGTAAAATGTCACGTGACTGATCAATATTATTCAAATAATTTAAACTCACTAATCTTTGGACTAAAATGACTTACACCTAAAAAAGTTTATCCATGAATTTCTCTTTCCCAAATTTCTTTTTCTCTTATTTCTTATTTGAATTTATTGGAAAAAAAGTCATATCACCTGACCAAACACCAAACAGTTTCAAGTTCCCTTAACCAAAATCCCATAATAAAGAAAGCTTCCTCATCCTCATCAAACAATAGTTTAATTGTTGTTTGAACAATCACATTATCTACTTATCTTCTTGAAAATCCACAAAGAATGGACCTAGCTACAAAGACATGGGTACTCTAAATGTTGTTCATTTGCTTATTTCTAAATTCTAACATTCGTTTTCTCTTCAACAAAATAAAGCTTTTTTACTCATGGATTATGAATTGGGAAAAAGAATTAATCAATTGTCCTTGTATGTCTTATTTTTTTCTTCATAGTTTTACAAATAAAAGAAAATGTGTTTTTTTTAGTTTTAATTTGAGAAAAATGTTGTTGAATTGGTTTTTTCTCCTTGTATATTGTGTTTCGCAAAACCAAATCAAATCTTTCTTTGTGTGATTATGAAAAAGACAAAAGATGAGCTAAAACGTGTTTGGTAGTGGTGATGAAGATGATTTTTTTTTAAAGAAAGTCAAAAAGATATTTGTGGAAGAAGTTTTTTTTTTTTTTGGAAATCATGAAGAAGAAACATGAGGAAGAAGATATCAGGATAAACTTTTTAGATTTTACATCATTTTAGTCTTTAGAAAAGTGGGTTTAAATTATGTGAATAATATTGAGTCATGTAGTATTTTATGTGTAAATTAACGGATTTGTGGAAGAGATTTAACGTCAGAGATTATTTTAACTAACGGAGTAGAATTCAAGGATTTGTTTTTAATTTTCATTCTTTCAAGGACTATTATGAGAATGTCTAAACTTTCAGGGATGAAAGTGAATGTATACTCTCCCAAGAGGACTATAAGCAACAATTCCAATACCAAGTTCCCTAAGAAACAAAATCATAATAACTTAAAAAGGTAGACTTCAAATCATTGCAATTTTATCAAAAGTACAAAAAAAGAAATGTTAGACAACAAAATTAAGATAATGTTTGTCAAAATTTGTCAAATATTGATAGTCGTTCGATGGAGATCAGAAGATTTAAAAAATATAATTTTTATTTTATTTTACAGTATAAAATACTAAACTTGAATTTAGATAATTTGATTTCGATTGAATGATTACAAATATTTTGACTATGGAGTATGGGTTGACTAAATCATACCTGCAAGTTGGAATTATTTCATCTTCCACATCTCTTGACCAAAGTGACCACTCTAACTGTACAGCTGTTATTGGATGAACTGCATGTGCTCTTCTGATTGTTGAAGCTAAGGCCTCAGACAAACTAATATATTTTATTTTTCCCTCTTCAACAAGTTTTTTAAGCTCCCCAATCTTAAAGAGAAAAAGAAAAAACTTAAATTATATATCACACATTGTCCTTTTATATATGTCAACAAATACTTCTATTTCATATCTTAGAATGATATAGTTGTAAATAGGGCTGGCAAGTGGATGAATTCGAAAAAAAGTATTAAAACAATTCAATCACCCATCCTTTTCATGAAAGCCATTCAATCCATTGATTAACAAATTTTAACGGATAGATATCTAATCACCTACAAAAAAATTAAAATTTATTTTTTAAAATTAATAGTAAAAAATATATTTTACCTAATTTTTGGTGAATTATAAAGATGTGTTTGAATGAAAAGTGGTTAGATCACTCATTTTAAATTTTAGGTCCTGATATTTAGTTTGACAATAAAAATTTAACATTATAATATCAATGAATGGAGTTTAACTTTTTTTTGAATACGATTGTAAAATAGTTATTATTGTCACTTGAATTAATAAAAATATATTTGAATATAGACTATGTCTAATTCCTAAGAGAAGTTAAAAGGGTCAAACCGTGATTTCAATTGGTAGACGATTTCAATTGGTAGACGAGTATCAATACGATGTTGATAATAGAGATCAATGCAATCAATATCAAGTCTCTTCAAACTACTCTCACAAGCTACTCTCACATATGATGGATCACCACAAATCTCAAATTTCCCTTCACTAAATCTTGCTCCAAACTTGGTACCCAATTCAACCTTCTGTCTCACCTCTCTCCCCTTAGAGCCTGTCCACAATTTCACATATCCACAAATAAATTATTATAAAATCAAACATTTATAGTGATGTAACATGAATAAATAATTAATAGTGTAAAAAGTATTTTATATTGACAGTGAATATGAATTAAATCTTTATATAATATATTTTGTATTTCAAAAATTCACTATTGGATATATATATATATACCATTTCTATATTTTTTTTTAAATATAAAATTATTTAATATCACCGAGAAAAGTAAAAAATTATTATTACTCAATAATTTAAATGTATTTTTAGTCTCATTATTTTTGTTGATTCATGATTTTAGTCGCCTCATTTTTAACACAATTTTAAAAATTCTATAAATTTTTCTTACCATTGAATTTTTAATGCTTATTTTTTTATGTGTCAAGTTAAATAATGAGTCCACAAGTCTTAGGATGATGTGACAATACATATGTAGATATTAAATATTATTATTTTCTTTTTTATGTCAATAAAGTATTGTTTAAAAATAATAAAACTTAAAATGGAAAAAATTAAAACACTAATTAAGCTAATTAAGAATGTACTTTTATGTTAATTTACATTTTTAAGTTAATTAAATTATTAACTTTATCAAATACTTCA
>JBBPBQ010020321.1:46406391-46431378 GCA_037974755.1 Cicer yamashitae
AAAAAAAAAAAAAAAAATCAAATTGCAAGAAATGAACCTAAAATTTTAAACTTTTAAACAACTTCAAGAACACAAAATAAACCTAAAACATAAATTAAAGACAGAGATAACCACTTGGTGAGAAATTCTGAATACCAAATAATGTAGATTTGAGTTCTTCCACATGAGATTGAAGATCTAACTAAGTGGTTTCATGAAATAAAGTAGCAAAATTAAAAAGGAAAAGAAAGAAAACAATCATGGATTAGATTGAGAAGATGGAGAAGGAAGACGCCACAACCTAAAAGATTAATTGATAAGCCAATGAGAAATCGTCACAATGGTATAAGGAAGTTATTGATAAGATTCGAGCAAGTTATAATCCAAGAACTAAAAGAGAAAACTTAGCTCACTCATCATTCTCATGAAAGAAATTCTAATTCATTTCAAACTTGTCTCAAATGTGGTTACAAACCCTACTTAAAGCATAGAACCCCAAAATCTGCATGGCCACATACCATTCTCTAGGGCCATATTGGGTTTACATCACATTTTCTAAAATAAACTAAAATAAACTAAATGCAATGAAACAAAACACTAGATTTTAGGTTGGTAGTTAGTTTCTCTATATATAGAGAACTTTTTGTATTCATTTTATCATCCTTTATTCAACATGGAACCTTTGAGTTTTATTTTCCATCAAATCCCAATGATTATATGTTTATGAGATTAATCTTAATCTCTTTTATCATGTGATTCTTAACCTTCGTTGTTAGGTTTAATTGTCTTTCTAGTCCCTTTATATTCATCTATTCAAAGAATTAGTCTTTCTATTTTAAAATTTATATGTTTTGATCTCTCATTCGAAGTTTTGAACTATAAAATGCTTATATGACATATTTTAAATGATGTGATATATATATATGATAATGTAGAATGATCATTTATGATACTTCAAGAAAACTCTCTAAAAACTTTATTTTACACTTTAAGATTAATGACATATAAATAATTAATGACATATAAATAATTAGTCAAACTAAAAGATTTTACCTCATTATATCGTATGACACATCATTTAAAATATATCACATTAATATTTTTTGTATTTAGAAATTTGAAGTAGAAACTATAATTAAAGAATTTTTAAATAAAAAATCAATTATGTAGATCAATAGAATTAGAGAGAACAAAATTATAATTAAATTTAATTATTATATTTGTAGCCCGGCTAACGGATGAAAAGTCACACTTCTAGAAAAAGTAAAGAAAAATGAAAAGAAAAGGAAGTAGTGTCAAAGTGTATGGTATATGGATTGTAACTGAAACAATATAATAATAAAGGATAGAGGAAAAGTTGATTTTGTTTTTTTACTTAATAAGCAATAATATAATAATAAGGATACAGGAAAAGTTGATTTTGTTTTTTTACTTAATAAGCAATAATTCTTCCATCGTCGCAAGAATTTGGATATTTTATTTGAGTGCACATGCATTAAAAAAATTAAATAATATATAATTTTATAATTATTACAAAAAAAATATTTTTTTATGTATTTAAATTGCGTCTAAATTCTTATTTCCACATAAGAATTACTGGAAAAAGAAATTAGAGACCTATCTACCCTTATACATGAGAAAGAGAGACAATAACACTTGAACAAGAATAGTGAAAGTGAGAAATCACTCTGTATTAATATTAATATTAATATTAATATTAATATTAATATTACTCCCTCCATTTTAAAATAATTATTGTTTAAAATACTTTTACAAAGATTAAAAAATTAATACATGAACAATTAAGTGCAGCAGTTTTATAAAATTGTCTTTATTAACTATTAACGGTTGTTATAAATGTATTTTGAGAGTAATGACTTGAAAGTGATAATATATTATTAATATAGGTAATATTGAAATAAAATAATTAATATTACATTAAAAAAATAAAGTGGCAATTTTTGGAAAAAGATTTATTTGCTAAATCGACAATTATTTTTAAACAAAGAGAGTAATGATCTTGCTGAATAAATATCCATTAGTTACAAATAAATAATTTTATTGAGAATTTCTATAGTACATTCAACAATTTGACATGTACCAATATATTGTCTTTAAATTAATAATTAAATGAGTTTTTTTTTGAAAAAACAAACTATTTCCTATCACTTCAAAAATTATAATAACTTTTAATAAAAAACACTAAATATAATTCACCAAAAGTGTCAACAAAATATAATTTTATTTGAATTTTCATTATTCATAATAGTGAATATTGAATACTTTTTACAATAAAATATAAAAAATTAGTATAATTTTTATAAACAATTAAATACTATTTTGTCTATAAAATGATGATTTTTAAAATACAAAAGTCCACAAATAACAGTATATTAAAACCCTTCGATTTTTAAATATATCGTAGAGACTTCCAATTTTATTTTGAAATTATTAATCCCTTAAGTTCAATCACAAAATATAGATACATTGTGTCGCGTCCGTTTGTCCGCGAAAAAAGATTTGCCATCAATTTTATTTTATTCAAAGGAAAAATTGGATAAAATCTAAAATAATGATTTTTGAACCAAAAATTCGGATTCAGGAGTCTAGTACGTGTAGGGAAAGTATTACCACCCTACAACGTCCGTTAAAACGGTTACCCTATAATTAATTGTATACAAACTATTTATTTATTTATTTAATCTTATTTTTACCCAAAAAGAATACTAAAAAATAAATAAATTATTTACATTAATAAAAGAAGAAAAAATATTTTTTTATTAATTTGGTTTGACAAGGAAAAAACTTTGCTCCTACGTATCCCCAGGTGCAATGGGGAAATCAAAACACGTAGTTCTTGGGTAAAAAATATTTATGTGTTGACTGATTTTATTATTAATTTTACTTTATATATATACATATCAAAATAAATTAACAACATAATAGTGATAATAATAATAATAGTAATAATGGTAATAGTGATAATAATAATAATAATAATAATAATAATAATAATAATAATAGTAATAATAATAATAATAATAATAATAACGAAAAAAGAGGTGAGATGTTTGTTCACGGATTGTATCTTTTTATTTTTGTTTTAAAGAAAAATTAATTTTTGTTACGTAACGAAAATATAATAATAACGAAAAAAGAGATGAGATGTGATGAATTTCATCCGGCGGCAGCGACCATTAATTCTAATCCTAAGAGAAAACTATTTATTTGTTGTTATGAATTTTTTTTGTTATTTTGATAAAGACGTGATATGAGCTATAAATTTAATATTACGATATGGTGAAATTTGTTTTCTTGGTGATTTATTTGTTATATTTTTCTAGAATTTTGTGTTGCAAAGAAAACAATTTTAAGAATAGACAACTTTAGAAAAATGAAAACTTAACACATGAGTTTCTTTTTGTATACATAGAAAAAGAGAAAGAAAAAAAGAACATTTTGTAAATGGATGCAATACAAAGACTAATAAGAAGAAATTAGAGAAGTGATACCTTACTACTGAAGTGGTTTCTTGCTGGACTGATTTTCCCAAGACCAGATTGCATTCTCTCTTCCTTTTTTTTTTTTGTGCTCTCAAAATGTGCTCCTCTTTCGCCTGTTATTTTCTCTTCTTTCTTTTTTTTGTGCTCTCAAAATGTGATCTCCAAATGTGCTCTCCAAATGTGCTCCCCAAATGTGCTCTCCAAATGTATTCTCCCCTTTCTACTCTTAGTATCGATTATTTATAGGCTTTTCGGGTGTAGGTTACAAAAGACAAGGGAATAATTGCCAATTGATCCCCATTTTATTACTATTAATCTCTTTCTTTTTGGTTTCTTTTCTTTCAATTGATTATCATTATACCGATTTTTATGACCATCAATCCATTCAATTGATCCTCACTATACCGATTTTTATGACCATCAATCCATTTCTTTTCGGTTTCTTTCATTCAATTATGTACCTTTATTTATTTGTTATTATTATTATTATTATTTTTTTATTATTTTTTTTAGAAAAGAGTCTGAACAGGAATTAGAGGCAAACAAAAACTGAGAACATATGTGATTGTCTAAAGTTTAAAGCCCTAATTATTTATTTTTATTTTTATATTTCTATACATTTATTATTATTATTATTATTATTTCCATTTTTTTAATAAAAAGTAAAAATAAATAGATAAATAAATAAATAAAAAGCGGACAAAATTAGGTGTCAACCCATTGTACAATAATAAATAAAATTAACTTTAAAATAAACAATCAGGGAAAAAAAAACGTAACAAGAAATGAATGCATTTAGTTGATGGCCAAGTTTGTTGCAGCTCAGATGAAGACTTTTATGTCAATTGTCTTATAGAATATTCAAAGACTCTGTTTAATTTAAAGTTTGACCCTTCTTTGTATTGTATGACAATAAAGAACTATAAATAGAGCAAGTGGTGGGAAAGTATATTACAACATTAAATAACTTTGTCTAGCCTTTACATAGTATCATAGAAAATTTGTTGAGTTTTGTATTGTAAGAGAAATGTCAAAAGTAGGAAGAAAGAAGTTAGGATTGTGACACCTTAAATCCAAATTGAAATAGAAAGTAAAATGCATTAGTTTTGAAAGAGATTAGTAGCAGTTCCAAAATAGGGTATAAATTTTATTTTAAAACTATTACACAAAATGCTTGCATAAAAATTTAAATTAAAAATCCTTGAATATCAAATATAGTTGAGATTTATTGAATAAATATTTATGACATAAAAACACAATTGATCGATTGAATTTACAAAAATCTATATTAATTCATAACTCAATAATATACGACAAATTACTTCCACCTAGTATCACTTATCAGAGCGTGGATCACCAACCGATAACCTGAAATAACTGCGCTCTCGCAAGCGCCAAACACAAGTAACGAGGGGTGAGTTTCGAAAACATGTAATAGTATAAAATAATTGAGAAGAACACGTAAAATATATTAAACACCGTATCCTATCAAATCACAATCAACAAGAATAATCCAGGTAAAACATTGATGCAATCCACAAATCAAGTAAGTAAATCAAGTAATGTTATGCATGCTCTTATACTCTAGACTCCTTCTCTTTCTTTGGTACCGTTCTAACTCTGAAGTACTTGGTTAGGAGGCCTGATGCTATGCCACCCCGCAAGTGGACGGACAATTCAATTTGGCCATGTCCTCATAGATCCCCTTAACTCAACCCGAGACACATATACGCGACAGTCGAGGTAAACGTGTGTTGCATGGTAGCTCCCGACATTTGGAGTGCTACCTCCAAGTCACCTAGGAGTTCCCCACCCGAATACCTCCAAGGTCTAACAATCTTGCCCTAAGGCTCAATAACAGACCGCCACGATCAGGCTCATTCAGTTATACTTCCCCGGAATCACTAGGCTTGTCAGACCCTACCTATATGATGACCAAATAATCTGCACTTCAAAAATTATCAACATCTATTTTCTCCCCTCGTTGGCCTAGGTTACTCACTCCATTAAGAGAACCATCATTGGCACAGGTCGAATTCATCGCTATTCAATAAAACACAATATGCATTTCGTGATATTCATCAAGGTGGTAACATCATAAGTCAACAAGTAATCATCTATGCATATTTTCATAGTCATATATTACATTCAAAATTTATCATCATAATACACAAACTCCAACAATATATGATTTTCACTCACAGATAATAATACTAAATCATTCACACACACCACTTCAATTGAAATGCAAATAACAACAATTCATTACATTTTATATTATATAACAATATCAAGGTAGATATATACAAAACACAAAATACGTCAAATACACAATTCTACAATAATTCAACTACCACACAATCTTCAAAATTTAAATCAAACAACACCCTATAAAAGTTTCTAACTCGTATTTTAACCTCACCAAATTCAAGTTTTCTCATTAGTCAATTATTACTCAAAGGGCTTCAGCCGTACGTAGCGAGCCCCGAATGAATTATGGGAAATACGGTTTTCCCGTTCATCTCACTTAATTTACACTCATGAATTCGAACTCTCTCTCACCCCATACCTCAGTTTGACGCTTTCGTACGATATAAGAATCCGAGCAATTTTCAGCAGCCATAACATGTCGACAACACGCACCGAACGAGTGCAAAAGCATCGACGAATTTGCAGAGTCAATGAAACATGGCTGATAATTTACGCGGGGCATAAATATCAGTGTTACATAATTAATAAAAATATTAGGCAAAGAAACATATTCAAAATATCGTGAAACAGATTATCAGAAAATGTCTCATTGACGTGCTGGAGCGCCGACAGGGTCCGACATCAACTTCACCGAAACACACAAACGAGTAGTGCTTCTTGAAGGTTTCGACGAGAGGAATCCAAAAACGATATTAGTTTTTCGATACGATGAACGTGCTGACCGGAATTCAAGAAAACAACTGCGACAATGGTGGAAACTCGTTTTTTAAAATGTAACGGTTGGCGATTTCAAGCAAAGGTAACAAAAAAGGGTGTTTCGTGGAGTCCAAATATGGTCTCGGTTTTCGTTGGTGATAGTCGTGGTGGCCGGAATCTTGATCAAAAGGTGGAGGTGTGATTTTTGACAAAGAGGAATAGAGCGTTTTAATTTGCGATTTAGGTTGGAATGAAAGAGGAAATCACAACGATCACAAATGTGGTCTCGATTTTGCACGACACTCACTATAATGGTCATAGTCGAAGAGAGAAGATAGAGAGGAAAACGGTGGAGGAGACGGCGGCTTACGCGGAGAAGAAGAAGATGGAATATAGTTTCTGTTCTTGATCTTTCTTTTCTCCTTTTTTTTTTCTTTTCTTTTATTATTATTAATATTATTATTATTGTTATTATTAATTAGATTTTACTCTTGCATATTGATTTAACCCATAAAACACATTTGACTCATTTCTTTTATTTTCTTTATTTTTAAAGACAATTTAATTACTAAAATATTACTAATATTTCAAAACTAATATTTTATAAAATAAAGTAATGAAAGTAATTAATCTTTTAAAATACATTAATAATCAAGTCTCTCATTCAAAATAACCACTATAATTATACTTATTTTTTTTTAAATACTCACATTAAAATACTATCACCGGAGAATATTCGAAATAAAAAAAATAAATATAATACACGTAAAATTGCATAAAATCTTGTTCTTTAAAATATTACACTAAAATAATATTATTTTAAAAAAAATATATAATATAATAAAATAAAATATTTATTAATATATCACTCATTTAATATAGTATGTGTCAAACTAGCACAACACAGAAAGCATCCATATAACGAAAATTAGTCACAAAATTTATCAACATATATTTTAAAATAATTTTAACATCAAATTAATTATTTAAAATCTTATTTAATTAATAAAATAGTTAATTATAAAATTTAGGGTGTTACAAGGATCATAAGGAATGGAAGTGTCATTACAAGGACTTGGTTGTATGAGTATGTCTGCTGCTGTCTATGGTCCTCCTAAGCTTCAACATGACATGATTGCTCTCATTCATCATGCCATTCAATCTGGTTCTGATGTTTATGGTCCTCCTACCAATGAACTACTTCTTGGAAAGGTTCACACTTTCTATTACCCTTTTAGTTTTTCTTTTTGAATTGGGTACCAAATTTGGAGTAAGATATGCTGATGGAAAATTTGAGATTCGTGGTGATCCATCGTATGTAAGAGCGGCATGTGAGGGTAGTTTGAAGCGACTTGATATTGATTGAATTGATCTCTATTATCAACATCGTATTGATACTAGTTAACCTATTGAAATCACGGTTTGACCCTTTTAATTTCTCTTTTATTGAATTTTGGTAGCTTAAATGAGATGAGATTTATATTGACATTTTTATATTTCACCAAAAACTAGGTGAAATATTTTAATTATTAATTATTTTTAAAAATGTTTTTATAAATGTATTGAATATTCATCTATTAAAATTTATTAATTGATGAATTAGATAATTTTTGGAATATTTGGTGATAACAAATTTTGCTTAAAAAAATATAATAAATGACAGGTTAATCACTACAAGAAAAAAATTTGGTTTGCGGCGGTTGCAAGGGACACTTGCGACAGTTATAACCGCCTCAAATGGATGATTGCGACGGTTCTGCAACTGTAGTAGATTCGTGCGTCGCGATGCCATTTTGCGACGGTTCAAAAAATCGTCGTTCCAATCGTCAGCAACGTTTGCGACGGTTCCTAACCGCCTCGACATACATTTTGCGACAGTTAGAACCGTTGCTAAACACACTCAAATTTGTTTGTTTCTAAAAAATTGCAACAGTTATCAACCGTCACTATATTTTTTTTGAGGCAGTTTGAATCATCGCAAGCCTAATAATTTAAAATAAATATATATGATACAATTTTTTCCCTATTTTTTATTAATTAAAATAAAAAATATTCATAAATATCATCCACATAATTTAAATACACAATTATATAACTATTGTACCTAAATCCAATTTATATAATTTTTTTCAAAAGAAATAACACCAATTCATACATTGAAGTTAACTAAAACAATAAATAAAGTACACAATTATATAACTATTGTACCTAAATCCAATTTATATAATTTTTTTCAAAAGAAATAACACCAATTCATACATTGAAGTTAACTAAAACAATAAATAAAGTAGTTTAAATGTTCAAAACATTAGTGGAGTGGCTAAACATACAAAACAACTCCATCAAACATAGAAGTTCATCAAAATATCTAATTAGTCTCTAATGATGTTGTTCCACGATCATCAGGTTGGTAGCTAGACTCAGATGAACGTCTACCATCTATTGGCGATTCTATGTCTATTGCCTGGAAAAAAAAGTATATATTGACCTCAATGAATCTTGATAAATATTGTCAAATACTAATTAACTAAATTTCTCATATAGCTAGAAGCAATCATTACACAATCGATATTTTTAACCAAGGGCAAACAGTTCTCATATGATTTTTAAACAGGTTTGCTATGAAAACCATTTTACCTTTTTTTTCTCTAAAATTTTGCATTTGCAACAAGAAAGCAATTTGCACCTTCAACATATCAACTTTAGAATCCCTTTTCTTAAGCCTATCAATTTTAGCTTGCATTTTCTCTATCTTCTCATTAGTTTTGGAGGAAGACATTGATCTTACAGAGTGAGAAGTGGTTGTAGTAATTTGAGACATTGATCTTACGGTGTTATTCCAAGTCCCACACAACGAACATATCCAGGATGTTCTTTTCCAAACACATTAACAAATGCTTCATTTGGAGAATGAATCTTCCTAATTTCAGCTTGCAATTATTCCTGCACAGGGCAAATGAAGCAAACTAAATTCCTCTCTGTAACAGAAATGTCTAACTTTGCAACTCACTATTACAAACCAAATAAGTAATTTTATAGCTTTGCAACTCACTATTACCAAAACTAACAGTTGCATCTTTGATTTATAAAGTGGTCAATAAGAAATACTTACAATCACACAACACTTCTATTCTTTACACTTACATATTTTTCCTTGGCCTCAACATTGACAAATGACCCATCAGACTTTTTATGACAAATTGAATACATTTCACCCCTACTGTATTTTCGACCATGTCTCAGTTCCTAAAAGTAAACACATGTAATAAGTAATTGTTCAATTAAGTATGCAATCAATAGTAGATTGAGTGAATCCTACCAACTAATCCCTCTTCCTTGCAAGCGTCTTAGAACCTAATGTATGAAGGATCGTTAGCTTTTATCTATTTGCAGCATTTTTATCAGCCTTCTCCTGCAGTGATAACAAATGACATCAGAAAACTAAATAGTAGAAAAAAAATGACAACACAACAAAAGAATGGTTACCATTGTTTTTGTCTTACGCCTGTATTGGACAAAAATAGTCCAATGGTCTTGATTAATAGAACGTGGATAATTTTGTAGGTTTTCCTCCAAAGAAAGATCCCACTTATTAAATTTCTTAAGCAACCTACATTGTGCACCTCACCATTTCTTTCCAAGGCTTGTAAGGATATATTTTTTGTTGTCTCCATCATCAACAACAAATTTTGACTAGCATAATCATAAAAAAAAAAAGTTAGTTTACAATCAAAACAATAAATAAAGAATATTCAGTTGTTTATCATTGATACCTGTATTTTATCCTTAAAAATTTCATATTTTCTTGTCGATGGAAGTAGTTTCCAATTGTCGTACGTTATAGGAAAATCCTTAAACTTCCTTGCAATTCCACCCAAAACACCATCTAACAAACCAGCAGTTCATCCTACTGGTTGCCCATTTGAATTCCATCTAGTTATTATTCTGCTAACATTAGGAGGAGTTTCAAGCACGTCTGATACCCTTAAGTGTGACTTTAAAATATGTCCCGCCTCATCTAACACACAATTCAACGAAATATGTCATACCTCAATCATGTAAAACAATTAAATTATATAAATATAATTATACATTAGATAACATACTAATAACTTCTACATCCCAATATGTAGAATTCCTTTTTTGAGAAATTTCTGGCTCATCTTCTACCACATCTTCAGAGTGAGAGTATGTCTCTTGGAAAGGTGTTGCTTCTGTCACTTGCATTGCTCTTGGTGTTGTCATCTGAGAAGATGGTGATGAATTGAGTGACGGCAGTTATTCCAGAACCGTCGTAGACCAAGTGTCGTAAAAATGAAAAATTCTTGTAGTGAATTAATTAAATCTTCTTAATATATTGTGAGTGAATTGTTTAATGGATGAATTAATGTTTTTAATCTACCCAATATAGTCCAACTCAAATTTTATCTAATCTATCTATTTATCACCCTATTTACAACTATTTCAGGATAAGATATGAAATTGAGCTACTATTTGTTAGACACATATAAAAGCACATAAGTGATGACACAAAAAATAATAAAAAAGGACAATGTGTGATGATTTCAACTTTCCCCTTTTTTCTATTGAAGATTAGGGAGCTTAAAAAACTCATTGAAGAGGGAAAAATAAAATATATTGGTTTATCCGAGGCCTCAGCTTCAACAATCAGAAGAGCACATGCAGTTCATCCAATAACAGTTGTACAGTTAGAGTGGTCACTTTGGTCAAGAGATGTGGAAGAAGAAATAATTCCAACTTGCAGGTATGATTTAGTCAACCCATACTCCATGCCGTCAAAATCTCCTATATTAACATAATCGAAACATTTGTAATCATTCAATCGAAATTAAATTATCTAAATTCAAGTTTAATATTTTATACTATAAAATAAAAATTATATTCTTTAAATCATCTGATCTCCATCGAATAACTATTAATATTTGACAAGTTTTGACAAACATTATCTTAATTTTGTTGTCTAGCATTTCCCTTTTGTGTACTTTGATAAAATTGCAATGATTTGAAGTCTACCTTTTTAAGTTATTATGATTTTCTTTCTTAGGGAACTTGGAATTGGAATTGTTGTATAGTCCTCTTGGGAGAGGATTCTTTTCATCAGGAACAAAGATAGTTGAGAACTTTACAAAGGATGACTGCGGTCAGGTTTGTGGAAAAGGATACTCTTACAAAAATTCATGTCAATTTGTACTTGTTAAGTTTGTCAATGAACTCAAGTAGCAAGTGTGAAACAACAAGTAATTAGACTCGGGTGATTAATAAACTATGTTAAAGACAAATCATTTAAAAGAGTTTGAGTTCTAATTACGACTAGAACAATGTTTGACTAAGATTTAATTACCTCCTAACCAAATTATGTATTATCAAAGTCCATTTTCTAGTAAATCGAAGGGTTTGGTCAAAAAAACTAGTAATTACTTTAACACGTAGACATCAATAATAATTTCAAAAGATAGAAATCATTGAACGCGACAACATGTGTTGATGTCGTGTTAGTGTTCGATATCAACATGTGTCAGACATCAAATAGGTCTTTTATCTAAAGTGTAGTGTTACATAGGAACCATGTATTACGATTCTTGATTTAAGTCATTAATAAAAGTGAAATAGAGAAAAGTAAATTGAATAATATTGATAATTGAGAGAGTAAAGTACATCAAGAGATACATTGACTTATATGTCAATTAGGTAAACAATTAACTAGTATAAAATAAGTAACTATTGCAACTAATTAATCAACTAAAGTTAACTAAAATATTAGTAAGTTAGTTAACCAACTACGACTAAGTCTAACTATGTAAGCTAACTGATAATTTGAGGCTCTTATTACCAAAAAATAGTTCGAAAGATGTCAAAGGAGCTTATAAATGAAGAGCAACACAATAGTAATTTCTTTATCATATCTTTGAGTATCCATCCTAGAAACATAAATATAATCTTCTATTTGTGTAAATATGTTGCAGCATATGCCTAGATTTCAACCTGAAAATATGCAGCAGAATCAAACTATATTTGATAGAGTCAATGAACTATCTACAAAGAAAGGATGTACTCCATCTCAGCTTGCACTGGCTTGGCTTCATCACCAAGGAAATGATGTGTGTCCCATACCAGGAACCACCAAAATTGAAAACTTTAATCAAAACATTGGTGCTTTATCTGTCAAACTAACAAAAGAAGAAATGGCAGAAATTGAGTCCTTAGCAGATATTGTTAAGGGTGTTAGATCATGGAAAGAACCTACATGGAAGGAATCTGATACTCCACCACTTTCTTCTTGGAAAATTGCGTAATAAAGTGGTTTGATTGCTTATTGTCCATATCAGCATAGTTTTAAATTGTGGTTGCAGTTAAATTACAGACCTTTTATATATGTTGAAATATAGAAAAATGCGGCTAATGCAGTTGCAGACCAAGATATAAAACCATGCATATGAGTGTACCATAGATATTTGTTGTTTGCTACCTTAAGAAATAAATTGGTGTGAGGAAATGGATTTTTGATGTATAAATAAACATCTATAGTTTCTAGCATGAGTTTCAATTTTAAGTGGTTTGACTTCTATTGAAGATGACCCTATTATATAGAGTTTAATTAAACATTTATCAATAAATTGAAATAGCCAATAAATATTCTATTAGCTTGTTTTAAGTGTGTGCTAGGATTTATTTATTTTAGAAAATAAAACGTGAATTTTAATTTATTGTTTACACTTGAGATAGGAGGAAGTAAAAATTATAACTATTTATTCATGAAAGCCTTCAATCAATATTCATATTCATGAAAACATCAAACGTAGGTCAAAAGAGGGAATGTTTCTTCAATCCCCTGAGCCGGGTTTTGTTTATTATGCTTTGGGATTGATTTCTTGAAAAAACAAAGCTGTTATCTTTTTCTTTTTTTTACAAAATCATTTATCTTATTTAATTTTACTATATCTATTTTATACAATTTAAATCAATTTTTCAATTTTCTTTAAAAACAATAATGACTTGTCTAGAGTTTAAGTTGTAAACGTTGATAAAGATAAGATAAAAAACCAATGCGAGATTAAAAGAAGATAAAAGATTAATGGTTTAAATATGTCTTTGGTTCTTATAATTATAATATTTTTTTTAATTTTGGTCCTTGTAAGTTTTTTTTGTTTGGTTTACATCCATACAAATATAGTTTCATTTTAAAATAGTCATTCCGTCAAATTTCTGTTACAAAAACACTAACACCGTTAATATGTTTTTAGTCCCACCAAGTATTTATGAGTGTTGGAAATGATGAAAAATTAATGGAAGAATTGTTGATAATAATGGTGACATTAATGAGCTTGTGTGGTTGTGAATTGAAAAAATGAGAAGTCTCACATAGGAAAAAATGAGAAGTCTCACAAAGTTGACCACCACACACGCGCACGCCGCCGCCGCCGTCCGGCCGGGCTCGGGCCTGGGCCTTGGTCTTGGTCTTGGTCTTGTGGTGTATTATTATTATTTTTTTTCAATGAAAATTAAAAAATTATTTAATTAATTTTTAAAATTGAATGCTTACGTTTTATCTCTGATTGTTGCGTTAATTACGTAACTGCCCTCCACCGAGTCTACCTAATGATCTGATCCAGTCTTCCCCTTTTTGCCCGGTCAAAACCCTAACCCTAGGTGCCACGTAACTGCTGTTGCCCGGTCATTATTCAAAGTCAAAACCCTAGCGCATGTTCAGGTAGTCAAAGGTGTACGTTTTGGGTGGGCAGCGGTTTTGGAGCACACGTTTCCTGAGGTCAAGGTTTGGAACGGTCAACAGGAGCGCACTGATGGATCCACCAATTTCTCCGATCCAGTTGCAAAATTCCTCTATAAATAGAGGGCTCTCCTCGGTTGAAAAATAACACCAAAAGCACTCCGCGTCTGAGGCTTTTCTCTCTTCTCCCCCCGTTCTTACTTCTTCTTCTTCTTCTTTTTTCTTGAGTGGCCTTCGTGCCATATTACGAGTGGTAGTCGTTAGACTGCCATATTGAGGGTGTAATTCGAACGGTTTTCTACGGTGCAGTAGAAATCCGATACATTGATCTGGGCTGTTTTATCCTAGGGACTTCGTGGTTGATAGTCTGCCTTGCACCTTTTGGGCAGTGCCTCGAAACGTCTTAAAGAGAGCGACCTAGTCCGCGACTCAACCCAGTAATATTTTCGGTGGCATAAATTGTTTTTTCAAACTTTTTCAAAATTCAAAAATAACAATTTTAAGACGTTTTTCGAACTGCCATGTCTACCGACGAAATTACTGGGACAGGTTCTTCTGCTTCTGAATACAACAAATCGTTTCGGTTTGAAGGAAGTCACTTCAAACGATGGCAACAAAAGATGCTATTTTTCCTAACCACGAAAAAGCTTGCCAACGTTCTGAAGGATGACATTCCTGTTGTTCCAGAAAATGCTGAACAAACAGAAAATGATAAGAAAGCTGCTGAATTAACCCAATGGGAACATAATGATTACTTATGTAAGAATTATATTCTGAATGGACTTGCTGATGATCTGTATGATTACTACAGTTCCGACACCAATACTGCTAGACAGGTTTGGGATGCTCTGAAGAAGAAATATGATACTGAGGAAGTTGGAGCCAAAAAGTATGTTGTTAGCCGCTACCTCAAATATCAGATGACAGATCCGTGGAAGCTCAGTCTCATGAAATCCAGAAAATTGCTCACGAAATCATCACTAAAGGTATGTCCCTCAATGAACAGTTTCAAATTGTTGTTATTATTGACAAACTACCCCCTGCTTGGAAAGATTTTAAAAATTCTCTCAAGCATAAAACAAAAGAATTCTCTCTAGAAAGTCTGATAACTCGCCTTAGAATTGAGGAAGAATCCCGTAAGCAAGATCAGAAAGATTAAGTTCTTCTTGTGGCAAATAACAAGAAAAAGAAATTCATCGGAGCAATTCTGAAGCCAAACAGCAAACCATTAAAGATTCAGAATCGCTCTTCAAAAAACAGCAACAAGAATGGGAACCCTCCAAAGGCCCCAATTGCAAAGCAGCAACCACCTCCTAGAAATGGCCCTTCCCCTTTTCTCTGTTTTCGTTGTGGAAAAGAGGGTCATATAGCACGCAAGTGCAGGAACAAGCCAGGCCCTGCTAATCAGGCTAACTTGACAGAAGAGCAATTCGTTGCTATGATAACTGAGATCAACCTTGTTGGTGGATCGGATGGATGGTGGATAGACACTGGTGCCTCCCGCCATGTCTATTATGATCGTGCTATGTTTAAAACATACACTGCTGCTGAAGATAAGAAAGTGTTGTTGGGAGATTCCCACACCACTAATGTTGCTGGTATTGGAGATGTGGAACTAACGTTCACATCTAGAAAGACCTTAATTCTGAAGGATGTCATGCATACTCCAGAAATAAGGAAGAATCTAGTTTCTGGGTTTCTTCTCAATAAGGCAGGGTTTACTCAGACTATAGGGGCAGATTTGTACACTATTTCTAAAAATAGTATTTTTTGTTGGGAAAGGGTACGTCACTGATGGCATGTTTAAATTGAATGATGAAATCAATAAAATGCTTCCTTCTGCTTACATGTTGTGTAATTCTAATATTTGGCATGCTAGACTCTATCATATGAATAAACGTGTAATTTCGAATTTAAGTAACTTAGGCTTAACTCCAAAGTTATCCTTAAAAGATTTTGAAAAATGTGATTTTTGTAGTCAAGCTAAAATAACTAAGAGTTCACATAAATCAGTAGTTAGAGAATCTGAACCTTTAGACTTAATACATTCTGATATATGCGAACTTGATGGGACTTTAACCAGAAATGGAAAGCGTTATTTTATTACTTTTATTGACGACTGTTCCGACTATACTTTTGTATATCTTATGAAAAATAAAAGTGAAGCGCTTGACACGTTTAAGATCTTTGTAACTAAAATTGAAAATCAATTTAGTAAGAAGATTAAGAGATTTCGTAGTGATAGAGGAACAGAGTATGATTCTAGTTTATTTAATGAGTTTTATAAAACCCAAGGAATTATACATGAAACTACTGCACCATATTCACCTGAAATGAATGGTAAAGCTGAAAGAAAGAATAGAACTCTTACTGAACTTGTTGTTGCTATAATGCTTAATTTTGGTGCTGCCTCTCACTAGTGGGGGGAAATTATTTTGACTGTTTGCTATGTTTTGAATAGAGTCCCTAAATCTAAGAACAAAACATCTCCCTATGAGATAATGAAGAAAAGACAGCCCAACTTGTCTTATCTTCGAACTTGGGGTTGTCTGGCTTATGTCAGAATCCCCGATCCCAAGCGAATTAAACTCGTTAGTAGAGCCTATGAATGTGTATTCATTGGGTATGCGGTAAACAGTAAAGCGTATAGGTTTTACGACCTAAATGCTAAAGTGATCATAGAATCAAATGATGTTGACTTCTATGAAAATAAATTCCCTTTCAAGTCGAGAAATAGTGGGGGCGGCGAACCTAGTCAAGCCCCTATGATAAGAAGCACTTAAAGCAACAAACAAGACGAAACAGAAATTCGAAGGAGTAAGAGAGTGAGAGTTGCTAAAGATTATGGTCCTGAATATATGGCCTATAATTTAGAAGAGGATCCTGCAAATCTCAAGGAAGCTTTGTCATCTTTGGATGCAGATTTATGGAAAGAAGCTATAAACGATGAAATGGATTCTCTAGAGTCTAACAAGACCTGGCATTTAGTGGACTTGCCTCCTGGTTGCAAACCTATAGGTTGTAAATGGATTTTGAAAAAGAAACTAAAACCCGATGGATCTATTGACAAGTACAAGGCACACCTTGTAGCCAAAGGTTTTAGACAAAGAGAAAATATAGATTTCTTCGACACTTTTTCACCTGTCACAGAATAACATCCATCAGGGTGCTCATATCACTTGCGGCTATTCATAACCTGGTGATACACCAGATGGATGTAAGAACAACTTTTTTAAATGGTGACCTGGAAGAAGAAATCTATATGGAACAACCTGAAGGTTTTGTAATACATGGGCAAGAAGACAAGGTCTGTAAGTTAGATAAGTCTCTGTATGGTCTTAAACAAGCTCCTAAGCAATGACATGAAAAATTTGACAACTTGATTTTGTCGAATAAGTTTAAAGTGAATGAAAGTGACAAATGTATTTATTACAAATTTGAAAATGGCATTTGCACTATCATATGTCTCTATGTAGACGAGTTACTCATATTTGGTTCAAACATTCATGTCGTCAACAATGTGAAATCACTGTTGAGTAACAACTTTGATATGAAAGACCTCGGAGAAGCGAGTGTAATCCTTGGAATAAAGATTACTAGGTCACAAAAGGGAATTTCTTTGGATCAATCTCACTATGTTGAAAAGATCCTAAAGAAATATAATTACTTTGACTGTAAGCCTGCTTGTACACCATATGATCCAAGTGTGAAACTTTTCAAGAACACTGGTGAAAGTGTTAGACAAACTGAATATGGGAGCATCATTGGCAGCCTCAGGTATGCCACTGATTGTACTAGACCCGACATTGCCTATGTCGTGGGATTGTTGTGCAGGTTTACTAGTAGACCTAGTATGGAGCATTGGCACGCTATCGAAAGAGTCATGATATACCTTAAAAGGACCATGAGTCTCGGATTACATTATCGAAGATTTCCTGCTGTTCTTGAAGGATACAGTGATGCTGATTGGAACACCTTATCAGATGATTCCAAAGCTACCAGTGGCTATATTTTCTGTATAGCCGGTGGTGCGGTATCTTGGAAATCGAAGAAATAGACGATACTGGCTCATTCCATTATGGAGTCTGAAATGATAGCACTAGCTACTACTAGTGAAGAAGCAAGCTGGTTGAGATGTTTGCTAGCTGAGGTCCCCTTATGGGAAAAACCTTTACCAGCTGTGTTGATCCACTGCGATAGTACCGCGGCTATTGCAAAAATTGAGAACCGTTATTACAACGGTAAGAGACGACAAATACGTCGTAAGCACATCACAGTTAGAGAATTACTTTCTAAAGGAGCTGTTATAGTGGATCATGTACGCACTGATGATAATTTAGCAGATCCTTTGACGAAAGGATTGGCTAGAGAGAAAGTCCTAAATACATCCAAAAGGATGGGACTAATGCCTATAGATCAATGAGTCACTTATGATGGTAACCCGACCTAAAAGACTGGAGATCCCAAGAATTAGGTTCACTGGGTAATAAAAAGTCATAGTGATATAAGATGAACATGCTATTTTATATATGAGAGAAATATGATTCCTAAAGCGATATAAGGATGAGATGATAAAAACTCTTAATGAGATCTATACTCTATGTGGAATGGAGTACCTAGCTACAGGAGTACTCGTGATAGACTCACCTATGTGAATGTGGAAGTGGGGGCCGCTTCCTATGGAATTTCGAGCCAGAATTCCTAGAGCGTTCACTATACTGGGATATACGTGCATGGCCTTAAATGCACGGGCTTTTGAGAATACACCCAATGAAAAGGTTGTGTATGGGTTTGATGTCAGAGATAGAGTTCAAGACTACGAGTCAGTCTTGTTGAATCTGAATCTTACTTACTATGCAAAGGTTCAAGTCAAGCGACACCTTTGTTTATGCACAAACTTATAGAAGCGTTTGACGCTATTTCTGAAACCTCTTTTTTAAATTCAAGTGGGGGATTGTTGGAAATGATGAAAAATTAATGGAAGAATTGTTGGTAATAATGGTGACATTAATGAGCTAGTGTGGTTGTGAATTGAAAAAATGAGAAATCCCACATAGGAGGGATACCACACTTTAGTAGGGTATATAAGGTGGAGGTATGTACCTTGGGGTGTGCCCCAAGGGGTACCCCAATTTTGTGAAGGAGGGAGAACGCAAGCAAAGTTGACCACCACACACGCGCGTGCGCCGCCGCCGCCGTCCGTCCAGCTCGGCTCGGCTCGGCCCTGGGCCTTGGCCTTGGCCTTGGCTTTGGCTTTGGTCTTGGTCTTTGTCTTGTGGTGTATTATTATTATTATTTTTAAATGAAAATTAAAAAATTATTTAATTAATTTTTAAAATTGAATGCTTGCGTTTTATCTCTGATTGTTGCGTTAATTACGTAACTGCCCTCCACCGAGTCGACCTAATGATCTGACCCAGTCTTCCCCTTTTTGCCCGGTCAAAACCCTAACCCTAGGGGCCACGTAACTGTTGTTGCCCGGTCATTATTCAAAGTCAAAACCCTAGCGCAAGTTCAGGTAGTCAAAGGCGCACGTTTTGGGTGGGCAACGGTTTTGGAGCACACGTTTCCTGAGGTCAAGGTTTGGAACGGTCAACAGGAGCGCAATGATGGATCCACCAATTTCTCTGATCCAGTTGCGGAATTCCTCTATAAATAGAGGGCTCTCCTCAGTTGAAAAATAACACCAAAAGTAGTCTGCGTCTGAGGCTTTTCTCTCTTCTCTCCCCGTTCTTACTTCTTCTTCTTCTTTTTTCTTGAGTGGCCTTCGTGCCATATTACGAGTGGTAGTCGTTAGACTGCCATATTGAGGGTGTAATTCGAACGGTTTTCTACGGTGCAGTAGAAATCCGATACAGTGATCTGGGCTGTTTTATCCTAGGGACTTCGTGGTTGATAGTCTGCCTTGCACCTTTTGGGCAGTGCCTAGAAACGTTTTAAAGAGAGCGACCTAGTCCGCGACTCAACCCAGTAATATTTTCGGTGGCATAAATTGTTTTTTCAAACTTTTTCAAAATTAAAAAATAACAATGAGAATGTGTAACAGAAGTCTTCCTCCTCATTCAACACAACAACAACAACAATTTGAAGTACCTTGGTATATCCTCCCACCATCTTCTCCTGATACCTGTCTCAATTCATCATCTTCACCCCTTTTTCTTATCCATTCATTATAATATTCCATTACTAAGAACACACCCTCCAATCAACTATGATCCACTCCACTTCTCTTCTTCATCATAACCACCATCGCTTCCTTTTCTCTTTCCGTTCCAAACCTTCACTTTCCAATAATTCACAATCACAATCTATCTCTTTCTCTAAATCGCTATCTCTTCCATCTTCTTCCCCTCCGCTATCATCATATTGCCGCGTCGCGCGCATTTCCGCATAAACATTAGAGTTATCTCCACCTCCGCTTGGCTTCAACTTGCGCCGCGAAATTGCCAGACTCACCGCACTCCAGAACAAGCTCTCCGCCTGCAATACTCTCCAAGACAAGCTACGAGTGATAGACGCGGATTCAAGAGTGAGGCGGTTTTTTGGTTCCTCCTCTCGCCACTGGAATACGGTGCTAGCTAGGGTTTTATCGGAGCTCCGATTGGATTCTTTCAATTTGTTCTTGCTCAAGTGTTTGGTTGCTGCAGGTCAAGAGCACGTTTTGTGTTAGACGAAATTCTAACTCAATCGGGGACGCATTTTGTGTTTCAGCACGCTTTGTGTTTGATCTTGATTGCGATAACTTGGATTCCATCTGTGTGGCAGACACAATGGTTCTCCGTAACTATATAGAAGAGATTATGATCCAATTGCAAGGTACTTCAAATTGTTGTTGTTGTTGTGTTGAATGAGGAGGAGGACTTATGTTACATATTCTTACAAACACTTGGTGGGACCAAAAACATATTAATGGTGTTAGTGTTTTTGTAATAGAAATTTGACGGAATGACTATTTTAAAATGAAACTATATTTGCAGGGATGTAAACCAAACAAAAAAATTTACGAGGACCAAAATCAAATTGTTATAATTGCAAGGACCAAAGACATATTTAAACCAAGATTAATTTAAGTTATAAATGTTTTTAAAGATAATAAATTTATGTGGAAAATAAAATTTTTAAACTAAATAACATAAGTGACTTTAGATGCAATTTTGCCCGTATAATATTATGATTTGTATTATGTATAGTATTAATTTAAATAAATTTAAAAATAATAGTTAAATTATTTTCTAATATTAAAAATTGAAATTTAGATGTAAATATTTGTGGAGATGTTTTGAGAACTGACATAACAAAATAAAAATCGAAAGAAAATTGAAAATCACTTCAGTTGTTTATCCTCTAACACTTGTACCAAACTTCTTTATCAAATATGTTTCGCTAAAAGTAGCATCATCCTCTCTTAAGAGGACAAATTAAAATATGCAAAATCTTTATATGATCAAGAATATAAATGACCAATTTTCAAAAAATTGACACTCAAGAGTACAAGTTAGAAGATACATATAATCAAAATCTTTGATCTTTAAAATAATTTTGTTATCATTAAAACATATGAGAGATTTTGTCTCAACAGTCTAAAGGCATAAGCTACCACTTTTACTTCTGACATCAAAATACATCCTAAACAATTTTTAGAGGCGTCATAGTAAACCACAAAATTCATGGAAGGGTCTGGTATAACTAAAACAAGTGTTGAAACTAATTTTCCCTTAAGCTCTTGGAAATTATCCTCGCATTCTTGGTCCCACACAAACGATTTTCCTTTTTTTACTTAACTTAGTGAGAGGTAAGGCTAGGTTAGAAAATCCATCTATAAATTTCTTGTAGTAACCCGCCAATCCTATGAAACTCCATAATTCAGTCACTATTTTAGGTTGGGTCCAACTTAATATTGCATTTACCTTACTAGAGTCAATTGTTACTCCTTTACTAGAGATGATATATCCTAAAAACTTCACCTTTTCAAACCAGAACTCATATTTCTCAGGTTTTGCATACAATTTATTATCTCTTAAAATTTGCAATACTATCTTTAGGTGTTTGTCATGCTCATCCAAGCTCTTAGAGTAGATTAGAATATCATCTATAAACACCACAACAAACTTATCTAATAAAGGTCTAAAAATTCGATTCATATAATCCATAAAATAGTATGGGCAATGGTAATTCCAAAAAGCATCACTACATACTCGTAGTGTCCATATCTTCTCCAAAAAGTTGTCTTAGGTATATCTTCACTTTTGACCCTAATTTGATGGTACTCATATCTCAAGTCTATCTTAGAAAATACTGAAGCTCCCCTTAACTTATCTAAGAGACCATCTATCATAGGCAAGAGATACTTATTCTTAATGGTAACTTGATCCAACTTTCTATGGTCTACACATAACCTTAAACACCCATCTTTCTTCACTAAAAGTATCAGCGCTCCTCAAGGTGACACATTAGGCCTAATGAATTCTTTTCCCAATAAATCTTCCAATTGTTTCTTGAGTTCATCCAGCTCTAGTGTTGACATCCTATAAAGTGTTATTGATACTGAACCACTCCCTAACACTAAATCAATGGAAAATTCTAATTCCCTAATCGGGGGGTAAGTTAGATACATCTTTACAAAACACGTCAGGAAATTCACAAACTACATGCATTAAAGTTAAATTATCTTCAACCTCTACCTTAGAAGAAAATAAGAGCATGTATGCTTGAGCTCCCTCAACTAAATACTTATGACAAGCTAAAGCAGACACGAAACATTCAGACAAAGGTGAATCAATAATCATAGGTTGAGGTTGACCCCCACTCTTGCAACATCTAACAAAATATTAAATATTTCTACATTTAAGACATGTAATTCATGCTGCTGGACACGACTGATCTCCATGATTAAATCCAAACTTTTCTCATCCCTTATTATAAATTTTTAAAAAATTTAATACTATAATATCTATCTTACTAATATGGTAATCAACATGAAAAATTGCTTGTTAGAGACCCAAAAGAAGAAGAAGTTGCAAATGATTTTTTTAAGTAGGAATTAGAGTGCAATAACATCACATAGTAGACTTGATATTCCAATTATATTGACACCTCAAAATTACCTATTATTATTTGCAGCACTCTAATAAATTTATTAAATTACAAAAATAAAACATAAACAGTTTGGGGGAAGTAAGTCAAAACCTAAGGAAATAAGAATCAACAACAATGTCTCATTAAAAATCTTACTTAAAAAATCCAAAAAATCAAATTAAGGTGAAAGAAAAAATAGTATAATGCAATTGAAACATATTTTTCAAAACAAAATATTAAGCGGTTGTCACTGTGTTGTGTTCAAGCACTTACGATTATTGACATACGGTTTATGGTATAATGGGCTTGTCACATAAGCCCATATTTTGATGTTTATTGGAACCATGAGCTAAATACCAACTTAAATTGTAAAAATTAACAAAATCAAAACATAAATAGTAAATAAAATGTTTATATACGAATAACTTACACTAAAATAAAAAAAAATACAAATATACTATATAATAAATATATTAAATCTTTCAAAAAAAAATTAGAAAGTATTAAACCTATTTTTATTTACACAAATATATGTCATTCATATTATGTAAAACTTTTAGACAATAATTTGTTATATATATCTTGGTTTTTCATGACTTATAAAATAAAAAAAACAAATTTAGTATGATATTTTCATAAAGTATAAAACTAATTGTCATGGAATTTTAATTTATTTTTAATCAATACCGGGTAGATTGTAATGCCTCAGTAAATGACTTAATTTTTTGTTGTTGTTGTAGTACAAATATGGCATCTTCAAAAATACCTCCACGATCACCTATTGCTTAGGTAAATATGTGAAGGTCGGTTAATTTGAATTTGAGGAATGAGCTTGGAAAATATTATTAATTGGGTTGATGATTATTTTCTACATATTATACGTGTCATGAACTTATTTATAAACCGAGTCAACTAGTTCAATTCAAATCCTCATATGTACACTTTTTTATCAATTAAGTTATTCAATTTAATCTAATTCAATCACGCAGTTCAATTATTGATCAAATACTTCAATCAATCACTCAAAATTCAAATCAAGTAAATTTTTCATACATTGAGAGAGTTACTAGTTTTTTTTTTTTTTTTTTAGTATAGACATTCTTCTACTTCTTTATTGTAGGTTAAAGCTGATATTACAGAAAAAAAAGAAAATAATTTAAGTAGCTTCTATGATTATTTATTTTTTAGTTTTAAATTTATCGTAGATTAGATCAATAATAACTTTTTTTTTGTTGGAAAAAATATTTTATTTTCTTGCTTTTAAAAAATTTGAAAAAATCAAATGTTTTGTTTTAAAACTTTTCGGAATTTTTTTATTCTTGAGATGATTGATTTAAAAAACTATGAAGGATACAAGTGAAATTAGGAAACGTGGTACTCCTTCTGTTATATAATATAAGTAAAATTTGGTAAAGTATGTGTCCAATAAAGAAAATGGATGTACGTAATTTTAAATTTGGACGAGTGAAAGATAGTCGGTAGATAATTTTTTTTAAGTTTAAATGTTTTTTTGTTCATTTATTTTGAAAAAGATAAATTTAACTAATTCTTTAAATTTATATGGTTCTCTACAATCTTTTATTAAGTGTCTCTTTCATTGACATAATACTTATATTGTATTTTTGACTTGGATAAAATAATTTACATATGTCATTATTGTTGTAATTAATTTTATTATTTATTTTATATAAATATTTAAAATTTTAATTATAATATTTAATTTATTAATAAAATAAAATTATTTTTAAATATAAATAAAATTTAAATAATATTAAA
>JBBPBQ010020321.1:46431701-46452516 GCA_037974755.1 Cicer yamashitae
ACATCATAAAAATAGTGGAGACAAAAAACCATAAAAATCAGTTAATATAGAAATAAAGAAAAATTGATTTTAAAGATAAAGAGAATAAAAATTTATTTTAAATAAAATAGAAGAATTAAAAATGCATTTAAAAAATTCTTTTATTTAATGATATTCAACTCATTAAATCTAATCTCAACTTTCAAGCTAGTATGTAAAATATTGTAGCTTAATTATTTTTTTAAAAATCTCTTTGGTTGAGTTTCCCTCTTTTTCCGGGGAAAAATCGTAAGCTTTTAAATAATAAAATTGATTTGACAATTTTTACTATAGTTAAGAACAAGTTGAAAAGGTTGTAGGAAAAACAATTTAAAAAGAAATTGAAAGGTGATTTTTTTTCTTAACTCTCATATTCCAAAGAAAATCAGTATTTTTGAAATATCTCTTGATAATTCAAATCTCTGCTGACAGTTAAGTAAGTAAAATTTGGTTATTAATTATTTCATTTAAGATACAAACTCATATTAAGCGTTTTCCATCCTTAATTAATTGACCTCAATCAAAAAGTTGTTTTGTAATTCCCTCTAAAATTTATATTCTTTCAATCTTACCAACAACATTGACTCATTTATTGAATTATTATTTTTGACTGGTATTGAAATATAGTAATATTAGTCATGTGCTTGTAAGTGACTGAGTAGGGGAATCAAAATAATTTGAGGAACAAGACGAACCACATCACATCAACGTATTTTGTTTGCAAATAATTATCATGATAAAGACAATTGAAAGCAAGGGTATCGAATATTAATCAATTTGGGTAATTTCAGTTTAAATGTGTAGACTCCTACTTCATTTTTCAGAGAGTGGGCAGACCCCTATTTATATACTACTTTTTGTCCTCTTTATTTATTGAGATAATAGAGTTTCATGAGTTGGATGGTGATGGGATTAGAGGATCAGAGTTCTACTTATAGATTTTTATTTTTTTTTATTAAAAAATTTAGTGTGAGAAAATTATGCTTAGTCCAACTTAGAGAATACTCTAAGGTTTGTTGATCACTTGCAAATAAATGTATATTTACCTCTCTAATAGCACTAGCTGTGATTGAGTCTGCAACATGTGAGTCCAATGTTTGTGTTAATATTTTGTATTTGTGTGTAGACTCTTTTGAGTGAATAAAAGATTGGGTTGAACCAGCGGTAAAACTCTATCTCATGAAATTTAACACTACTACATTTTTATAGATGAATTCAAACTCAAATCACAGTTAAACTGGAAAATACATTTACCATCTCAATCAAATGATTTTGGGTGTTATTAATTTGGACTCTATAATGTGAATTAAGGACATAGTGATAAGTTTTTTTTTTTTTGAGACAAAAAGAACATTGTATTAATAATTATAGATGTTTATGGTGCGGTTTGGATCAATTATGAGACCAAAATTCATCCAATCCAAAAATTAAACTATTAGGGGTTTAGTTTAGTTTAGATGACATTTAAAAAAATATATGATTCTATTGAATTAATGGGATTTAAATTAGATCGATTTTCGATGATTCAAATTATAAGTATAAAATATTGATTGAATATTATTATTATAAAGTTATGTTAAAGTAACAAGTTTGAAATGATAAATGCCGATATTGTTAAGTAAAATGTCTTGTCTCGAATTCGAATCCCTCACAGTTGTATGGATTAATTATGGTAGAATAAGATTGAAACAAAATATGACATTTAATGTATTAAAAATTAACGTTATGAAATAATATTAATGAATTATGTTGGAAATATATATATGCAATAGTAAAAAAGTAATATGCAATATGTAAAAAGTAAAATTGATATATATGTAGTTTGGTTCAAATTTGAAAATTGAATTTGAAATCCAATTCGATATATGTAGTTTACATATAAGAAGATCCAAACATATTCAATAATATTTAATTTTATACAGTTTACATATTCAATAATATTCAGTTTTGTACCATTTTCAATTTTTTTAAAGCAATTTGCGATTTTTTTTTAGTTTTGTACCATTTTCAATTTTTTTAAAGCAATTTACGATTTTTTTTTTTTTATCAATTTGGATTTAAACATCCATGTTAATAACCACATTCTAGCATAAAAGATGTACAATGATGAGAAGGTATAATTATAAGTTATATAAAAAAAAATACATGAGAAAAAATGAGACCACCAAAACAAGTTATATATATATATATATAGAACCTCACCATAACTAAACAATATGCTTTCACTACTATAACCCATCCCACTAAACCAATTCCTAGCACTTCCCACCTTAACCAACACCATTCCCTTCATAAAACTACAAATACTCTACCGCCACATATCTTCACTCATAAACACTTTCAAAACATCACAATGAATTGCTTCTCTTATTTGTTACAATGACTCCTTCAATAGCCACTTTCAAAGTAACCATCATCTTTTTCTTCTTGTGCACCCCTCTTGATGTTAGTAGTTGCCTCTATCCAAGTTAAATTTCCTATGTGGGTTAAGGCACGTGACCAAAATTTGCTGCATCAAAATTATCTCTAGTAACTTGAGTTACCATATCAAAATCATTGGTATGAATATTAATTATATAATCTCACATTGCAAATTTTATTTTCTACTTTTCTTGTTTGTCTCTTTTCAATATAATTTTTGTTTTAGGAAATCATCATTTTTTTACTCAAGGATATCTTCATGTTTGACTATCATATTAATTTTATGCATGTGGTTCTATTAAAAACATACTATTTGAATAAAATATGTGTAAACCCGGTCCATAGCATCATTTAATTAATTAATTTAAAAAGAAAAGTATATTTTTTTAAAAGGAAAAACAAAGAGAATTAGATAGAAAAATATATATAACACACATGATTTCATTATTGTTAGATGACATGCATGTAATTCAAGCGCTTTCTTATGTCGGTAATAGATACTATTGATGATTGAGGAGACTCTATTGTTTTCTTAGGAAAAATAAATAAAATGAATTAATGCTTTGTTGTTCTGTTTTTGGGATTATTATCAAACTATATTAACATTGCATGTCCCATTTTCAGACTATACTACAAAATTATATTTTTAATGTATTTTTTTTCTCCTATAAAATAGTGCATCTAATATTTAGAAAGAAAGTTTTCATAAAATGTTATCAATGGTGAGAGCAAGTCACTGAATAATCCATTTCTTCAACCAAGTGATGAATGACAATGAAAATGAAAATGAACATGTATGGTAAATTATAAAGCATGAATTTCTTATCTTTTTGGATACAAAAACTCTTAACATTCTCATAATTTTTTACATCTTTTATGAAGGTGTTAGTGATAAAGGGTTCACAGCAAAATATTTTTCTTTCAAGAACAAAACAAGGTCCATAAATTCGAAGGTTGTAGCATTACCATCAATTTGGTTATGAAGACAACTTATATGCCCATATCAATCATCAATTCTATAGAGAATGCAAAATCAGTGGAACTTGCAATATTTCAAAATTGTCAAATATTGGTCAAAAAAGGATTACCAAAACAAACTAACACAATCACAGCTCAAGGAGGAAGAAATGATGTTATCAAAGCATTTGATTTTTCAATTCAATTCTGCAACATATATCTCTGATGATTCTGACATTCTTCCCTTAGTTAAGCTATGGGAACCTATGGTTACCTTCAACAAGTGTACCATTCACTCCTGGGTTTGGGAATCAAAACACTACTATGGAAATATGATAATAATTTATGTAATTATAATATAATTGTACAAATGATTGTGGCTTTGGAAATCAAAACACTACTATGGGAATATGATAATAATTTATGTAATTATAATATAATTGTATAAATGATACTTTCTTGTTCACTTTCAATAATTGAGTTGTTTCTCGTTTCTCAAAAAAAAAAAAAAACATGACAACTTTAACTTCGATTAATTTTTAATTGAGTCATATATTTAATAAATGGTGCACAACATGGGTTTTACACTAAAATTTGTACTTGTTTACATCTAAAAATAAATAGCTTGCTAGTCAAGAACGTAAAACAGTCGAATTTTGAGATAGCTGAATTACTCTTAGGTGAGAGAAGATCGGGTGCGCATGAAACAATCAAATATAAGTTGGCCGATTCTTTCTCAAGTTTATAGAAATCCACAAGGGTCCCAGAGGTTTAAGACCGAATCCAAACCCACTATAACCTATAACCAAATAATTCGACAATTACGCTCACTTTCCATGTTTTTACCGCTACTAACGATCAACACAACGACACAATTTCAGAGAAAAGCACACGCAAATTTTAAAGGGACATGCTAATGAAAACAGAAAAACGAGCCAATTGTGGGGCATCATGAACTCCCTCAAATGTTATCACACAATAAGAACCTTCCTCACCTTGAGGTCCTCCCAAAAGACATTAATAAACCCATTCCAGGTCACCTTGATCACCCCCTTTGAGAACCAATTTGAGGTAAAGGTTGGGTTCGATCGAGGTTAGACCAGTGCGGTGATATAGAAATAAATTTATTTATTTATTTTCAGTATGATATTTAAACAATAATAAACAAAAAATTAGACAATATTTATAGTTTAGTTAATTCCATATAAAGTATATTTGCATGTTTAGGATTTGAACATAGTAAAGGTGACATCATTAATTCATCATCACTTTGTGAGGAGCGATCATGTTTTTTCATTTACTCGTGAAATATTTATATGAGTTAAATAAATTTTTAATCTTTTATTAATTTTGAAATTTGGTTTTTAATTTCTAAAAAAAATTACATTGTCTAGTCTTTAAAAAACTATTTTGCAAGCAGTTTTAGTATTTCCTAAAACATCAACATTGATTTTTGAATGATTTTTTTACATACATGTTTACAACACTATAAAAAGTTCCTCCATAAAAAATGAGTTCAAAATTCTATTTAGGAGTCCACATTTTTAATACTTTTATCTTGAGCATATGACATTTAAAAAATTCATATTTAATTTATCCCAATTTACAAAATTCTAAATTTGTAAGAATGAGTTTTAATAATGTTCTAAACATGCTTGCAAAAAATCATTCTAAAATTTAAATTTAAATCGTTCTATGAAAGAATTAAACAATTTGTAGAATAATTTTGTATAACTAAATATGTGATTTTTTTTTACAGAGACTAAAAATACAATTTTAAAATTTTAAAGAAATTAAAAACTTATTTAACTGTGAATACATTATCAAGTCATATATGGGTGACTATTTAGAAAGAAGTGATTTGGCTTTCAAACATTTAACATAACTAAGTTTGGATTGACAAAAAAAACGATATCCATTCATTCAAATTGATAGACTACATTAGATACAAACACAAATTCAACAACACTAAAAATGAAAAGGATGAATCAGCGAACATATTCACAACATTCAAGTTAATAGTATAAAACGGCACAATGCCTACAAATAATGTGACAAATTAAAATTACTGGAATATCCATGTCTCCAGATCTGGTAAATTAGTCATTGGTTGAATGAGTAAATGATCAAAGTTGATATGTCAATCTAAATTAAACGAATACTGCAATAAGATGAAAAATCAAACAAACACCACACTAAGACGAGAAATCAAACAATATCAATTTGAGACGAAAAAATCACGTAACAAAGCATGAAAGAAAAACTTAATTTTTTTTGTTAAAACCACTTATTTAGATTAAAATAGAGGAAAATGAAGCATATGTGATTCTAGGTCAACAAATATCCTAAATCACCTATTTTCGATTAACGAAGAAGAAGAGAAAACTTATAAAAAAGCCGAAGTTATCTCTCACAAAAATTAAGATCGGTGAGTGAGTTTGGCTTTATAAAAATATAAAAGAAATATTTTAAATTTTAGAAAACCAAATAACACAACTAATACGGTTCAATATGCTAAACCGTCCAAATTGCTGTTTTGTCCGGTTTTTAATTGATTTTCCAGTTTATTGGCAGCATGGTTTTCAAGTAGTGACTGACCAGATATATGTTTGGTTACTAGTTTAAACCCACTAGTCTAATTCGGCTCATGACACATTTTCTTGGAGATATAGAGTCACTATCACCACCTCAAAGTTTTTAATAATTCAAAAAAAAAAAAAATCCGTCTTATTTATAAGAAAGTTATGATTTAATTAAGAAAAATAGATTTATTTGATTCATATTATGGACTAAATACATCAAATTATGTTAATCAAATTATAACATAAGTTACTCTTATGAAAAGGATCTGATGAAGTAATTTATATAAAAAATTACAAAAATAACTCTATCATAATTATAAAATAAATTGAATTTTTCAACCTAAATTTTAAATGTGTGGGTTGTGAGTTTCATATAGAAATATAAAAATCAAATCAAATTATCCAATGATCTCAACAATTTAACCAAAACTAATTAAATTGGTTTGATATTTTTTTATGGGTTCAAATCCAAATTTAACCAAATCAATAATTCCGACCTTTATTGATTTGATATAGTTTCATGTAATTTAAAATAGTTTGTCCATTACTCAAACCATACAATTATCTTTTATTCATACTATATCAACATTGTTAACTTAAAAAATGTGTTGTGTTTAAATGTATTTTAATAATTATATATTATTTTTGTCCTTGTAGTTAAATATCTGCTTTTAATAGTATACAAATTTTACTGTTTGAAAAAATGATATTTTTAAAAACTAAATTTTAATTATTAAAAATAGCAATCCAAATTCGATAAACTTCCTATTTCTAGCGTTAGAGGTTTCACTGTTAATTTACAACTTAAAATTCTTATATACAATATAATATTATATATTTGCAATATTATATTTAGCTCAAAAAATAATCTATCAGTATTAAAATTTACAATATTTAGCCACTTTAATATTTTTGTTCAAATTCGGCAACTAAATTGGATTTTGATTATGTCGGTTTTAGTGCGGACGGTAATTGGCTAGGATTGGTATAATGGGCTTGTCACATAAGCTCATATTTTTATGTTTCTTGAAAGTATGAGATAAGAGGATTCTACCCTACACCCTACATCTAAACCTGTCATCCTCTAAGACACATGAAAAGACAATTTTACCCTTTTAACTATTTGTAATAAGTTTCAAAATTGATAGTTTCAGTCTTTTGAAAGTTTCAAATTTTCGAAATAAAGATTACATTTCAAAAATTTGGAAAATTTCGAAAGTTTCTAAATCTGGAAATTTTCGAAATAAGAATTACATTTCGAAAATTTGGTTCAAAAGTTTCCAAAACTGAAAACTTTCGACTTTCGAAAGTTTCTAAATCTAGAAAGCTTCAATATTCTAAATCTAAAATATTTGGAAACTTTCGAATATTCTGGAATTAAGGGGTGAATAAATAAGAAGTTAAAAAAGTTGAAGGTTGTATAGATAGTTAAAAGGCAAAATTATATTTTCACGTTGATTGGGGGTGACAGGTTTACATGTGGGGGTACAGGGTAGAATCCTCATGGGACGAATACTAAAATTAAATTGTAAAAACTAATCAAAATCAAAATATAAATAGAAAATAAAAATATTTTTTAGGAAAAATATAAAATAATAAATAAAAATATGCCATATAATAAATATTTTAAAAGTACAAGTTTTTTAAACTTTATTATCAAGTATTAAACCTATTTTTATTTGCACAATTATATGTGAGTGATATTATGTAAAACTTTTAGAAAATAATTTATTATAAATATCTTGATTTTGCATGACTTATACAATAAAAAATAAATGGTAGCTTTTTAAAATATAAACTATATGATATCTTTAATTTTTTCAATTTATACAGGGAAATAGAAATGTTACATATTAAAAGGAACTACTAACCTCTCATTGGAAAGCTGTTATAGTAGGACATAAATGGCATCTTCAAATATATCACTACAATCACTCTTTGAGTAGGTAATTTTTCAAGGTCGATTAATTTGAATTTGAAGAATGAGCCAGTAAAATATTATTAATTGGGCTGGTGATTTTTTTTTGTTTTACATTTTATAAGTGTAATGAACTTATTTATATATCGAGTCTACTAGTTCAATCTGAATCATTAGATATATAAATTTTTTATAGACGAAGTCATCCTATTTAATGTAACTCAATCATGCAGTTTAATTATTAATTAAGTGGTTTGATCATATCATTTAGTGTCCGAATAAATTTTTAAAACAATGTTTGAGAGAATATATACCCCTACTTCTATACTAGTGTTTTTTTTAATATAGACATGTTTCTTCTTCTTTAGTTTAGGCTAAAGCTAAAATTACGCATAAAATTACAAAAAAAAAGTATTGTTTGGTAAAATTGAAGAGCATTCAAAATACTATTAGAAATTTGTATTTAGGGGATCTTCTTTAAATTAAATATGTTTAGAAATGAAGACAAGAATTAAAAAGTTTGAATGAAGTGAAAACAAGAATTTAGATGTTTAATTGTTCTATTTTTTCTACGGTGTAAAAAATGGGAGGGTAAAATTAATAGTTTATAAAATGTTTCTTTTTTATGTCATTTTAGTTTTGGAAAAATGAGTTTAACAGTTGCGAAATCAATTGTGTAACATGTATGTATGATTTGTCAAAAAAATTAAACATATCATCAAAACTAAGAGAATTATAAAAAATATTTAATGTTAAGGGCTAAAGTGACTAACAAAATATTGATTAAGGGATTTTAAAATATTTTTCGTTTTTTAGAGTCTGCCTTTCATTTTTAGGAACAAAAGTAAGTGTTTACTTTAAAATAATTGTTTTTAATTCTCTCTAAAATTTATATTATTTCGATCTTACCAATAACATTGACTCATTTATTGAATTATTATTTTTTGACTGGTATTGAAATATAGTAATATTAGGCATGTGCTTGTAAGTAAGTGAGTAGTGGAATCAAACTAATTTGAGGAACAAGACGAACCACATCACATCAACGTATTTTGTTTCCAAATAATTATTATCATGATAAAAACAATTGAAAGCAAAGGGTATCGAATATTAATCAATATGGGTAATTTCAGTATGAATGTGTAGTTTTGTGCGCAGGCCCCTTATATATATATTGTCTTTATTTCTTGAGAGAATACATTTTCTTGAGTTTGATGGTGATGGGATTAGAGGATCAGATTTCTACTTAGATTAATATTTTGTATCTGAGGGTATACTCCTTCTATGTGGTTATTAATTTTATTTTTATTCTGAGTAAAAAAAATTACATTTTTTAATCTTCAATTTTTAAATTTTTCAAATGATTTTTTGAAAACATGTTTAGAATATTATAAAAAGTTTCTCTATAAAACTTTAGAATATTTTAACTTGAGATTAATTAAATATGAATTTTTTAAATGTTATAAATTGAAAATAAAAGTAATAAAAATATGAACTTAAAAATCAAATTTTAAACTTATTTTTTGTAGAAGAACTTTTTATACTGCTATAAACATATTTATGTCGACATTTTAATAGAGATTAAAATTGTTTAGATAATAATTATGAAGTTTTATATGAAATAAAAATTTATTTAACTATTATTTTCAAAGGCAAAATGAACATTTGTATTAATAAACACATCCAAACACAAGATGTAAAAGAGAAGGTATAGTTACAAGCTATATTAAAGAAAATGAAAAAATACGAGACCACCAGAACAAGATGTATATAGAGCCTCACCGTAACTAAAAAATATACTTTCACTACTATAACCCATCACTCTAAAAACCAATTCCTAGTACATAGAAGCACTTCCCACCTTAACCAACACCATCCCCTTCATAAAACTAGAACTACTCTACCGTTGAAACTTGCCAATTTGAAATCAACTAGCAAAACATCACAATGAATTGCTTCCTTATTTGTTGCAATGATTCCTTCAATAGCCACTTTCAAAGTAATCATCTTCTTCTTCTTGTGCACCCATTTTGATGTTAGTAGTGTTGCCTCTGTCCAACGTAAATTTCTTATGTGTGTTAAAGCACGTATCCGTCACACATAAATAATGTGTATAATATTGATGTTGTCGTTGGTGTGGATGAGACAGAAAATTTTACTAAAATGATGGATGCGGTGTTGGCCGTTCCATATCGTAGTAAAAAACGATTTATGATATATCATAATGAAGGGTGTCTACATAGAGAGTGTTGTTATCTTGAATCTCATAATCATGGGACATGCCATGGATATCAGAATTATCTCCAACAACTTAAGAGTTACGTTCAAAATCATTTGATCACGTACTACACAGCTACCTTTGGTATGAATCCTAATATATAATAACCTCACATTGCAAATTTTATCTTCTAATTTTCTTGTTTTTGTCTCTTTTCAATATAATATTTATTTTAGGATATCTTCATGTTTGCCTTAGAGATGTCTATCATATTAATTTTATGCATGTGGTTCTTATAAAAAAACATACTATTAATTTGAGCAAAACTTGTGTAATCCCGGCCCATAGCATCCTTTTATTAATTTAAAAAGAAAATTATAATTTTTAAAAGGAAATTAAAATAAAGAGAATTAGATTATGACATGCATGTAATTCATATGTGCTTACTTCGGAACAATTGATGAGTGATGAGACTCTATTGTTTTCTTAGGAACAATTAAATAAAGTGAATTGAAATATCATGGATTAAAAGCTTTGTTGTTCTGTTTTTTGGATTATTACCAAACTATATTAATTTTGCATGTCCTCCTTTCGGACTATATTACTAAATTATATTTTTAATATAATTTTTTTCTCCTATAAAAAAGTTAAAATAGTGCATCTAATATTTTAATAAAAAAATATCAATGGTGGAAGTAAGTTACTGAATAATCCATTTCTTCAACTAAGTGATGATTGATAATAAAAAACAAAATGAACATCAATGATAAGTTATAAAACCTAAATGTCTTTTTATTTTTATTTTATACAGAAACTCTTAACATTCTCATAAACTTTATATATTTTATGAAGGTATCTGCAGCGATCAAGGGTTCAGGATTTATAGTTATAATCAAGATACATTGTATGCGTACATGAATCATCGATCAATTCTATAAAGAATGCAAAATCAATGGCACCATGGATTTCATTTTTGAGTATGCAGCTAAAATGTTTCAAAACTGTAAAATATTGGTAAAAAAGAGTTGCCTGTAAAATATTGGTAAAAAAGAGTTGCCAAAACAAAGTAACACTATCACACCTCAAGGAGGAAGAAATGATGTTACCAAACCATTTGGCTTTTCAATCCAATTCTACAATATCTCTTATGATTCTGACCTTCTTCTCTTAGTTAAGTCAACTAAAACGTATCTCTGAAGACCCTGAAAGACATTCAAAAATTAATATTCAAGCAATATTACCTTCATGGGAACCTATGGTTACCTTCAACAAGTGTACCATTTCACTTATGGGGTTGGGAATCAAAACACTATTTGGGGAAAATTATAGTAGGAGTATACCTATCAGCTTAAAAACTTTTATATTTTCAATATATTACAATCATTCATAGGCATGATTTTAGGTGTAGTTTTAGTAAAAGTCAAATAACTCTAATGATTTAACGATTGTGATTGACTGACAATGTAAAAACTCTTTATATTAGTTGTATATATGAATTGAATCCTTGTAATATAATTGTTATTTTTGAGTTTCGAAAACTGTTTAAAAATCAATTTATGCCACCGAATATATTACTTGGTTTAGTCGCGGACTAGGTCGCTCTCTTTAAGACATTTCACGACACTGCCCAAATTGTGCAAAGCAGACTATCAACCACAAAGTCTCTAAGATAAAATAGCTCAGATACACTGTATCGGAGTTCTACTGCACCGTAGAAAACCGTTTTAGAATTACACCTTCAATATGGCAGTCAAATGGCTGTCACTCGTAATATGGTACTATGACCACTTGAAAGAAAATAAGAAAAAGAAAGAAAGGGAGAAGTAGAGAAAAGTCTCAGTTTTTGAGAACTTTTGGTGTGTTTTTCCAATGGCGCAGAGCCCTATATTTATAGAGGAAATCAACAACTGAATGAGAGAAAAAAGTGTGATCCATCAAACCAGATCCATAGAAACATGCACTCCAAATTTTTCTACGTTTTTGACCGGGCAATGAGCTGATGCGCGAGTCCACAGAAAACGAGAAATCAGCTAGGGTTTGACTGGGCAAACTGATGCACGATATCAGGAAAGAAGACTGCATCAGATGTTGAATGTTAACTCGGTGGAGGGCAAATACGTGTTCAACGTATCAATGAGATAAAAACGCATGCATTCAAGTTGTACAACTAGTGTCTCAAAAACTCAAGGAGTAAAAAGATGTCTCATCTAGTTAATCCGTTTAAGAATATTTTATTATTTTCGGTTTTAAAATTGAGTTTTAAAACCACTAAGTGGTACAATTTGTGTCTTAACAACTCAAAGATTAAAAAGATGTCACAACTAATTAATCAAATTTAAAAGTTGATTTTAGATTAATTTACTTATAAAAATGAGTTTTAGAACAGTCAAGTTTTACAACTTTAATTCTAACAACTCAAAGATTAAAAGATGTCATATCTAATTAACCTTTAATAAAAGACTCGTTAATTTTTATTTTCTTTTTAATAATTAAAATTTGACGTTGAATATTAAATAAGTTTAGATGATCTTATAAAATAAAACCAATAATAAAGACAAAAATTAAATAATAGCATTAAAAGATATATATTGACTTGTAGTCTGATCTATTAAATAAACAAAACACAATAATTGACACAATAACTCTCCTTCCTATATTCTGATTTTTTTGGAAAAATAAAATAAAACTCCCCTCTTTTTCTCTATTTTTTCTACTCATCCAAATTTCTTACCCATCTGATTGATTTTTTTTTTCCTCAATTTATAGACGAAAATGATGAATTTGTGTGTCAATGAGATAAAACTGAATTCTGAATTTTTTATTGTTTTGCGGCAAACATCAAGCAATCTTAGATAATTAAGGAAATAGATGGCTTGCGTGAAGATTATAGTCTTATCAGTAAAAGGATGAGGAAAAAAAATGAGAATAAAAAGTAAGGGAGGGGGCGCTCAACATAGAAGAATAAGGAAGAATGCAATTTTTTTTATATGTTTTTTTTTGGGTGTAATATAATGAGAACCCCAAGTTAATATATATATATAATTAATATAATTAATATAATTCATTAAAATAACAAAAATATAATATATATAATTAATATAATTCATAAAAATATAATTCAAATAACAAAAATAATATATATATATATATATATATAGTTAATATAATTCATAAAAATACATAAATATAAATTTTAAATTACATAAAAATAATTCATAAATATAATACATAAATAATTCATAATTCATTCAGTACCACATATATAAAAATTTTAAATTACGATAAAATTTTAAATTACATAAATAATTTATTCATAAAAAACCACAAATTTTACAAAAATTACGATAAAATTAATGTTGAAGGTGACCTCCAGTACCACATTGCCGATTTTTTCTCACACGTACGGGATTTTAACGACGCCTTGGTACATCACGAGTTTGTTCTTCTTCTTCTTGATCTTCGTCTTCTTGCTGTTGAGGATGTCTAGGAGGAAGTGCTCTAGAAGAACTACTTCCACCTTGAATCCAGTTGGATATTTGATTCAACGGAGTATATGTATTTCCAAAACTTAGGAACAATTGATTTCATTATTGTTATATTATGACATGCATGTAATTCATATGTGCTTACTTAGGAACAATTGATGAGTGGTGAGACTCTATTGTTTTCTTAGGAACAATTAAATAAAGTGAATTGAAATATCATGGATTAATGTTTTGTTGTTCTGTTTTGGGATTATTATCAAACTATATATTTATTTTGCATGTCCTCCTTTCGGACTGTATTACTAAATTATATTTTTAATATAATTTTTTTCTCCATTGAAAAAGTTAAAATAGTGCATCTAATATTTAGTAAGAATATTTTAATAAAAAAATATCAATGGTGGAAGTAAGTTACTGAATAATCCATTTGTCCAACCAAGTGACGAATGATAATGAAAAACAAAATGAACATCAATGATAAGTTATAAAACCTAAATGTCTTTTTTTTATTTTATTTTATTTTATTTTTATACAGAAACTTTTAACATTCTCATAAACTTTATATATTTTATGAAGGTATCTGCAGCGATCAAGGGTTCAGGATTTATGGTTATAATCAAGATACATCAATCATCAATTCCATAGAGAATGCAAAATCAATGGCACCATGGATTTCATTTTTGAGTATGCAGCTACAATATTTCAAAACTGTAAAATATTGGTAAAAAAGAGTTACCAAAACAAAGCAACACTATCACACCTCAAGGAGGAAGAAATGATGTTACCAAAACGTATCTCGGAAGACCCTGAAAAAAATATTCAAAAAATAATATTCAAGCAATCTAATATGATTACCTTCATGGGAACCTATGGTTACCTTCAACAGGTGTACCATTTCACTTATGGGGTTGGGAATCAAAACACTATTTGGGGAAAATTATAGTAGGAGTATACCTATCAGCTTAAAAACTTTTATATTTTCAATATATTACAATCATTCATAGGCATGATTTTAGGTGTAGTTTTGGTAAAAGTCAAATAACTCTAATGATTTAACGATTGTGATTGACTGACAATGTAAAAACTCTTTATACTAGTTGTATATATGAATTGAATCCTTGTAATATAATTGTTATTTTTTAGTTTCAAAAACTGTTTAAAAATCAATTTATGCCACCGAATATATTACTGGGTTGAGTCGCAGACTAGGTCGCTCTCTTTAAGGCGTTTCGCGACACTGCCTAAATTGTGTAAGGCAGACTATCAACCACGAAGTCCCCAAGATAAAATAGATCAGATACACTGTATCGGAGTTCTACTGCACCGTAGAAAACCGTTTTAGAACTACACCATCAATATGGCAGTCAAATGGTTGTCACTCGTAATATGGTACTATGACTACTCAAAAGAAAAGAAGAAAAAGAAAGAAAGGGAGAAACAGAGAAAAGTCTCAGATTTCAGAGAACTTTTGATGTGTTTTTTCAATGGCGCAGAGCCCTCTATTTATAGAGGAAATCAACAAATGGATGAGAGAAATATGTGTGATCCATCAAACCAGATCCATAGAAATGTGCACTCCGAAATTTTCTAGGTTTTTGACCGGGCAATGAACTCATGCGCGAGTCCACAGAAAACGCGAAATTAGCTAGGGTTTGACCGGGCAAACTGATGCACGAAATCAGGAAAGAAGACTGGATCAGATGTTGAATGTTGACTCGGTGGAGGGCAAATACGTGTTCAACGTATCAATGAGATAAAAACACATGCATTCATTATTAAAAAATAAATAAATAATTAATTATTTTTTTTAATTTTCTAGACACTAAAAAATAATACACCACTTAGCCCAAGCCCAGGCCTGGCCCCGCCGAGCCAGCCGGCCTGACGAACGGCGGCGCGCGCGTGTTTGGTGGTCTATTTCCATGCGTTCTCACCACTTCACAAAATTGGGTACCTCTTGGGACACACCCCAATTGCCATACCTCCACCTTATAAACACTACTAGTGTGTGTCATCCCTGATATGTGGGACTTTTTTATTTTTTCAATTCACACCAACTTGCTCTCATTAATATCACCATCATTTCCAACAATCTCTTATTAATATCATCATCATTTTCAATAATCCCCCACTTGAATTTAAAAAAGGTTTCTAAAAATAGCGTTAAACGCTTCTATAAGATTGTGCATAAACAGAGGTGTCTCTTGACTTGAACCTTTGCATAGCAAGTAAGATTCAAATTCAACAAGAGTGACTCATAGTCTTGAATTCTATCTCTGACATCAAACCCACACACAACCTTTTCATAGGGTGTTTTCTCAAAAGCTCGTGCATTAATGGCCTTGCACGTCTATCCCATTATATTGAACGCTCTAGGAATTCTGCCTTGAAATTCCATAGGAAGCGACCCCACTTCCACATTCACATATGAGATCCTATCAAGAGTACTCCTATAGCTAGGTACTCCACTTCACATAGAGTATAGATCTCATTAAGAGTTTTTTTATTATCTCATCATTTCATCGCTTCAGGAATCATGTTTCTCTCAGATATAAAACATGTTCATCTCATATCATTATGACTTGTTATTACCCATTGAACCTAATTCTTGGGATCTTCAGTCTTTTAGGTCGGGTTACCATCATGAGTGACTCATTGATCGATAGGTAATAATCTCATTCTTTTGGATGTATTTATGACTTTCTCTCTAGCTAATCCTTTCGTCAAAGGATCCGTTAAATTCTCATTAGTGCGTATATCATCCACTATGACAGCTCATTTAGAAAGTAACTCTAATTGTGTTGTGCTTACAACGTATTTGTTGTCTCTTACCATTGTAGTAACGATTCTCAATTTTTGCAATAGCTGCAGTACTATCGCAGTGGTTCAACACAACTGGCATAGGTTTTCCCATTCGGGATCCCGACCAACAAGCATCTAAACCAACTTCCTTCTTCACTAGCAGTAGCTAGTGCTATCATTTCGGACTCCATAGTGGACTGGGCCAGTATTATCTGTTTCTTCGATTTTCAAGATACAACACCACCGGCTATATTAAAAATATAGCCACTGGTTGTTTTGTAGTCATCTGATAAGGTGTTCCAAGCATCACTATATCCTTCAAGTACGACAGAAAATATTTGATGAGGTAATCTGAGACACATGATCCTCTTTAGGTATCTCATGACTATTTTGATAGTGTGCCAATGCTCCATACTAGGTCTATTGGTAAACCTGCACAATAGTCCCACGACGTAGGCAATGTCGGGTCTAGTACAATCAGTGGCATACCTGAGGCTGCCAATGATGCTTGCATATTCAGTTTGTCTAACACCTTCACTAGTGTTCTTGAAGAGTTTCACACTTGGATTATATGGTGTGCAAGCAGGTTTACAATCAAAATATTTGTATTTCTTTAGGATCTTTTCAACATAGTGAGACTGATCTACAGAAATTCCCTTTTCTGATCTAGAAATTTCTGCAGTACTATCGGAGTGGATCAACACAATTGGCATAGGTTTTCCCATATAGAGATCTCAACCAGCTTGCTTCTTCACTAGCAGTAGCTAGTGCTATCATTTTGGACTCCATAGTAGACTGAGTCAGTATTGTCTGTTTCTTCGATTTCCAAGATACAACACCACCGACTATATTAAAAATATAGCCACTGGTTGTTTTGTAGTCATTTGATAAGGTGTTCCAAGCATCACTATATCCTTCAAGTACGACAGAAAATCTTTGATGATGTAATCTGAGACTCATGATCCTCTTTAGGTATCTCATGACTATTTCGATAGCGTGCCAATGCTCCATACTAGGTCTATTGGTAAACCTGCACAATAGTCCCATGACGTAGGCAATGTCGGGTCTAGTACAATCAGTTGCATACCTGAGGCTGCCAATGATGCTTACATATTCAGTTTGTCTAACACCTTCACTAGTGTTCTTGAAGAGTTTCACACTTGGATTATATAGTGTGCAAGCAGGTTTACAGTCAAAGTATTTGTATTTCTTTAGGATCTTTTCAACATAGTGAGACTAGTCTAAAGAAATTCCCTTATCAACAGTTCCATTGGGTTTTAGTTTCTTTTTCAAAATCCATTTACAACCTATTGGTTTGCAACCAATAGGCAAGTCTACTAAGTGCCAGATCCTGTTAGACTTTAGAGAATTCATTTCATCGTTTATAGCTTTTGGCCATAAATCTGCATCCAATAATGACAAAGCTTCTTTAAGATTTGTAGGATCATCTTCTAAAGAATAGGCCGTACATTCGGGTCCATAATCTTTAGCAACTCTGACTCTCTTACTTCTTTGAGTTTATGTTTCGTCTTGTTTGCTGCTTTCAGTGCTTCTTGTCACAGGAACGTGACTTGGTTCGCTGCCACCACTATTTCTCGATTTGAAAGGGAATTTATTTTCATAGAAGTCAACATCATTTGACTCTATGATCACTTTTGCATTTAGGTCATAAAACCTATACGCTTTACTGTTTACTGCATACCGAATGAATACACATTCATATGCTCTACTGGCAAGTTTAACTCGCTTGGGATCAAGGATTCTGACATAATTCAGATAGCCCCAACTTCGAAAATAAGACAAGTTTGGTTGTCTTTTCTTCACTATCTCATAAGGAGATGTTTTGTTTTTAGATTTAGGAACTCTATTCTAAACATAGCAAACAGTCAAAATAATTTCCCCCCACTAGTGAGAGGCAGCACCAGAATTAAGCATTATAGCAACAACAAGTTCAGTAAGAGTTCTATTCTTTCTTTCAGCTTTACCATTCATTTCAGGTGAATATGGTGCAGTAGTTTCATGTATAATTCCTTGGGTTTTATAAAACTCATTAAATAAACTAGAATCATACTCTGTTCCTCTATCACTACGAAATCTCTTAATCTTCTTACTAAATTGATTTTCAATTTTAGTTACAAAGATCTTAAACGTGTCAAGCGCTTCACTTTTATTTTTCATAAGATATACAAAAGTATAGTCGGAACAGTTGTCAATAAAAGTAATAAAATAACACTTTCCATTTCTGGTTAAAGTCCCATCAAGTTCGCATATATCAGAATGTATTAAGTCTAAAGGTTCAGATTCTCTAACTACTGATTTATGTGAACTCTTAGTTATTTTAGCTTGACTACAAAAATCACATTTTTCAAAATCTTTTAAGGATAACTTTGGAGTTAAGCCTAAGTTACTTAAATTCGAAATTACACGTTTATTCATATGATAGAGTCTAGCATGCCAAATATTAGAATCACACAACATGTAAGCAGAAGGAAGCATTTTATTGATTTCATCATTCAATTTAAACATGCCATTAGTGGCGTACCCTTTCCCAACAAAAATACTATTTTTAGAAATGGTGTACACATCTGCCTCTATAGATTGAGTAAATCCTACCTTATTAAGAAGAAAATCAGAAACCATATTCTTCCTTATTTCTGGAGTGTGCATGACATTCTTCATAATTAAGGTCTTTCCAGAGGTGAATATTAACTACACATCTCCAATACCATTAAGGACATACCTTCAGAGATGCTATTTTATGGATTTCATGGGACTAAGCTTTCAGTGATCTATCATCTGATATTTGAGGTAGCAGCTAATAACATACTTTTTGGCTCCAGCTTCCTCAGTATCATATTTCTTCTTTAGAGCATCCTAAACCTGTTTAGTAGTATTGGTGGAACTGTAGTAATCATACAGATCATAAGCAAGTCCATTCAAAATATAATTCTTACATAAGTAATCGTTATGTTCCCCTTGGGTTAATTCAACAACTTTCTTATCACTTTCTGTTTGTTCACTTGTTTCTAGAACAACAAGAATGTCATCTTTTAGAACGTTGTCAACCTTTTTCATGGTTAACAAAAATAACATCTTTTACTGCCATGGTATGAAGTGACATCCATCAAACCGAAACAGTTTGTTGAAATTAGAAGCAGAAGAACTTGTCCCGGGAATTTCTTCGGTAGACATGGCAGAAGGAAACGTCTTAAAATTGTTATTTTTGAGTTTCGAAAACTGTTTAAAAATCAATTTATGCCACCGAAAATTTTACTGGGTAGAGTCGCGTACTAGGTCGCTCTCTTTAAAACGTTTCGCAGCATTGCCCAAATTGTGCAAAGCAGACTATCAACCACGAAGTCCCCAGGATAAAACAGCCCAGATACACTGTATCGAAGTTATACTGCACCGTAGAAAACCGTTCTAGAATTACACCCTCAATATGGCAGTCAAATGGCTGCAACTCGTAATATGGTACTGTGACCACTCCAACTGACCGGCGGCGGGTGTGCGTGTGTGTGGTGATTTATTTGCATGCGTTCTCACCCTTTCACAAAATTGGATACCTCTTGGGACACACCCCAATTGCCATACGTCCACCTTATAAACACTACTAGTGTGTGTCATCCCTCCTATGTGTGAGTTTCTTATTTTTTCAATTCACACCAACTAGCTCTCATTAATATCACAATCATTTCCAACAATCTCTTATTAATATCATCATCATTTCCAACAATAATTGTATAAATGATAGTTTCTTGTTTACTTTCATTAATATCTACTTGCTAATTTTATAATCCCTTAATTAAGTGTTTCTCATTTCAAAAAAACAAAAAAAATATCAACTTCAAATGGCAAATGGCGCACAACATCTTTAGACCAAAATTTGCACTTAAAATATAGGTATTATCTGGAGATTTTAAATGGGTAGCTAAATAAAAATAAGTTTATAACTCTGTCCTGGAGCATATCAACAATTTGTATCCAAATTATATTTTAATCAGATCAATGAACTTTTTAATGTTTAGAGAATATATAAATATATAAATGACGAGTTAATATTTATTTTATTCTCTCCAATATAATATATTTTGGTTTTAGTCTTTAAAAAAGATTTCATTTATGTAATATTAGATTCTTCACTTTTAATTTCTAATTTAATTATGTCTCTGTAAATTTGTAGGTGTGGCACGTTTAGGTGAATTATTTTATGTTTATTTTAATTTCATGTGACATTTAAAATTAATTTTTTTTACTAAAATTAATAAACATAATTTAAAACAAATTCTCCTTTTTAAAAAACATTTTTTTTTACTGGTATATTAATGGGTATAAAACAAACAAATCATTTTTACAAACATTCTTTTATTTTTTATTATTTGCTCTATAAAAAAGTCATGTGATTTTTTATGAC
>JBBPBQ010020321.1:46452818-46557796 GCA_037974755.1 Cicer yamashitae
TTTTTACTAAAATTAATAAACATAATTTAAAACAAATTCTCCTTTTTAAAAAACATTTTTTTTTACTGGTATATTAATGGGTATAAAACAAACAAATCATTTTTACAAACATTCTTTTATTTTTTATTATTTGCTCTATAAAAAAGTCATGTGATTTTTTATGACGCAACAAATTTAAAGATATAAATTTTCTAAAAATAAATAAAACGGTAAAATAGAAAAGAGAATATAATTATGGATAGTTGAACATGATTTTATTGAATTTTAACACTACCAACTAGAAACTTTCTCGATGAGTTATTCAATTATAAAAAATAAAAAAAAAATGAGATTATATCAAATTAATATGAGGGAACTGTGTAAATACTTTTTTGAGCGTTCTTTGAATTTGAGGTTTGCCTTGATTATGATGAATTTCAAAACTTAACTCATCTGAATTTTTTTTTTCAATAAAAAAGAAAAAGAAAAGAAATTGTGATTCAGCTGATTTGATAATAAATATACTACATTTTGTATATATGTAAAGTTATTTATATTCTTATTAGTTAAATTATACACGTGAAATGAATAATTTACATGAAAACATATTCATGTATCTATGAAACTTTATTATCAATTAAATTATACACTAAAATTAGATTTTTTTGGAGATAGAATAGGTAACACTTCGATTTTTAATCGTAAGAGTATATTTAAAAAAAAATAATTTGAACTTTATATTTGATGAAGATACTCATACTTAGTCAATTTTCAATTTTGTTTGTTTTTTCTAGTGTAATTACTTTCCCTTTTTTATCTCTTCGTAGTTAGTATGAGAACTAAAAGTTGGTTGTAAGCACTTTGTAAAAATAGCCTTTGGCTATCTCTTTTTTAATGAGAAAATAGTTTCTATTATTCTATAACATGGTATCAGTTGAAAATATATATATATATATATAAATCAATTTTACCTTTCTCTTTTATTTCCCTTCTTCTCCTCTCTCTGCTTCTTTTTTTTTTTTTTTTTTTTTTTTTTCTATTTCAATGGCAGACCTTCAAGACCCACAACAAAATCCTCCTCCTCCTCCTCTTGTACCTCCTCTTCCCCCAAATCGCGACCCTACCAGTCACTTCTATATTCATCCAAATGAAAACCCTTCTCTTGTTTTGGTTTCACCGGTCTTGGATGGTTCGAATTTTCATGCATGGGCCCGTGCTATGTGCATCTCTTTGGAGATGAAGAACAAATTCGGTTTCATTGATGGCACAATCAAGAAACCAGATTCTCAAGACTCCAATTTTTTGTTTTGGAAGCGTTGCAATACTCTCGTTATATCTTGGCTTTATCATTCAATTTCTCCTGAGATTGTGAGCAGCATTTTATGGATTGACGACGCTTCTTCTGTTTGGCAAGAACTCAAAAATCGGTTTTCTCAAGGTGACTTTGTTAGAATCTCTCAAATCACTTCAGATCTCTCTTCCATCAAGCAAGGTGATTCTTCGGTTACAACCTATTTCACGAATCTGAAGAAAATTTCTGACGAGCTCTTCCATTTTCGCCCTATTCCGCCGTGTTCCTCTTCTTTAACTGGTTACCGCGACACCTTTACTACTGTATCTCAATATCGAGATCACGATCTTATTTTGTCTTTCTTGCAAGGTCTCAATGACAACTACTCTACGGTTCGTTCCCAAATTCTTCTTAGTGATCCTCTTCTTCCTCTTACAAAGATTTATTCCATGATTTTGCAACAACGTCAATTGAACATTGGAAACATTGGAATTTTGTCTGATCCTACTGTTTTGGCTGTTGACACCCGTAATTCCTATGCTAAATCCTTCCCTAGTAAACCTAAACCAAATTTTAAACCCAATTCTGGAAAACATCATAACCCTCGGTTATGCACTAATTGCAAGAAAACAAATCATACCATTGATAAATGTTTCTTTCTCCATGGTTTTCCTCCTGGGTACGAAACCAAGAAAGTTGTTAATAATATTGATTTTGTATCTCAAGACGATGCTTCCTCTATTCCATCTTTCACTAAAAAGCAAGTTCAAGGTTTGCTGGCACTTCTTCCCTCCACTGCTTCTTCTTCCAATTCTTCTCACGTTTCAACTTTGGTTAGCAATTACAACTTGCAATCTGCCCCATGTGATTCAGGTAATATAAAAGGTAAACTTTCCCCTATTTGGATATTAGATTCTGGTGCCACAGATCATTTTACCACTTCTTTATCTTTTTATACAAGTTACAAATCTATAAAACCTATTTCTGTTCGGCTTCCCAATGGAAATTTGACTTCAGCTTCTTATAGTGGCACTGTGGTTTTTAATGATTCAATTACCTTATACAATGTTCTTTACATTCCTATGTTTTCTTTTAATATTGTTTCTGTTAGTAAACTCCTTGAGTTTACACCATGTACTTTAACCTTTTCAAATACCTCTTGTGTTATTCAGGATTTGAAAACTTTGAAGATGATTGGTAATGCCACTCTTTGCCATGGCCTATATGAACTAGTTAGTCATCACTCTAATACTCATGATGCTCCTAAGACTGCTCCTTCTATTCATGTTGTAGATACATTTACTCCTATTTTTCCTTTGACTCATGTTTGGCACTATCGATTAGGACACCCTTCTTCTACTTGTTATACTAATGTAACCAAGAACAATTATATGGTCTTACCTATGAATTTGTCACATTGTGATGTATGCCACTTTTCCAAGCAAAAGAAGTTATCTTTTTCTCTTAGTGATACTGTTTCTGATTCTATTTTTGATCTTATTCATGTTGATATATGGGGACCTATTGCTACTCCTTCTATTCATGGTCATAAATATTTTTTAACAATTGTTGATGATAAATCTAGATTTACTTGGATAAAATTAATGATTGCCAAGCATGAAACTAGGAATCACATTATCTCTTTTGTTCATTATGTTGAAACTCAATTTAACAAAAAGGTTAAAATACTTCGATCTGATAATGGTTATGAGTTTTCTATGGTTACTTTTTTTAATGAAAAAGGTATTATTCATCATACATCTTGTGTTGAAACCTCTCAACAAAATGGGGTGGTTGAAAGAAAGCATCAACATATCTTAAATATTGCTAGGGGTCTTTTGTTTCAATCTCATTTACCCCTTTCTTTTTGGAGCTATTATGTTTCACATGCTGTTCATATTTTGAATCTTTTACCTTCTATGAAATTACAAAATATGTCTCCTTACTTTTTGTTATACAATAAAGAACCTAATGTTTCTCATTTACGAGTTTTTGGATCTTTATGCTTTGCTTCTACTATTTCAGCTCATAGGACTAAGTTTCAATCTAGAGCTAGGAAATGTCTTGTTTTGGGTCATAAAGATGGTATTAAAGGGTATATTTTATTTGATCTACACACCAAAGAAGTTTTTCTTTCAAGACATGTTGTTTTTTATGAAAATATTTTCCCTTATCATGTTAACATTGATTATGTTGTTACTAATATTCATGATCAGCTTCCATTGCCCACTGCTTCTAATTTTTCAGATTTATCTACTGAATTCGATACTGATGTTGATGGTGATACGCCTGCCACATTATCTCATCCTGTTTGTCCTACTGTTTCTTATAATAATAATGATATGCCTGCACCTGGTCTTGCTTCTCATACCAATGATTCTGTTTTACCCCATCCCCCTAAATCTAATATTAGAACTTCTACTAGATCTAGAAATATTCCTGCATATTTGAATGACTATGAATGTTCTCTTGTTCCTCTTCCCATGCCTTCTATCTACAATATTTCAAGTAATCCTCATAACCTTAGTCATTTTTTATCTTATGATCATGTGTCTTCTTTGCATCGTTCTTATATTTTCGCTCTTTCTGCCAATCCTGATCCACATACTTATAACCAAGCTATAAAATTTGATTGCTGAAAAAAAGCAATGGATTAGAAAATTAATGCCTTACAACTTAATCATACTTGGGATTTAATTGAATTACCCATTGATAAGGATGTTGTTGGATGTAAATGGATTTATAAGACCAAATTAAAATCTGATGGTACTATTGAAAGGCACAAGGCTAGACTTGTTGCAAAGGGGTACACTCAACTTGAAGGAGTTGATTTTTTAGAAACTTTTTCCCCTGTTGTAAAAATAACAACTGTCAGATTGGTTTTGTCTATCGCTGCTGCCAAGCATTGGCATTTACATCAATTAGACGTCAACAACGCCTTTTTGCACGGGGATCTCCAAGAGGATGTTTATATGCAACTTCCTCCTGGTTTTGACTCCCCTAAGCCTAATATGGTTTGTAAACATAAAAAGTCAATTTATGGTTTGAAACAAGCTAGTAGGAATTGGAATCATAAGCTTACTTCAGCCCTTATTTCTTTGTGTTATGTTCAATCTTTATCTGATTATTCTTTGTTTGTTAAGAGTCATGCCTCTCATATTACTATTTTGTTAATTTATGTAGATGATATTGTGCTTACTGGTGATGACATTGATGAAATTCATTCCGTCAAGACTTTTCTTGATTCTACTTTCAAAATTAAGGACTTGGGTCTACTCAAATTTTTTCTTGGTCTTGAAGTGGCTCATTCAAAGAAAGGCATCTCATTGAATCAACGCAAATATGCCTTGGAATTGCTTGATGACATGGGACTTCTACATTGCAAGCCTTCCTCTACTCCTATGTTGCCAAATTTGAAGTTGTGTAAAGATGATGGCTCACCTTATCCAGATCCGAAACAGTATCGCAAACTAATTGGCCGTTTGCTTTATCTCACACATACCAGGCCATACCTCTCTTTCTCCATTCACAAATTTAGTTAATTTGTATCAAATCCTATGTCTTCACATTTTCTTGCTGCTACTCGTATTCTTCATTATATTAAGGGCTGCCCCAGGAAAGGTATATTCTTTTCTTCTTCTTCTTCAACATTACAGCTTTCAGCTTTTAGCGATAGTGACTGGGCAGCATGCCCAGATTCCAGAAAATCAGTTACTGGTTTCTCCATATTTCTTGGTTCTTCTCTTATTTCATGGAAGTCTAAAAAGCAGACTGTTATTTCTCGCTCTTCATCACAGGCTGAATATCGCGCTTTAGCTCACACTACGTGCGAAGTTCAATGGCTAATCTATCTCCTTCAAGATCTTAAGCTTCATTTTTCTACACCGGTTCCAATTTTCTAAGATAGTAACTCAGTTATTCAAATTGCTCGAAATCCTATTTTTCATGAACGAACCAAACATATTGAGTTAGACTGTCATTTGGTTTGTGAGAAATTGCAGCATGGCGTCATTCACCTTCTACATGTTCCTTCTTCTGCTCAACTCGCTGACATTCACACCAAAGCCTTACCACCTACTTCATTTCATTCTATTGTTTCCAAGCTGCCCCTCATTGACATATATGGTTCCAGCTTGCGAGGGCCTGATGAAGATACTCATACTTAGTCAATTTTCAAGTTTGTTTGTTTTTTTTACTGTAACTAGTTTCCCTTTTTTATCTCTTCGTAGTTAGTATGATAACTAAAAGTTGGTTGTAAGCACTTTGTAAAAATAGCCTTTGGCTATCTCTTTTTTAATGAGAAAAGAGTTTCTATTATTCTATAACAATAATTTTAAAATTATTTTCTCAAAATAAATGTTAAATTTTTTTGAAAAATTATCGAAGAATAAATAAAGTGTAATGTATGCAAATAAAGTGTAATGTATCCAAAGGAAGTTAATAAATAATGTGTAATGTATGCAAAGGACCGTATCATCTCAACAAAATGCCTACACCATCAAAACACTAGATCTCAAAATAAAACTAACACTCTAGACACCTACATTTGATCACAAGCTAAAGTAACACAATTGGCAACCCTCGCCAAAACGATACATGACTCTCTGAACACAGTTTTCCAATCTGAACGAACATTCTCATCAACAAAATACTTTGTGGGGTCCTCCTCCTAATTAGAAATGACCAAATCCACAACATAAATGGGGTATGGGATCTCTGTACAACCACTATTATATTCAAATGACATCACTCTTGAAGTAGCAATGTCAAGTTACAAGGAAGGGGGTTTGAATTGTAATCTTGCCTAATTAAAATTTCCTGTTAAAAACTTAAGAAAAACAACTCAAGAATGATTTTGTTATGAAGATAGAAAACGGAGAACGTTCTTGGTTCTAGAAACAGAAACGGAGAACGCTCTTGGTTAGTTAAAATCATAGTTTTTAGTTTCTCTATTTAATTTGATAATAAGAATGACTGAACGTAAATAGAGACAAGGAAGAGATACCACACAATAATATATCCTGGTTCACCCAACTCGGGCTACGTCCAGTCCTCACAACTGTGAGATTTTCACTAAGTGTTCAAAAACGGAGAACAATCTTTTGGTTTCACAGTTAAAGATCAACCTTGATCTGTAACTACAATTCCTTTCCACCCAGAAAGGAGTTTAATCAAGTCACCTAACAGTTCTGATAGGATTTTACAATTCACTCTTTAATCACACTCAAACTATAAACAATCCATATAGTTATGAGTTTACACAATAACGATTTAAGAAGATTGGTTGAATCTGATTATGCTCAACTCTTGTTTGAGAATAGATTCAGGATAAAAGAACTCAGTAACAACAAACTGGAAGTGTATGATAGTTTCAGACTGATTCTTTTCGTAAATGAGAAGCTTTCAAGAATGCAAGTATATGTGATTGATGAGTATTCTTGGCATTTGAAGTTCTGAATATTGCTGAGTATTTGCCTTCCTTTTATAGACGATTTGTGCATTTAATTATGGTCAGATAGAGCTGTTGGTAGTGCTCTGTCAGTCTTGACCAAAACCAATATAAGTGAATAAAAATAATCCAGCTATTTGAACATTTTTCGGCTTTGCTTGACTAGGCTGATTTGTTCAAGTTTGATCAGATTTCATGCGCGTTTAATGATCCCTTAAGCTTCGAAAATATTTGTTGATAATTGGGCTTTGATCTGGAGACTTGATTTTATCCAAAACTATTTGGAAAGGTATAAACAATTTTTGCAGAAATGAGAAAGCTGTTTCTGCAGAAACGGAGATTGTTCTTTCAGAAATGGAGATTGATGATCACAAACGGAGATTGATGATCAATCAGGTATGTTAGTCTTTTGGACAGTCTGGGGACTGATAATCAATCTTGAGGTTCAGTCTTGTTTCAACTTTCTTGACAGTTTCAGACTGGAGAAAGTTACACTCTGTTTTGACTTGCTTTGATTCATGATGTTTTATCTTAGTGATTCGAAAGTCTCTTTAAACATGAATGATTCCTATTTGTTCCTTGACATGTACTGGTGAACTTAGTATAAAGAATTAAGGCAGAAGCTCTATAAAATAGTGGAGAATGATTGGTGAAGTGGCTGCGATAATCAATCTTGATTCTGCAGAACATTCTTCGTTTTGTACAGCTTATGGTCAAGAATGTTCTGTTTAGTTTTTTTTATCTGATTTCTTTGCTTTGCTTGATTCCTATCTTTGAATAAAAACAATCAAGAGCACAGATTAAATTAACATAACATTTAGAATCATAATTAACACTCTTAATTAACCTTTGTTTATTTTCATCAAAATTTAATTTGAGAGTTTGTCTTAATAGCTCTCACATTTTTATGACGCTCCTTCTACCGCATAACATCTCTCATCGAAGTCTTTCCAAGAAACACCTACGGGTAGGAGTAACCTCGGCATGTAAACAAGTATATACATTTATTTCAATTAAAAAATTTCAAGTTCTAATGTAACTCCTATATGACAGTACACATGATTCCAGAATATATTACCATATGCAAATGGCGTGAATCTTAAATGGCATGAATTTTAAAGTGTAGTCTCTGAATGACTAGCACAATTATACTTATCACATGCCATCACGACTCAATAATCTTCACAAAGATAAAGTAAATCCATTTTCGACCACGTCCATGTGATCCATCATAGTCACCACATAAACCACATAATGATGATATGCATGTGCATATGATTCCCAATATATGCACTGCAACATTAATTCATTTACTATTTAACATTTGCATTACTCCACAAAACATATTTACATAGTAACAAGCATAATATTTTAGAACAACTTCCATTTGACATCTTCATATAACACATAATCATCTCTGTCACATAGTACAAACATCATAATTTCACACAAGCATGTTAAGTAATTATACTAAAATGTTGAAAGGGGCCTTTACCTTCTTTCGATCTCGTAAACACCACATTATGGTCCAATTTGAATCTTAATACACCTTCAATCATTAATTAACGTATATTAGGACTAACCCAACTCAAAGGTACTAATCCAAATTGACTTAATATTTAACTTAAATTAAGGTTTACTACATTTGATAGAACTGCCATGAAATATGTGTTGTGATACATAAATACTTTTTAGAAAACCTTTCTTAATAAAATGCCTGTTATTTGAGTCCTCTAAATTTACATATTCTAAACTCAACCCTAAGGTACTATTAACCCAAAGCATGTTTATTCTCAAAAATAAATTTATTTTATGACTTCTTTAAAAAGGTAGAAAATTTTGTAAGTGTTAAAGTTTCTAAGTTCCAGAATTTCAATATGTAAACCATACCTTCACGATTTTTATTTAATTATCCAACGATATTGGATTTTGACAAATGACCACTATTTAAAGCATACGATGTCTAGTTTTTTAAAATAATTTTTATTTAAGTATTCATTTAGTCAACAAAATCAGTTTTCATAATTAAGTCTCAAGTGTTTGAAGTCAATTTATGTTTTGTCTTGTTAAATTGTGGGACATTTTAAATTATCAATACTTAACTAAATACCGGGTGTGAGTGTTTCTCGAATTCAATGGATTCGCCGTTAAAATTTATTTAAATAGAAAAACATTGGGAAACTCTTTAAAAATAAAAAAATATTTGAAACCAAAATTTGAGTTCGGGATTATGTGCAGAGAAGGTATTAATACCCTACGACATATGTTCAAATACGGTTACTTATAATTAATTGTGTAAAATTAATATTAACTTAAATATATTTATTTCTCCTTATTATTAAATATGAATATCAATTGTTTTTTATGAATGTGATTTTGAAATAAAAATATACTTAAGAAAGAGAGGGAAAAAAAGAAATTTTTATTAATGTGTTTGACAAAAATGTGATCTTGCTCATACGTATCTTTCGGTGCGATAGAAAAATCAAAGCTATGTAGTTTTTTGGTAGAAAATACGGATGTGTTGATTGCTTTTAAAGAAATTGTGTTTTGTTGATAAAAAAAAAAGTTGTTTTGATGGAGAAAAAAAATGAGTTTGTTTGATTTGAATAATTATCTTGAAATGTGGGTTTTAAAACTATCAAGTTGTACAACTAGTGTCTCAAAAACTCAAAGAGTAAAAAGATGTCTCATCCAGTTAATACGTTTAAGAATATTTTATTATTTTCGGTTTTAAAATTGAGTTTTAAAACCACTAAATTGTACAATTTGTGTCTTAACAACTCAAAGATTAAAATGATGTCACATCTAATTAATCAAATTTAAAAGTTGATTTTAGATTAATTTATTTATCAAAATGAGTTTTAGAACTGTCAAGTTTTACAACTTCAATTCTAACAACTCAAAGATTAAAAGATGTCATATCTAATTAACCTTTAATAAAAGACTCATTAATTTTTGTTTTCTTTTTAGGAATTAAAATTTGACGCTGAATATTAAATAAGTTTAGATGATCTTATAAAATAAAACCAATAATAAAGACAAAAATAAAATAATAGCATTAAAAGAGAGATATTGACTTGTAGTCTGATCTATTAAATAAACAAAACACAATAATTGACACAATAACTCTCATTCCTATATTCTGATTCTTTTGGGAAAAAAATAAAAATAAAACTCCCCTCTTTTTCTCTATTTTTTCTACTCATCCAAATTTTTTACCCCTCTGATTGATTTTTTTTTTCTTCTCAATTTATAGACTAAAATGATAAATTTGTGTGTCAATGAGATAAAACTGAATTCTGAATTTTTGATTGTTTTGCTGCAAACATCAAACAACCTTAGATAATTAGGGAAATAGATGTTTTGAGGGCATTATGAGTGAAAATTGTAGCCTTATTAGTAAAAGGATGAGGGAAAAAAAAATGAAACTAAAAAGTAAGGGAGGGGGCGCTCTACAAAGAAGAATAAGGAAGAATGTAATTTTTTTTTTTTATGTTTTTTTTTGGTGTAATGTAATGAGAACATATATGTAAATATAGACTCAAAATTGAGTCAGATTTATAAAATGATGATTTTTTAGATTTTATACTAATAATTGTAAAATATTTATTAAATATATTATTACTTATTTTTTGAATTATTTTAAATTTATCAGATAAAATTGAAGTACTACAATATCATAAAATATATGCTTAGAATATAGAGAATTATGTCTAGTTTCTTTTCAATAAGGAATTACTCAAAAAGGATTAATAGATTTTAAGTTATGATTAAAACAATAACCTTACTCACCTTGTGATATGTTTACCTAGCAACATCTCTAATATATACCTTTTTGAAAATAATTATGAAATAATATGTTTTGAAACTTGGAAAATTATGAAACTTTTCTGAGACTTCCTAATTCAAACATAAACATTTTTCGGTAAACCTCCTCTCCAAACTCGAAGTCAATAATAATATTTTTTATTTTTATCACTTAGACTGTTTTGGTTTAACATACTTAAAACAAAATTCTTACTGGGGTTGAAATAAAAAATTGTTTTAAACATGTTCCCAAACTTTTCTAAAACCCCAATTTTGTTTACAAGCCCTAAGTGTCATTAAAAATTTATTTTCCTCAAAAATATAATTACCAAGCATTGAAAAATCATACAACCAAGTTTCAAAATTTTTTTTTTTTTTCTCCAAAATCAACTATTTTATAGGTCAAACATACATTCATTTTTATAGAACAAAAAGATGTAGAAAATTACAAATTTTTATCGTGATAACTGACATGTCCAGAACCACTAGAAAATTTATTCTTTTTCGGCTATCTACTTCACGACCATGTCCATATAAATGGGTTGTGTATATCTTAAATTATTTTTCATCTTATTTGCTTAATTACCCAATTTTTTTTATATCTAACAAATATACTAATATAGTGCCTTTGAAACCCACAAATTTGTGTAAAGCCAACAAATTTATAAGAAGTGGTGAGGGTATAAAATCAAATTCGAGAAATGATTAAAGGCATAACATATTCATTAATAAGAATTGGGGCTTAAGGTAGAAAAATGGTGCTATATTTAGCCACCGAAAATATTACTGGGTTGAGTCGCGGATTAGGTTGCTCTCTTTAAAACGTTGCGTGGCACTGCCAAATTGTGATTACCAACCACGAAGTCCCCAAGATAAAACAACTCAGATTCACTGTATCGGAATTCTATTGCACCGTAGAAATCCGTTCTAGAATTACACCCCTTAATATGGTCGTCTAATGGCTACCACTCGTAATATGGTACTATGACCACTTATAAATTAAAAGGACTACGACACACAAAAAAACCGCTCTAAAAGACTACAGAACAAAAACCGCTCTAAAAGACTACAGAACAAAAACCGCTCATAGTGGTATTTGTTAAGACATAATCTCAATTTAATGTTTTGATGACAATAAACAAAAAGTTAATTAAGAATGTTAATTGTGATTCTAAATTATGTGTTAATTTAACTTGTGCTTTTGAGTGGATTAATTCAAAGATAGGACTCAAGCAAAGCAAAGAAATCAGCAATAAAAGATAAAAGCTGAACAGATAAGAAAGGAGAACATTCTGGACAAAATTTATAAAAACAGAGAATGTTCTCCAGGACCAAAACAGATCATCACAGCCCCAAGATCAATCAATCTCTACTGATTGAAAGAAGATTCTGCCTCTGGAATTTACACTTATATTATCAGTACATGACAAGGAACAAATAGGATCCATTCTAATCAAAGAAACCATTTGAATCACAAAGAGAAAAGGTCATGAATCAAGCAAGTTCAAACAAGACTGAACCTTCTCCAGCTTGACTGCCAAAGAATGTTGAACAATCTTGAGTTATACAAAACGTCCAGATTGATCAGGAAAACATCCAGAATGATCAAAAACTAAACCTCTAGATTGATTATCAAAATCCAGGATGTTCAAGACTAAGTCTCCAGATTGATCATCAATCTCCAACATTTTCAATAAACATTCTGCAGCAGTTCATTATCATTCTCCAAGCTGTTTTGACAGAATCAGAACTCCAGATTGAATCAATGGCATTAAAAAATATATATGAAGTATAAAGGATCATTAAACACAAGAGAAATCTAATCAAGAACGAATAAATCAATCCAGTCAAAACAGAACTAAAAAATGTTCAAAGGCTGGAATATTTTTATTCATATAAATTGGTCTTTGGTCAAAACTGACAGAACACTACCAACAGCTCTTTTGACCATTATTAAATGCTCTAAAACACCTATAAAAGGAAGGCTAAGGCTCAGGGAAAATGCAGAAGTTCAAGTGCTAACAAGTCTCATAAAACCATTCACATTCACACACTTGAAACTCTCTCATTACTCAAAGAAGAATCAGTCTGATCACTTTTCATTACTCTGTTATTTCTTACTGAATTCTTTGTAAAGAATCGAATCTGAAACAAGAGTTGAGACATCTCATATTCTAACAAAACAATCTCATCATTATTGTAAAACTCGAACTATAAGAGTTTAGTATAGTTTGGGTAGATTGTAAGAAATCCTATCAAGGTTGATAAGTGACCTGATTAATCTCTTTCTGGGTGGAAAGAATGAAGTTTGTAACAGATCAAGGTTGATCTGCGCTAGGTGCGGTAAAACCAAGAAGGTTCTTTGTTTTGAACACTTAGTGGAAAATCTCACAGTTATGAGGACTGGACGTAGCCCGAGTTGGGTGAACCCGGATACATCTGTGTGTGGTATTCTTTCTCTTATCTCCTTATTTATTAAGTCTGATTAATCATTTAAGTTAAAAACATCAACTGAATTTCTGATTTTAAGCTAACCAAGAACATTCTCCATTTTCTGGTAAAAACCAAGAACGTTCTCCGTATTCTGTTTTCTTAACCAAGATCATTCTTGAGTTGAATTATTTTAGGTATTTGTAGGTAATTTTTAAATAGGGAGATTTACAATTCAAACCCCCCTTCCTTATAAATTGACATTGTTACTTCACTATTAGGACCACTAAAAAATCGACGGAACTACGACATAAAAACCACTCTAAAAGGATAGTGGTATTAGGACCACTCAAATCGACGGAACTACAGCTTAACAACCGCTCTAAAAATTGAAGGGAATACAGCATAACAACCGCTCTAAAAATGAAGGGACTACGGCATAACAACCTATCTAAAAATCGAAGGGACTGTGGCATAACAACCGCTTTAAAAATCGAAGGGACAGAAAGAAAGGGGAGAAGTGGCTCGGAAATAAGTCGAGCAGAAGAAAAAAGGGAGCAAAGAGAAAGTTGGGAAATGCATCCAACTTTGGTGTACTTTTCACAAGAATTTGAAACTCATTATATAGTGATGGAAGCAAACCCACATATGTTTTATATCCAATGTGGGACTTTAGTATTTATAGAGTTGAAAACTACTCAAAATATGAGAGTTTTCCAATGTAGGACTTCAACAATTTTCAAATTCACAGATTAACATACTCTATGTTCAAACAATCCCCCTCTTGAATTTAAAATAATATTTCTAAAATAGCATCAAATGCTTCTATAAGATCGTGCATAAACAAATGTGTCTCATGACTTGAACCTTTGCATAGTAAGTAAGATTCAGATTCAACAAGAGTGACTTGTAGTCTTGAACTCTATCTCTGACATCAAACCCACACACAATCTTTTCATAGGGTGTATTCTCAAAAGTTCGTGCATTAATGGCCCTACACGTCTATCCCAATATAGTGAACGCTCTAGGAATTCTGCCTTAAAATTCCATAGGAAGCGGCCTCACTTCCACATTCACATAGGTGAGTCTATCAAGAGTACTCATATAGCTAGATATTCCACTCCACATAGAGTATAGATCTCATTAAGAGTTTCTATTACCTCATCCTATCATCACTTCAGGAATCATGCTTCTCGGAGTTATAATAGCATGTTCATCTCATATCACTTCACGACTTGTTATTAACCATTGAACCTAATTCTTGGGATATCTAGTCTTTTAGGTCGGGTTACCATCAAGAATGACTCTATAGGCATTAGTCACATCCTTTTTGGATGTATTTAGGATTTTCTCTCTAGCTAACCCTTTCGTCAAATGATCTGCTAAATTCTCATCAGTGCGTACATGATCCACTATAATAGCTCATTTAGAAAGTAACTCTCTAACAGTGTTGTGTTGACAACGAATTTTTTGTCTCTTACCGTTGTAATAATGAATCTCAATCTTTGCAATAGTCGCGGTACTATCGCAGTGGATTAACACATCTGTCATAGGTTTTTTCCATAAAGGGATCTCAACTACCAAGCATCTCAACCAGCTCGCTTCTTCACTAGTAGTAACTAGTGCCATCATTTCAAACTCCATAGTGGACTTTGCCAATATCGTCTGTTCTTTGATTTCCAAGATACAACACCACTAGCTATACTAAAATATAGCCATTGGTTGCTTTGGAGTCATCTGATAAAATTTTCCAATCAGCATCACTGTATCCTTCAAATACGACAGGAAATCTTTGATAATGTAATCCGAGACTCATGGTCCTTTTTAGGTATCTCATGACTCTTTCGATAGCTTACCAATGCTCCATACTAGGTCTACTGGTAAACCTGCACAATAGTCCCACGACGTAGGAAATGTCGTGTCTAGTACAGTCAGTGGCATACCTGAGGCTGCCAATGATGCTCGCATATTCAGTTTGTCGAACCCCTTTACCAGTGTTCCTGAAAAGTTTCACACTTGGGTCATATGGTGTGCAAGCAGGTTTACAGTCAAAGTATTTGTATTTCTTTAGGATCTTTTCAATATAGCGAGATTGATCCAAAGAAACTGACCTAGTAATCTTGATTCCAAGGATTACACTCGTTTCTCTGAGGTCTTTCATATCAAAGTTGTTACACAACAATGATTTCACAATATTTACAACATGAGTGTTTGACCCAAAATATGAGTAAGTCGTCTACATAGAGACATATGATAGTGCAAATGTCATTTTCAGATTTGTAATAAATACATTTGTCACTTTCATTCACTTTAAAGTCATTCGATATAATCAAGTTATCAAACTATTAGTGCCATTTCTTAGGAGCTTGTTTAAGACCATACAGAGATTTATCTAACTTACAGACCTTGTTTTCTTGTCCATGAATTACAAAACCTTCAGGTTGTTCCATATAGATTTCTTCTTGTAGGTCACCATTTATAAAAGTTGTTTTGACATCCATTTTGTGTATCACCAAGTTATGAATAGCTGATAGGGAAATGAGTACCCTAATGGATGTAATTCTAGTGACCGGTGAAAAGATGTCGAAGAAATATATATTTTCTTTTTGTCTAAAACCTTTGGCTTTAAGGCGTACCCTATATTTATCAACAGTTCCATCAGGTTTTAGTTTCTTTTTCAAAATCCATTTACAACCTATTGGTTTGCAACCAGGAGGCAAGTCTACTAAATGTCAGGTCCTGTTAGACTCTAGAGAATCTGTTTCATTGTTTATAGCTTCTTGTCATCAATCTACATCCAATGATGTCAGAACTTCTTTAAGATTTGCAGGATCCTCTTCTAAAGTATAGGCTGTATATTTGGGTCCATAATCTTTAACAACTCTGATTCTCTTACTTCTTCGAGTTTCTGTTTCGCCTTGTTTGTTGCTTTTAGTGCTTCTCGTTACAGGAACGTGACTTGGTTCGCTGCCCCCACTATTTCTCGATTTGAAAGGGAATTTATTTTCATAAAAGTCAACATCATTTGACTCTATGATCACTTTCGCATTTAGGTCATAAAACCTATACGCTTTATTTTTTACTGCATACCCAATGAATACACATTCATAGGCTCTAATGGCGAGTTTAATTCGCGGGGATTCTGACATAAGCCAGACAACCCCAAGTTCAAAAATAAGACAAGTTTGGTTGTCTTTTCTTCACTATCTCATAAGGAGATGTTTTGTTTTTAGATTTAGGAACTCTATTCTAAACATAGAAAACAGTCAAAATAAGTTCAACATTCAATTTAAACATGCCATTAGTGACGTGCCTTAATAGATGATCTCACGAGTTATCTTTTGAATTTTACGTGAGTGATCCTCCATGGATCTGTCATCGGTCATCTGATACCCTAATACTTGAGGTAGCAACTCACAACATACTTTTTATCCTCAGCTTTCTAAACATCTCTAGCAGTATTGCTAGAACTATAATAGTCAATCAGATCATCAGCAAGTCCATTAAGAATATAATTCTTATCCTTATTCTCCCATGGGTTAATTCTCCAGCTTTCTTATCCTTTTCTGTTTGCTTCAAACTGAAACAATTTATTGAAATCAGAGGCAACATAACATAATCCAGTAATCTTTTCGGTTGACATGGCAGAAAGAAACGTCTTAAAATTTTTGTTTTTGAGTTTCGAAAACTGTATAAAAATCACAATTTATGCAACCGAAAATATTACTAGATTGAGTTGCGGACTAGGTCGCTCTCTTTAAGATGTTTCGCAACACTGTCCAAATTGTGCAAGGCAGACTATCAACCACAAAGTTCCTAAGATAAAATAGCCAAGATTCATTGTATCAGAATTCTACTGCACCATAGAAATCATTTCTAGAATTACACCCTTAATATGATAGTCTAATGGTTACCACTCGTAATATGGTACTATGGCCACTCATAAATCAAAAAGACTACGGCACAAAAATTGCTCTAAAAGACTACGACACAAAAACTGCTCATAGTGGTATTAGGACCACTAAAAAATCGACGGAACTACGGCATAAAAATCGCTCTAAAAGGATAGTGGTATTAGGACCACTCAAATCGACGAAACTACGGCATAACAACCGCTCTAAAAATCAAAGGGATTACGGCATAACAATCGCTCTAAAAATTGAAGGGACTACGACATAACAACCGCTCTAAAAATCGACGGGACTACGGCATAATAACCGCTCTAAAAATTGAAGGGGCATAAAGAAAAGGGAGAAGTGGCTCGGAAATAAGTCAAGCAAAACAAAAAAAGGAAGAAAAGAGAAAGTTGAGAAATGCATCCAACTTTGGTGTACTTTTCACAAGAGTTTGAAACTCATTATATAGTGATGGACGTTCAACTGAATTTCTGATTTTAAGCTAACCAAGAATGTTCTCCATTTTCTGGTAAAAACCAAGAACGTTCTCCGTATTCTGTTTTCTTAACCAAGATCATTCTTGAGTTGAATTTTTTAAGTATTTTCAGGTAATTTTTAAATAGGGAGATTTACAATTCAAACCCCCCTTCCCTATAAATTGACATTGTTACTTCACTATTAGGACCACTAAAAAATCGACGGAACTACGACATAAAAACCACTCTAAAAGGATAGTGGTATTAGGACCACTCAAATCGACGGAACTACAGCATAACAACCGCTCTAAAAATTGAAGGGAATACGGCATAACAACCGCTCTAAAAAATGAAGGGACTACGGCATAACAACCTCTCTAAAAATCGAAGGGACTACGGCATAACAACCGCTTTAAAAATCGAAGGGACAGAAAGAAAGGGGAGAAGTGGCTCAGAAATAAGTCGAGCAGAAGAAAAAAGGGAGAAAAGAGAAAGTTGGGAAATGCATCCAACTTTGGTGTACTTTTCACAAGAGTTTGAAACGCATCATATAGTGATGGAAGCAAACCCACATATGTTTTATATCCAATGTGGGACTTTATTATTTATAGAGTTGAAAACTACTCAAAATATGAGAGTTTTCTAATGTGAGACTTCAACAATTTTTAAATTCACACATTAACATACTCTATGTTCCAACATATATGTAATTGTTTTCCTTTAATTAAATGTGTTCGAAAGTCTGAAAAATAAAACAGTTATTGACGTTGAGTGACGCGGTCTAAATTTTTGAGTGTTTCTCGAATTCAATGGAGTCGTCACTAAAATTTATTTTAAAATAGAAAAAAACATTGGAAAATCCTTAAAAATTAGAAGAAAGGTATTTGAAACCAAATTTTGAATACAAGAGTCGATTATGCTAGAGAATGTATTAGCACTATACGACATTCGTTAAAATACTGTTACCTACAATTAATTTTGCAAAATTAATATTAAAATAAATATATTTATTTCTCCTTATTATTAAATATGAATATCAATTGTTTTTCTTTTGAATGTGATTTTGAAATAAATGTGTGTTTAAGAAATAGAGAAAAAAAAAAGAAATTTTTTTAATGTGCTTGACAAAAGTGTGATCTTGCTCCTACGTATCTCCCGGTACAATGGAGAAATCAAAGCTACGTAGTTCTTGGATACAAAAATGCGGATGTGTTAATTGTTTATTTTAAGAAAATTTATTTTGTTTTTGATAAAAAAATTGTTTTGACGGAAAAAAAATGAGTTTGCTTGATTTGAATAATTATTTTGAAATGTGAGTTTTAGGACTATCAAGTTGTACAACTCGTGTCTCAAAAACTCAAGGAGTAAAAAAATTTCACATCTAATTTAATCCTCTTAAAAATATTTTTATTATTTTGGTTATAAAAATTAGTTTTAAAACCGCAAGTTGTACAACTTGTATTATAACCGTTCAAAGATTAAAAAGATGTAACATTTAAATAACCACTTTAAAATAATTTTGTATAATTATTAATTTATTTGTGAAGATAGGTTTTAGAGCTATCAAGTTGTCTTAACTTGCGTCCTAACAACTCAAAGATTAACAAATACCATATCTAATTAATCTTTCAATATTTGATTATATTTTTATTTTTGTTTTTTTTTAAGAATTAAAATTTCAAGGCTAAATATTAAATAAGTTTAAATGATCTTATGAAATAAAACTAGTAATAAACACACAAAAACAAAATAGCAGTATAAAAAATATATAGACTTGTAGCCCAATCTATTTAGTAAATAAAATATAGTAGTCGAAAAAAAACAATAATAATATTTGAAATATTGTAAACGGCAGTTAACATAGAGAATACACTTGTTTTCGATGCTTACACAGCTTTCAACTTTTTTTAACGTTTGGGCCTTTTTAAAAGAAAAATGTTACATTGGAACAGTTTATTTTTCAACAAAGCATATTACGCTTTGAGATTCTTTTAAAAAAAACAAAAGGGAAGGTAGAACGTTGTTTCAGAGGTAAATAAAAAAATGGGTTTGAGAAACAAAATAAGATTAAGCTTAAAATAAAATGAAAATAAGAGGAGAGGTACCGTAAGCTCAACGGGTACGTCGGTGGTTAGGGCTGTGCATGGTTGATTTTAAAAAAAAAAAACCGAATCATATTCATTTTAACACTATTATTTGAATTAAGATTTATAACCAAATTTGTTTTTTGGTTTAAAACCAGTTATAAAACCGATTGTAAAATCGATTTATGGTTAAATAAACGGTTTTTTGATTATGTAACCGGTTTCGACAAATCCAATTTTAAAATCGGTTTGTTTTCAAAATCGGTAAAAATCTGGTTATTTTTTTTAATTAATTTGCGTACTTTTAATTAATTTAAAAATTTGACATTATATAAGTAAAACTTGATATAACTTGTTAATTTCAAGAATTTGATGTATTATGAAACTATAATGACAAAACTACGAGCAAGCTGAGCATATTTTTCTTTTCATTACCTTAACAAATCCTCACCATATAATCCAATAAATAATGAACGTATGTAAATTACAATTTATACACCGTATTACACTCCAACCAGTAACACTCTCCAAATTTGATATTCATCTTCAGATAAAATAGAAGACAAAAAAAGATGAGAAATCAATAAATGATTTACAATAAGGTGAAATATTGACAAAATATAATATATAACATTTATATAAATATGAAAGGAATAAAACCGTTAAACTTATATAAGATGTCAAAAGGAAAACAGAAAGGAAAAATTTAAGATGAAAAAAAAAACTAATTTGTACAAAATGAAGTAATTAAAAATGAGTTATGTTTTTATGCATTATTTTAAAACTGAAGATATGAATTTTATTTTATAAAAAAAGGCAAATATGTTTTTTAGGAAATAAGTTTTTTTGTTGTAAAAAGATAAGAGTTTGTTAAGGTTATGAAAATGGTGAAATTTCTACTAAAAACTCGTGCTACGGGAGGAATGATACAAAGCTTAATACCTGTAGAAATGGAGAAAAAAATGAAGTAATGTTAAGTTAGGAAAGGATTGAAATGTAGAAAAGGAAGAAATAAATGGAAGAATGAAGTTGGGATTCAAGAATGGCTACCTCGTTGTTGTCGTCAAAATCAGACAAAAGAAGCAACAAATTTTTTGTTGTTGTGTTAACGAGAGAAAAAGAGTATCTTGCTAATTCAATTTAAATTGTATGTAAATTACAATTTAGAGAAAAGAATTAGGATTTCAAGAAAGGATTTAGGGTTCAAATTCAAAAATAAAATATGAGTGGATAATAACCGGATAAAATCAAAATCCAAAAATAAAACATGAGTGGATATCCAACCGGTTAATAAACGAGTTAGATTATAACCATATTATTAACCGATATTTAAAATGGATTTGAATTCGGTTATGGATTTGAGCCTCGTAACTGGATTTTTTGCACATCCCTTGCGGTGGTGGACTTTGGGGATGTTGGAGGTATGGTCGTGATTCTTTTCTGCCGTCCTCACTTAGATTCAGGTTTTTTATTTGATTTTTGTTTATTGTGTTATTAAAATGGGTTTGGATTTTTCATGGTTATTACTTGATTTGATAGTGATTTTTGTATCTCTTTACCTTTTCTTCTTTGTATTTTTAGAAACAAAAAAAACTGAAACTCCCCTCTTTCGTTCTTTTCTCTATATTTTTTTCTACTCAACCCCTGTTTTTCTAATTGATTTTTTTTTGTCTCAATTTATAGGCTAAAACAATAAATGTGTATGTTCATGAGATAAAATTAAGATCCGATTCTTGACTCCCCTTTTTGATTGAGTGCATTATGAATAAAAAAATGAGTCTGAAAAGAAAGGGAGGAGACACTGATCTACATAGGAGAATAAAGGAAGAATGCACTTTTGTTTTATTTTATTTTATTTATTTTATTTTATTTTTGGTGTAATTAATGGAAACACCCATGTAATTATGGACTGTCACATTTATAAACGTGATTTTTTAAATTTTATAATAATAATTGTAAAATATTTATTAAACATATTATTATTTTTTTTTAATTATTTTTAATTAGTCGGATATTAGGGAATTGTTGCAATTCTACACGTATGTTGAATGGTTGCAATTTTAGACATTCATGTTCTTTGCTAGTTCGTCAAATAGATGGTTTCTTGCATCAGCGGCATACTCATTTATTGTGAATGCTTGTTGAATGGTTGCAATTCATTGCGACTCTTATTTATCGTGAAACTAATCAAGCGGCATACACATTTTCTAAGCATGGTTTCCATATGTTAGTTCCAGATATAACTTTCGAGACTATTCGTCTCCTTCGGTGTGTTAGTTGATAGGAGTTATGTGGTCTTTCGTAGAAACTTTTAGTCGTGTTGTTCGGGTTTAGTCTTCTTTCATTCATAAGAAGAAGAAAAAAACACACCCCATTAAATTTTTTAAGAAAAACAAAGGTTATTTCCCAGATGATTGGCCAAGATTAAATTTAGAGTTTGGAAAATAGATATGACACACAAAATTGATTACGTACCGAAATGGAATCACATATCGTGAAATTCGTATCATTCAGTACTGAAAAGTTATAAATACTTTCATTACATTTTTGTAACGGAATTTAAATATAATTATTATTAAAATAATATAATAAAATAAATAAATTGTGCATCATACATTAGTCTACAATAATTTATAGTTTCATGAAAACTAACCTACGTTTTCCAATTTCCACGATTTCTTCACTCACTAGGACTCATCTCAAAGTTTTGTTTTAAGTATCAACCGTTAGATTACTTCTATGGCCTTGACTTGAAAGTAAATTGAGGGGTTTATTTATAAGTAGACCAGGTGGTGGAGATAATACAACATAGTATATATCATACCATATTTGTTCACTGTCCTGTTCTGAGCAATGTCAAAAGTAGGAAGAATGAAGTTGGGTTCACAAGGAATGGAAGTGTCATTACAAGGACTTGGTTGTATGAGTATGTCTGCTTTCTATGGTCCTCCTAAGCCTGAAATTGACATGATTTCTCTCATCCATCATGCCATTCAATCTGGTGTCACTTTTCTTGATACCTCTGATATCTATGGTCCTCACACCAATGAACTACTTCTTGGAAAGGTTCACACTTTCTATTACCCTTTTAGTTTTTCTTTTCATTGCCCCTCTTGAAAATTTCTGGGTATTTCAATTTGGTTTTGTTGCATCATACTTTTTTGAACTGGAATTGAGTTTTGATTGAATTGATTATGTTGAATTGATTTTGACTAAAAGTGAGTTGAAGATTAAGTGATTTATGTTTGGATAGATTCGTGTGGACGTAAATTAAATGATAAATTCAAGGTTAAAAATCAATTCTTGAATAAAAAGTTACAAATTGTAGTTTCATGTCAAAATCAATTCAATTCGAGAACAACCAAATATGTCAAAGTTGATTATAGACCTATGGAATCAATTTTGATTGGTGCAAAAGTGGAAGAAAACATAGGTTAATTTTATATTTGGATCCATTTACAAAAAACATGATTTTTATCAATTTATGTTTGTATTATAATTGTTTTTGAGTGGTCATCTCATAAGGTAGTTGGATTATGAGTTTCGCCACTGGGCTTTTAAGAACCAAAAAATATTGTTTTTGTGTGTTTGTATGTCATTTTTAATAATTTTGAGAATATTTTCTATGTTATCACAGAAACTAGAAATTTTAGTATTTAGGTAGAATGACTTTGGGACTAAAATCAATTTTGAAGTTAGAGGTTCATATGTGCATAGTTTTTCTTTTGATTACTTACCTGTGTTGATTTAATGTCAAAATTTCAGGGTATGCACTTCTGTGAAATTGCAATTTGGTTTTTTGTTGAATCTTGTGCTATGAACATACATGAAATTAATATCTATTGTATATAATCTGATTTTGAAAAAGTGTGAAAATTATGGAACAGGCTTTGAAGGGAGGGGTAAGAGAGAATGTTGAATTGGCTACAAAATTTGGAATCAAATTTTCTGAAGGGAAAGTTGAGGTCTCTGGTGATCCATCATATGTGAGAGCTGCATGTGAGGATAGCTTGAAGAGACTTGATATTGATTGCATTGATCTCTATTATCAGCACCGTATTGATAGTCGTCTACCAATTGAAATCACGGTTTGATCCTTTTAATTTCTCTCTGATTTGATTTAATTAACATTTACTAGCATTTAGTTAGATTTTTCTCTGACCCTTAGGGATGTTAAGATTGACTTATTTGAGTTTATCTACTAGCATAAACACTTGTGAGCTCTGTTTGGGATAACTAATGGAAACCACTTATAACATATGCATCAGTTGTTTTCAGCTAATTTCGATAAGCTCGCTAGAATAACTAATGAAAATAGCTTATATATGAAAACAGTTTGACTTTAATTGAGTTATTTATCCCAACTAGCATTTGGTTTTTGAATATTATTGACATGGCTGAAATATGTGACTACTTGCTTCAAAATGCTTTGATTGGAATAACTGAACCAATCATGTGCTTTACAACAACATATAATGATATCAATCTAAAAGGACAATTTGGGACTTCAACATTTTTTTCGGTTTTGTCTCTAAGATTGGGGAGCTAAAAAAACTTGTGGAAGAGGGAAAAATAAAATATATTGGTTTGTCGGAGGCCTCAGCTTCAACAATCAGAAGAGCACATGCTATTCATCCAATAACAGCTGTGCAGTTGGAGTGGTCACTTTGGTCAAGAGATGTGGAAGAAGAAATAATTCCAACTTGCAGGTATAATTTAGCCAACCCAAACTTCCTACGGTCAGAATCTTTGGTATTCACGCAGTCGAAACATCTGTAGTCATTCGATCAAAATCATATTATCTAGATTCAAGTTTAGTATTTTATACTATAAAATAAAATAAAAATTGTATTCTTTAAACCATCTGATATCCATCGAACAGCTACTAACAAATCTTGACAAACATTATCTTAATTTAATTGTCTAACATTTCTCTTTTGTGTACTTTGATAAAATTGCAATGATTGGAAGAATACCTTTTTAAGTTATTATGATTTTGTTTCTTAGGGAACTTGGAATTGGAATTGTTGCATATAGTCCTCTTGGGAGAGGATTCTTTTCATCAGGAACAAAGTTGCTTGAGAACTTAACACAGGACGACTACCGGAAGGTTTGTGGAAAGCACACTTTTACACAAATTCATGTCATCTACTTGTTCATTGTGTTAATCAATAATTTAATCAGTGTTACATTAATCATGATCATATTATTATTTGTTAAGCACGCGTGTAAATATGTTGCAGAGTTTGCCTAGATTTCAACCCGAAAACCTGCAGCAGAATCAGACTATATTTGATAAGGTCAATGAACTGGCTGCAAAGAAAGGATGTACTCCATCTCAGCTTGCACTGGCTTGGCTTCATCACCAAGGAAACGACGTGTGTCCGATACCAGGCACGACGAAAATCGAGAACTTGAATCAAAACATCGGTGCTTTATCTGTCAAACTAACACCAGAAGAAATGACAGAAATTGAGTCCTTAGCAGATTCTGTTAAGGGTGATAGATATATGCAGGGTGTAAGAACATGGAAGGAATCTGATACTCCACCACTCTCTTCTTGGAAAGCTGCATAATTATGTGATTTTACTTGATTAATGCTCATACTAGTGTGCCTTTTGTATTTGCTGATGCTACCCTATGAAATAATTCAGTATGAGAAGCATGCCTTCCCTTTTGAACGAATTTGGCTGTATAAACCTTTATAATTAATAGAATTTGATGTGGCTTCTTTTAAGTGGTTTGAACTCTATTGAAGACAAGTCCATATAATTTGCTACATGTTTAAGGGGATCTTTAGGTTAATTAAACTAGTACTAATAACCGTTTTACAATTATGTTCGAGAGATTTAAACTCCATCTCTTGATATTACAAGACATCACTACTACCATTGAGCTGACACCTTAGTGAGTTATAAGATCTTCTCTACTATGGATTGAGATATTATCCCCTCACTCTAAATTTTTTTAATAAAAAAAATTGGATATCTGGTATTCTTGTTAATGTTCTCCCACCAAAAAAATGCTCGAGTGTTTACCTCCACTTGAGCATTGCACAACAATTTTACAATCTTGTTCCTCTTCTCTCTAGAAATGATTGTTGTCTGGAAAAATTTCGAGTTCATATCTCACTCTTCATCTAAAATGTTGTGATTATAGAAACTCATCAGTAGAGAGAAGAATCAGAGAGTGATCTAATGAACCTGCAATCAAATCCCTCAAGTTATGATTAGAATCGTATCGAGTTTTCTCAAGTTATGATTAGAATTGTATCGAGTTTTTGATTCGTGCAAGGTTTAAATTTTTCAAATGAAACTCACATTGATCTTGAACTATTTGCATAATATGATCATTGGTGAGGATTCAAATTTTGTGGCTTATATTTATGCTCTGCCAATTCTAAATAGATGGTTAAAATCTGGTATTTCAAAAAATTAAACCATATTCATTTTCTTTTATTGTTGTCAAACCAACATGGATCAGGACACTTTTTCAAATTGTGGTTTTCAAAATTTAATCCATATTTACTTTTTTTTTTCGTGTTTTTATTTTCAAATTGTGGTTTCTTTCCTTTTCGCGATGATTTTGTGTCCTTTTCGTGGACCATAGTTTAACATGTGGACTATCATAATTCAGTTCAAAAATGAATAAAAAAATGATTAAGAAAAAAGAATTGAAAAAAAGATTAACGTGTCTTAATTTATTTTTGTTAGACACTAAAAAAAATCAATTTTTTGTCATAGACTAATATGTTTGTCACGCGTATTTTTGTTAGAGACCAAAATGTCCCTTCGCTTAAAAACTATTTTTATAATAACCTCAGAAAAAATATTGGAGTATATATGAATAGACGCAATTTATTTATAGATTCTTATACTACTAGACTCTGTATTTGTCACATGCAGTTGATTTCCTTGCACGTTTGTTATCATGGTAGAGTTGTCAGAATTATAGTAAGTCGCCGTAATTTTCAAAAGCTACAAGTTGTAGTTTCTGTAAAATCATAGTGGCTCATCGTGATTCTATCAACTCCACCGAGATACTATCCTAAACTTCCTTTTGAATGTACACATCAACAAAAATTTTGAATTTTAAGATTCCTTAATAATTATGTCGGTTACGAATATCTGTCAAAATTTTAAAACTTTATTGCTGCCATTTTTTACCTGAGCTTGGACATGTCACTTGTAGGAGGTTAAAATCTTAGGAAGAGTTTGCCGTTAAATTAGATTTCTTAAAGTTGGAAGGATTAATATTTATAGTTCTACATAAAAACTATCTAGTTTATAGAGAAAAAAACTTCAATTTACTAAAATGATTGGGAAAAAATAAACATAGTATTTTAGACGAAGGAAAGTATTTTTAATAGAAAATTCACAATTTACTTGATGTATAATGTTAAGTACAATGAAATATTTATAGGTACAAATAGATAACTCTAGACATATTTCTAGGAGCTTCCTAATTAATACCCACGTCTAGATACGTTCCACATTTTTCTATAGTTAAATTCTAAATGGTTCTAGACTTATCTAATTTCAAATTATTAATAACATTGATCCCCCTTAATTTGAAGTTTTCTTCTTCATTCCAAGTCTTGTTCTTAGCCTTTGAATGTTTTCAAATTTTAATAGCTTTGTAAAAATATCTACAACTTGATTTTGAGTCTTCACATATTTAAGCTCAACTTCTTTCTTGACAATGCATTCTCTTATGAAATGGTACCATGTGTCTATGTACTTGGTGCGATCATGAAACATGTGATTCTTTGCAAGTGCTTGTGCAGACTTGTTGTCTATACAAATATCAGTAGTTTCCTTTTGCGGTATATGAAGTTCCTTCAATATTCTTCTTAGCCAAATGGCATGGCAAGTGCAAGATGTTGCTACATACTCTGATTCACATGTTGAAAGTGTGACAATAGGTTGCTTCTTTGAGCTCCACGAAAAAGCACAGTCCCCCATGAAAAATATAAAGCCCATAGTATTTTTTATATCATCAATATCTCCCACAAAGTTGCTATCACAGAAGCCAAAGAGTTTAAAATCATTAAAAGAAGAGTAAAATAGTCCATAATCAAGCTTACCTTTTAGGTAGCGAAATATCCTCTTAGTAACTTTCATGTGTGAAGTAGTAGGAGATTCCATGCAACGACTCACTACTCCAACCGTATATAGAATATCATGCCTTGTACATGTTAAGTATCTTAGGCTTCCAACAAGGATTTTGAAAAAAGAAGGGTCTTCATTTTGTCCATCTTCAAACTTTAACAACTTCAATCTGCTCTCCATTGGTGTGTTCACCGGATTGCAATCAAACATTTTAAATTTCTTCAAACTTTCCTTCGCATAGTTTTCTTGAGAAATAAATATACCTTCTTCCAATTACTTTACTTCTAGGCCTAAGTAGTATGACATGAGTCCAACATCAGTCATCTCAAACTCAAACGCCAGGGCCTTTTTGAACTCTTCAAATAAACTTGAACTTTTCCCAGTGAATATAAGATCATCCACAAAGAGACAAACAATCAAAATATCTCCATTATCACATACTTTGACATAAAAAGCATATTCATTAAGAGAACAAGCAAACCCATTGCCTTGGAAGTATTTGTCAATGTGACTACTCCATTCTCTTGGTGTTTGCTTTAATCCATGAAATGCTCTTCTCAATCACAAAACTTTATCTTCATGTCATTTATTTGCGTACCCCATTGGCGTCTCAACATAGACCTCTTCTTCAAGATAACCATTTAGAAATGTCAATTTTATATCAAGTTGATAAAGTTTTCACTTATTTTGAGCTGTTACAGAGATTAGCAAACGAATAATGTCCATGCAAGCAACTGGTGCACAAACTTCTTCATAGTCAACTCCATATTTTTGTTTGTAACCTTTGCAACAAGTTTTGCTTTGTGTTTTTCAACCTCTCCGTTAGAATTCTTTTTAGCCTTGTACACCCATTTGACTCCAACTACTTCATGGCCTTTTGGAAGAGTTGCTAATTCCCAAGTGTTTTTCTTCACAATTGATTTGATCTCCTCATCCATAGTTTGTCTCCACCTTTTATCTTTCACTACTTCGCCATAATTTAATGGCTCACTATTAGCCAAGAGACAATACAACTCTTCAAGGTCAAGAGTAACTTCAGTTGACATTTCATACATGTCTTCTATATCTTTCATCTTACTTGGTCTTTCGTTTGAACTTTCATCTAGAGAAGCAGGTGAAGGAAGATGTGAAGAAGGTGGAGTTGCATCTTGAACTGACGTTGTTTTTTCTTGACCCAACCAATTCCATGTAGGATCTTCATCAAATTCAACATCACGACTCACCACTACCTTATTGTTGCATGGGTTGTACAATCTGTAACCTTTAGAATGCAGATCATAGACAACAAAGACATGTTTGATGCTTCGATCATCAAGCTTGGGTTTTTCTTGATGTGGCACATGTACATATGCTATGCTCCCAAAGACATGCAAGTGATTAACACTTGGCGTCCTTCCATTCCATGCTTCTAGAGGGGTTTGATCTTTGACATTTGAAGTTGGAGAGCGATTTTTCAAATAAACCGCACAAGAAAATGCTTAAGCCCAAAACACCTTTGGCATCCTTTTGGATTTTAGCATGCATCTTGTCATGTTCAAAATAGTTCTATTCTTTCTCTCGACTACTCTATTCTATTGCAGAGATCTTGGAACTGTCAACAGACGGAGAATTCCATGAGTTGCACATAATTCATTAAACTCCTTTGAAGTGAATTCACCTCCTCGATCAAATCTCAAAGCTTTGATTTCATGAGTTCTTCTTCTATACAAGAGCTTTGAAGTTCTTGAAAGTAACAAAAGCTTCTGATTTTTGCTTTAAGAAATAAATACAAGTTTTTCTATTAAAAGTCATCAATAAAGAGAATGAAATATTTACTCTTACCAAATGAAGATGGATTGATTGGCCCACACAAGTCAGTATGCACAACTTGTAGTGGCTTAGTTGCTTTTGATGTGGTTTCATTAGGGAAACTTTTTCTAGCTTGCTTGCCAAAAAGACAACCTTCACACAATTGATTTGGATGATTGATTAAGGGCATCCCTTTCACCATATTCTTTCCTCCCATAATTTTAAGAGCACCAAAGTTCAAGTGGCCATACCTCATATGCCAGCACCATGCGATTAAACTGTTATTTTGATCTCTAAGCCAAAGATGTCTATTTTTCATGAGAATTTCATATCATTTTTCAAGAAGATGGCTCAAACTCAAAATATTACTCTTTAATTTAGGCACATAGTAAACATCACTAATCAACTTATGGCTCCCATCTTTAGAAGAGATTAGAATCACACTTTTCCCTTCAATTTGAACTTTCGATGAGTCTCCAAAGGAAACATTTCCATTGACCTTGTCATTAAGCTTCACAAATTTCTCTTTGCATCCACACATATGGTTACTTGCACCATTGTCCAAGTACCATAAACTATTAGCATCTATCTCTTCTTCCTTGAGTGTTAGCTACAAAGTTGACTCTTCATCTTCGTCAACAAGATTAGTCTCTTCTTCCTCTTGATAAGGAGCATTACGATATTCCCAAGAAAAATGGCAAAATTAATGACATTTATAACATTCAACTTTAGATTTGTCATACCTCATTTCACTTTGATAATGGCCATAACCTTTTCCTCTTCCATGAATTATTGGTGATGAGTGACTTCTTTCTTTGTAGTTTGATTCACCATTGAAGCCTTTTCCTCTTTAGCCACGACCATGTCCTCGTCCTCTTTCTTGTTCACATCCACGTTCGTTTTGACTATTGAATCCTCTGTCATCCTTCAACGAAGCTTTGATCTTGAGAACTTGCTCTAATGACTTCTCTTGCCTTTTCTTCATATTTTTTTTTTTTGAGCTTGCAAAGAACGTTTTAGTTCCTCAATGGACATTGAGTCAAGAGCTTTTGATTCCTCAATAACACACACTACATAATCGAACTTAGGAGTCGAGGAATGAAGAATCTTCTCTGCTACACAAACATCTTCTATTTTGTCTCCATATCTCTTCATTTGATTAATAATTGTATTCACCCTTGAAAAATAATCTGAAATTGATCCGGAATCCTTCATCTTCAAAGCTTCAAAATCTCCCCTTAGAGATTGAAGTCTTATCTTCTTCACTTTATCAACGCCTCAGAGCGATTTCTCCAAAATCTTCTAAGCTTCCTTTGAATTTGTAGCATCGAAAACCTTCTCAATCATAGAATCATCCAAAAATTGATGAATGAGAATAAGAGCTTGTTGATCCTTTTTCTTTGTCTTTGCCAAAACCTCTTTCTCAACTTGAGACAGTCCCTTTTTATCTTGTGGCTCATCATAGCATTTTTCAATAATCTCTCATACACATTGAGAGCCAAGCAATGCTTTTATGTGAAGACACCATTTTTCATAATTCTCTTTTTTTACAAGAGGGAAATGGAAAGTAGTGTAATCACGAGTCACCATTTCTCAACTCTCACAACCAAACTCTAGATACCATTTTGTTAGAGGAAGGAAAATATTTCTAATAGAAAACTCACAATTTGCTTGATGTTTAATGTTAAGTACAAATGAGTATTTATAGGTATAAATAGATAACTCTAGACACATTTCTAGAAGCTTCCTAATTAATATGCACTTCTAGATACATCCCACATTTTTCTATAATTAAATCATTTCTAGATTTTTACATAGAAATTTTATATGGTTCTAGACTTATCTAATTTCAAATTATTCATAACATAGTATATGCTCAATCTAATTATTGAAATTACTATTCACACACACAAAAATCATTATAATTATTAACAGATACTCCTTCAGAAATCAAATGTAAACACAAATACATCTATTTTTATAATATTATCTTTGTTTATATTTTGTTTTAAATGAAACTTATTGTTCAATTTTTTTTTTTTGGTTGATTAATAATAAATTTTTGTTATAAATCTTTGTTGAAGTGGATGTTTTTTCTCTAAGTTAATTGGAGACAATTTTTTTATAATCAAAATTTTTGTTAATAAAATTCGGTAAAATTAAAAAAAAAATTCAATATTTTAGTGAATTGTCTTTTACTCACAAAAGTGTCTTCAATTTGTTACTTCGTAAGACCAACACAACATGTGTTCTTCGTAGACAAATGTTTAAAAATCATTCGAAACTTTAATAATAATCGCTAATACTTCTCAAAAGTATAAGTTTATGGCTCTTCTTGTCCTTATGATTGAGACAGTGACTTAATTGGCGTCGGTTCATCAAATTCAATATGAGGACACATTCCTTTTTCCTTGTTTTTAACAAATTAGATATCATTCAAGTCACTTTTTCAGACCTGAGAATGAGAAGAATTATAAACTTTTACTTTTATGAAACAACATATATTGTCGTTAAAATTTTAAACAATTTTTAGGTATCAATCCACACGATGGATCACTTATCTTTGAACTGTCTTTTCTTCTACCAACTTAGAAGTTAAATTTTGAAAGAAAAAAAAATACACATATTGTACCAAACCATAAAGAAGGAGAAAAAAGAACAATACTTAAGTGATTGGTCAAGTGCTTGATAATTCACTTGTGATTTGTTAACAATGATAAACAAACATAAACATAGAATAGAGGAAGATGAAGAGAGGAAGAAGAGAAAGAACCCACTAGGGTTTCATAAATAAAATGAACAAAAGCTTAGGGTATAGAGTTACAATAAATATATATACAAGAGAATAGAAAAGTTTAAAATACCCTTACTACTAATATATAATAATATTATCTAATATCTCCCTTCATAATCATGATGCATTAACATGGAGTATCGAGAGTTTGTCAACCAAAAAAACGAAAACGTTTAATAGAATGCATCTTTGTGAACAAATCAATAATCTGTAAGGAAGAGGAGACAAATGGTAGAGTAATGGTTCCATGTTGAAGATGATGACGAGTAAGATGACAATGAATCTTAATGTGTTTGGTGCGTTCATGAAAGACTGAGTTGTGATCAATTTGAATAGCACTTTTGTTATTGCAGTGCACTGGAGTTGGCTCAGAAAGAAAGATACCCATATCAGACAAAAGCCAACACAACCAAATTATTTTAACAGTAATGGATGTCATAGCACGATACTCAGCGTCTGTAGAAGAGCAAGAGACAATGTTGTGTTTCTTACTTTTCCAAGAAATAAGATAGTCTCCAAGAAAGATACAGAATCATGTGGTGGACTTACGATATGGGGTGTCACCAGCCCAATCAGCATCAGAATAAGCCCATAACTCCAATGAGGACGACAATGGAAAGAAAAGGCTTTGAAATTTAGTTCCTCGAACATAACGGAGAATACGAGGAACAATTTCCCAATGTACTGTAGTGGGAGAGACAACAAACTAGCTGAAAACGTGACCATCATCAGCAATATCAGGTATGATAATTGTAAGATACACCAAGCTGTCAACCTAAGTATGGTACAAAGTAGGATCTGGTAAAGGAACACCATCCGAGGGAGCATATTTCACATTCAACTCCAAAGGAGTATCTACTGCTCTAGTATTAGAAAGACAAACTTCTTCAAGAATGTTGGCAATGTACTTGGATTGAGAAATAAGGTAGCCTCTAGGAGAGTAGGCAACTTCAATCCCCAGGAAATAGCAAAGAGTTCCCAAGTCCTTCACCTCAAATTACTTGGCTAACTGCAATTTCAACTCATTGATTCCACTAACATCATCACCTGTAATAACCATATCATCAACATACAAAGAAAGTATAATGCGACCATAAGTGGTAGACCTTATAAAAAATGTAGGATTATGTTCACTAGAGTGGAAACGAAGAGAAGTTATCACAATAGAGAATTTCTCACACCAAGCTCGAGGGGCTTATTTAAGACCATAGAGAGCCTTTTTTAACTTACACATTTCCTTCTGATTATGAGAAACTCCTTGTGGAGGGACCATATAGACTTCTTCATGAAGCTCACCATTTAAAAAGGAATTTTTGACATCCATTTGGGAAATATGCCATTGCGAATAGATACAATTGCAATAAGAGTATGAATAGTGGTCATCTTGGCTATAGGAGCAAAAGTTTCTTAATAATCCATACGATATTGTTGAGAGAATCCTTGAGCAACAAGACGTGCTTTATAGCGCTCAACTGGCTCATTAGACTTAGTTTTGATCTTCTATACCCAACGAGACCCAATAGCAGGCTTTCGAGGAGGAAGAGGTACTAATTCCCAAGTATATATTTTGTGCAATGCAGAGAGTTCTTCTACCATAACATGTTGCCAAAGAGGATCAAGAAAAGCCTCTTTATAGAAAGAAGGCTTAGACAAACTGTGAATAGAGGTTAAGAAAGAAGCAAACAAAGTTGAGTAAGTGGAATAGGCAAAATCAAGTAACTGAGTAGACTTACGGTGACGAGAGGGGTAACGAGGAGGCGGAGACGGAGGAACAACAATCTCAAGAGGTGGTTGGACAACCGGGGGGACAAGAGGGATGTCATCATGTGGAGTAGTGGTATTTTTCCTACAATTCTCAACATTACAATCACTAGAAGCATTATTATTAGGACTAAATGGATCAATATTAGTTAGTTTAGAACCCTTAGTAATATGAGAATCAAAGGAAACAGAGTAGAAAGGGTTGTGCTAAAAAAAAAACATTATGAGAAACTAATAGTTTTCTTGCATGAGGATCATAACAACGATAACCCTTTTTAAAGTTTAGTTCCTGCACTAATATTATCCTCTCAAGTTGTCTTTGGAGTAAGGATGTTTAGATGAAAATAATCCTCCTCTTATTGAGGATGATCTAAAGAAGAATAATATGAGTTTGAAATATGTATGATAAGTGTGATAATGGTGTGAATAAAATAAATATAAAAAGAGTAGAGTTTAAGAAGATTCACACACAAAATTTATACTAGTTCACCTAATATAGGCTACTCCAGTCCTCTAAGCTTTGTGAGATTTTCACTAGTGCTCAGAAACTCGTCCTCTGATCTACACATTTTCAACTATGTATTTTCTTAGCCTCACCAGACTTACAAAACTGTATTTTTACTAGCCTCGACAAACTTACAAAATAACCCAAGTTTATCTAAACTTGAGGATATACAAGTAGTGATGTGTTAGATTTGTTTGGGATCAAATTACAACTTTCTAAGATAAGATAGTGATGTGAAGTTGTATATAACACACTCAATAAGAATGATCCTCAAATATGCTTAAGTTTGGAAGAGTGTGTAGAATAAAGAGAATGGTGATAAGCTTGAATAACTTAGATGTTTTCTTGGAGATGATTCTCTTGATGTTTGAAGATTAATACTTCTCTATTTATAATTGTCTTTGGAGCTTTAAACATATGGGTTAGCAAAATATAACTGTTGGAGACTTTGCTAAGTTTCCTTGGACTTGTCTTTATTTGCAAAACTGCCATTTAGCCTTTATCCTCCTGTTAAGTATGCTGAGAGGGTGATTGCGGTGGTCCATCCTCGGATCTTGTTTGTATGAGGATGAATATTTCATTAATTTTGAGGTGACTTGTGCTTTTTAACTTTTTTTTCTTTCCCAACAACTGTAGTGTCTTGCTTTATGAGTCAAGTACATCACTTTTTGTACTTTGGTACTTTTACTCATTTTCCCATGTACAACGATGAATAGACAACAGAAGTTCATCCTCTCTTCTGCGTTGTTTATCCTCTGCCATAGAGAACATAAATTCATCCTCTTTTCAGTATTGTTTATCCTCTGACATAGAGGACATAAATTCATCCTCTCTACAGTATTGTTTATCCTCTTACATAAAGGACATAAGTTCATCCTCTCGTAAGTGTTGTTTATCCTCTACGGCTGTCCTCATATCTGATTTAAGTATGAGGGTGAAGTTTCTAATTTATTGAGTCTTCATGTGATTGTTGCCTTTTGCTTTCCCTTTTCCAACCACTTTGACTACTGTGCCCTTCATGTCAAGTACTTCACCTTTTTGTACTTTTCTGTATATGTCAAATTTTTTATGAGGATATCCTCTGCGTCTATCCTCATCTTGAGATTGTGTTCATCCTCTGATGTACCTGATTTTAAGGATGTTCATGGATGATCATCCTCAGATCTATGTAAGTCTTTGAGAGATGATTGTATGTATTTCTTTCCAATATGTGATTATTGGAATTTTGTGTAAACATGTTCACGCCTTTTTTGCTTGTTAGGTAACCTTCTAGAATATGATTTGTAAAAAACATTCTTATTATCCTCTTGATCTATTATTGATGAGAAGGTTTCTTCTAGATTCCAATACCTTGAATAGTGTGAACATCTTGTCAACTTTTGTCCTGAGATTGTGAGGAATGTCCATCCTCGAGTTTATCCTCTGATATAAGATTGTGAAAAATATTCATCCTCGGATATGGATTCTCCATCCTCGAATCTGGATTCTTCATCCTCTAATTTTCATATAGACACATCTTGACCCCTAGTTTTTCTTGACTTCTTCCAAGAGATTTTAGGCGTGATTGAGATGCAACATAATGTGATGATCATCCTTGGCTTGAGCATAATCATATTTATATTTATGAATTAGGCTCCTCAATTCTTTCATTGTTGAGTTGATACAATGCACTTGTTTATGTGAGTGGCTTCAAGTTTGACCACATCTGTTCTTTCAACAAAAACTCAAATGCAAACATCAGTAGATAACCATTTAGAAAACTTAACAATTATTTCATAAGGTTTGTTGTCATTAAAACACATATCAAAAAGGTTTTTACTTCAACACTTTTGACCATCCCCATAACCAAGAAAAACACACATGGCAGAACAAGAAGACAACTTATTACGCTCTACTTGTGGACGAAGAACAAAACAAGTAGAATCAAATACTTTCAATGAAAAGTAATCAGGGATAGAAGCATACAATTTTTCAAAGAGAGACAAACATGATATGACAGACGATGGATTTCTATTAATAGCATGAACAGTAGTAAGAACTGCTTCCCCCCAAAACTCACTGGGAACCGAAGCAAACAACTAAAGGGAACGAGCAGTCTCAATAATATGACGATGTTTCCTTTCAGCAACTCCATTTTGTTGAGGAGTATCATAAATTAAAAGGCGCATATGAAACATAAATGCTTTTACTAAACGGTAAAAGTTGGAAATTTAGCAAGTTTACAACCACAACAATCTGAAATATCACTGATTTGTAACTTTCCTAAAGCTCCAGTAGAAGTCAAATATTTTAATCTTGAAGCAGAAACATGTCCCAGGCGAGAATGCCATAAATAAAAACTAGAAGACGAAGAATTCAACAGAAAACTAGATAATAAGTCAGCAATAATTATTGAGGCTGTAGCATCTGGGACTCGCAGGTCATCCAAAACATAAAGTCCCCCCTGTCTATGGCCTATCCCAGTTAGCCTCTCGAAATATGGAGCCTCCCGGAATGTGGATCCTTCATACAACAAGAAGTGGAAGAAAATATAACATAATAACCGAAATCACATATTTGACTAATAGAAGTAAGACTCGAAGTGACATTAGGAATATAATAAACATCATAAATAGATAAGTTAGGTGTGCAGACAGAACCAATGTCTTCTAATGGAATAGGAGTGCCATCAACAGTCATAACCAACATATACGAGACAAGATTCACATACAAAAGATTTATCATCATATGTCATATGGTGAGATGCTCCAAAATCAAGAATCCATATGGAAAGAGATATACCTGATAGACTAGAGGAGTTCAAATCTTTAGTAGATGAGGCAAACATGGCATATGATTGAGTGGAAAATTTTTTTTGGAGTTGTTCTGCAATATCATATATTTGGGAAACAGTCTTAGATGAGTATAAAGAATCAGAACTAGAGTCAATGGTAGGAGGAGGAGAAGCAACAACATTGGACGGTGTCCCCTAAAATTCTTCTTATGGGCTCTTCCCAATTTTGGACAATGTGTTTTCCAATGACTTTTTCTTTGCAAGAAGCACATTCATCATTACCAAGCCCAACTCTCCCTTGAGATTTTCCTTTTTGAAAAGGAGCAGCAAAAACAGATGCAGGAGTTGAGAGAATTCCTTATCTGACACAACATAGTGGATCTTAAGTCTGGTTTCTTCTGCCAGCAATTCCCTAACTACTAATTCAACATTAGGAATAGGAGAACGATGCAAAATACCCCACGAAGGCCCTCAAAATCCTCACGAACAACCATCAAAAACCAAACCAGACGTTGCTCTTTTCTCTGACCAATGTATGCTTTGACGGCTTTCAACTCAATTGATTCCGTAAGAGCCAATTGATCCCACAAATTAGCCATTGCCAAATAGAATTCCTGAATGGTCATATTGTTTTGCTTAAAGATCCTAATATCACTTTCCAACTGATAACGTTTTGCAAAGTTAGACTGAACATACAAACCTTTCAAGGGATCCCAAATCTCTTTATCAATATCATATTTTACTAGTTGCACACCTATAGACAACTCAATAGAATTATTAATCCAAGTAATGATTTTTGAATTACTAACATTCCATGTTTTCAATTTTTTTGCATATTTAGCTTCATCCTTTTTATATGTAGGTGTTGAAGTTGTGGGATTTTAGAGAAAAGGAGGAGAGAAAATAATAAGGGTTTGAATATTATTGATAATAACTTAATGCTGACTTGATTACAAAAGATTCAATACTAATCTCTATTTATAGAGAAACATGGACTTAATCCTAAATCAAGAACAAATCATAATAATTTTGAAAGATATTCTAAAATATCTCTATCTTTATAAATTGATTATAAGAAATAACTCAAAATACTCTAATATAATATAAAAGATATTATAAGATATTTTCTAATATTCTAACACCCCCTCAAGCTAAAGCTTACTAAGCTTTAGCTTGTTACAAGAAAACAATGTATTGCTCTACAAAAGAATAAAAGTGGATGGAAAGGCACCTTAGGGATGCAGGTGAATTCAGAGAGAATTGCTATAAATATAGCCTAGCCAGATAGCCGGAATGATCATCAGCATGAGAGAAATTCATGGCAAACAATTGAACAAAGCAAGGTCTGTTCTTCTAAAAAACTGCATTTAGAAGCTTCAAACCAATAATATCGGAGACTCAAAATATTTAAACTTGAAAATACTTCAAGGAGAGAGCGGCATGCTTCAGGGAGAGAAAGGCAAGGCCAATACATCTGGGACAAAGATGGGGCCAGTGCATCTGGGACAAATTGCCAAGATAAAGTGAGTCATGAAAATAAAAGACATCGTCAGAATAACCATCAACGGAAAAGAAGTCATCACTGATATGATTCATATATGGGAAAAGTGACACAACCAAAATGATTGTCAGTGGGAATAGAAGCCACTGTTATAATCTATTAGTAACAACTAAATTGCATGTCAAACATCAAGAAAAAGCAACGCGACTCTAATGAAACAAAGCCATGATCGATCAATGGAGTGAGAAAATGCATCCAAAACAGGAGAGACAATGGTTGTTTGAACAAGGACGCATATTTTTCGTTGATCAAAATTGGAAAGTAATGGCAAATTTGGAAATAGGAAGGAAAATCCAATCTAGACGATTGAAACATTGTGTCGGAAGGCGCAAAAATGCGCCTAAGCTCGAGGCTGTTAGCGGCAGCGCGTGGAATGAACAAGGAGGATCTTGAAGGCATATGAGCGCGCGTGGAGCAACTTTTGGCATAAAAAATATGGGTTGTGTAGATTAGGAGATTCTGCACATAATGGAACTGGTTGTGCCAGAAAACTTGCTGGAAAACTTTTCTAGTAGCGACAGCAGATGGAAGGTAGTAGTAGACGGCGGATCTTGAAGGTAGTAGGTGTAACCATAGCCCGAAACTAGAATACGAGGGCAGATTCGAAACCGCGAGGTTGAGGCGTGATTGACCGACCAAGCAACAACTGAGAGGCGTCAAAACGCGCTGTCATACATTTTGGAGACGGCGGCGCGTGAGATCTACTCGCAGGAGAGATTAGCAGCGCGTGAGAGTGCATGTGACGGCTTTTGGTAACGCGCTTTCGGGCATGACCTGATCTGGAGATGATGACGCTGTTCGCAGGAAAATTCGCCGGAAATAGTGGCAGCGGCGGCAGTAGCGAACTGAACGGAAAATGAGTGAAACGTGTTGGAATGCTGGAAAAGAGAAACTATGATTATATTCCCTAACTGTTGGGAACTCGACAGCGGAATTGAGGCGGGATCGTTCAAGGAGGATCGAAATAGGCTCTAGATACCATGTTGAAGTTGTGGGATTTTAGAGAAAAGGAGGAGAGAAAATAATAAGGGTTTGAATATTATTGATAATAGCTTAATGCTGACTTGATTACAAAAGATTCAATACTAATCTCTATTTATAGAGAAACATGAGGGAGCAAATCGGTACTGGCTAAGTTATGGACACTATGTTAAGTATACAATGCAGTGAGTATAGAAGAAACATTTTTCTAATAATAACCTTGCTACCAACCACCAATGAATGAAGGCAACCTATATTTTGTTGGCTTCTACTACTAAACCATATGAATTCAAATTTTTCTAATAATAACCTTGTAACCAACCACCAACGAATGAAGACAACCTATATTTTGTTGGCTTGTACTACTAAACCCTATGAATTCAGCCTACTAGCAATATTTACCCCGAAATCTATGGACCACTTTACAGTAGATCTCAAAATCAACCAAAACTCTTTGATACTATGTTAACAATGCTAAACAAACATAAACATATAATGAAGAAAGATGAAGAGAGGAAAAAGAGAAGGAACCCACTAGGGTTTCATAAACAAAATGAACAAAAGCTTATGGTGATAGAGTTACAATAAGTATATATACAAGTGAATAGAAAAGTCTAAAATATCCTTACTACTAATATATAATAATACTATCTAACATATTCACTTTATGATGTTGATTATATACAAGTAAGACTAAATCTTTGGCTCAAATTAAGTCAGCTAATGAAGTTCAAACATCAAACTTATAAAATGAGAAAACAAAAACTTTATGTAAAGTAAAATTTCTCCAAAAGGAATGCCTTAGTACACAAGAGATGTAAGTAAGGAGCAGCCCACATCAAAATAGGATGATAATTATATTTGACAGCTTCTAGAGGATCAAAATTTGATTTTAGAACTTAATACTAATTAATTAAGAGTTTATAATTTGATGCATTATAGTTAATTAAACGTGACTTTAAAAGTAAATATAATTAAATATGTAATCCAATGGTAAATGCTAGGACATTAAATAAATTTCATGAAGGAAGTCAAGATTCGTTCTTTGAAGTTAACGTTTCTTTGACGCTAACATTTCTTTCTCTAACTAATTATTAACTACTAATATTTGCTTTTAAAAAGAGTCAAACATTCTTAATTATCTTGGTCATTAGGTTTTAAATTTATTAACTAATCCTATTTTTTAAGAGGATTAATAATTAATCCTACTTATTGGCTTAGTAATCTTAAAACCAATTTTCTTTTAGTATAAAAAAATCTCTAAAGCGATTTGAGTTGCATAGTTTAACCAACTACCCACTCTAACACTAATAACATACCCACTCCATTATCATTTATATGGCTGAATTCAATATTCAAAGGTAACAACAACATTCATACGATCCAGTAATAGTTATGATTTTTGTTTCCTTTCAAGCAAGTACAATTTCTAGATCGACAAAGAATAATAGCCATAAAATGTGTCTAATTGGCTCCGATACCTATTGTTAGAATTTCTATTTGATATTAAACACAAATTATAGCATATCTATATCTACATATGAAGACATTAACATGAACTAAGTACCTTGTTGGAATGGAGAAGAAGGAAGAATGAACGATGAACTACTCTTATATAATTCAGTACTTAATATTAATTAATCATAATTAATTTCTAATAATTTATTATTAATTCATAATTAATTAATTAAATGATTAATTTAACAATTAATTTAATGATCCGATTGATAATTTTTTTTAAAACAAGTGAATCAGTAATAAGATAAAATTCATAACAACGAGTTGTTTTGTTTTTTCTATCACTTTGTATGTAGTGATTTTGCATTTTTAATTTTTTTAGGGAGCATTTTAATATATTTGTCTTTGGCCTTTCCAAAGAAGAAAAAAGTCATTTATGATATATATATATATATATTCTCAAAATTCATTTCATAAATAGCAGGTTTTAACATGGACCACTATTAAAATAATATATATGATAGACTAGTATATTTTTTACCATTAAATCAAATAGTATTGATAATTTGTTTTTATTTTTATTTTTAAAGCAGCTTGTGACAAAGGTGTAACCTCCATGGATGACTACCTAGTATCTTTTGTGGGGGTTTGAGTTGACAAAGTCGAAGATGGTGAGAAAAAATTTAATATATATGGTGAGACTATAATAAAATCATAAGTGCTATTTGATCTAATGGTAAAAAAATATACTAGTCTCTCATGCCCCAACTTTAAAAGTATGTTAAAAGCCACAATCATAAATACATTTTTATGTTGATAAAGGATAGTTTGATTTTTTGTTTTTTAAATGAAAAGTCACACTTTGTAAAAAGACAAAAAGAAAGAAAAGTCACAGTTGTAGTCTAAGGTCTTTGCGATTGCAACCGAAACGTTATACTATTATATGGTTGAGAGGAAAGGTTGATTTCGTTTATACTCACCAACATTGGAGACCCACTTTTTTGAATACGAGGTTTATAGCCAATTTTTCACTCAAAATTACTCGTTTAAATAGTTTTTCTTTTTCTCTTTTATCTATATAAATCACTTTGAGATAGATTTAGTTTTTCTTTCGTGTTTTTCTGTGATTTCGTTGTTATGGTGTCTCGTTTTTGTTCGTTGTTTAAGAGTTACGTTGTTTTAGTTTTTGGTCTTGGGGCGATATTCGTTTGACTCATATCGACAAATTAACTTCAATTTAATACAAAATCAATCAATGATTTTGATGTCGTCAATGTTATAAATTCGAATACTTGACTATGCTGAACACTTTGATTTTGTCATATTTGTATATCTTTTACCGTTTTATGTGTTAAGTTGACTATGTGAGTTTGTTAGCAGATTAATTATTTTGATTTTAACAACTTTGAATTTATGCTGTTATAAATTTGAACGAATGAATGCCTTTTTTTTAATAAAAACAATAACAATTGAACACGAGTAATGAAAAGGCAAAAATAAAAAATTCTAATCACTCTACATGTTTATTATTTATGGTAGGTAAGAATAATTTATGATTTTAATTAAAAGTGAGCTGAATGTAGAATAATTTATGTTTGGATATATTTACATAAAAGTAAATTGTGCAATAAATTTAAGTGTAAAAATCATGTTTTAAGTCAAAAGTTACAAATTTTAGTTTTAAGTTAAAATAAATTATAAAAACAAAATCAATTATATTTAAAAATAATTAAACATGTCAAAATCAATTTTATTCCTAGAATCAATTTTGATTCCTTTAAAAGTGAAAGAAACATACACTATGTATTAATGCATTCACATATAGTGTATATATTTTGTGCATAGCGTGTTTGAGCATCGTAAATCCAGAGGTACATCCAGAGGTACATATACGATTCCAGAAACTTGACGGCCAAGTTTGGTGCAGCTCAGATGAAGACTTTTTTGTCAATTGTCTTACAGAATATTCAAGACTCAGTTTACATTAAAGTTTGACCCTTCCTTGTATTGTATGACAATAATGAACTATAAATAGAGCAAGGAGTGGGAAAGTATATTACAACGTTAATTAACTTTGTCTAGCCTTTACATAGTATCATAAAAAATTTGTTGAGTGTTGTATTGTAAGAGCAATGTCAAAAGTAGGAAGAATGAAGTTAGGATCACAAGGAATGGAAGTGTCATTGCAAGGACTTGGTTGTATGAGTATGTCTGCTTTCTATGGTCCTCCTAAGCCTGAAATTGACATGATTGCCCTCATTCATCATGCCATTCAATCTGGTGTCACTTTTCTTGATACCTCTGATCTCTATGGTCCTCATACCAATGAACTACTTCTTGGAAAGGTTCACACTTTCTATTACCCTTTTAGTTTTTCTTTTCATTGCCCCTCTTGAAAATTTCTGGGTATTTCAATTTGGTTTTGTTGCATCATGTTTTTATGAACTGAAATTGATTTTATGAAATTGAGTTTTGACTGAATTAATTATGTGGAATTGATTTTGGCTAAAAGTGAGTTGAAGATGAAGTGATTTATGTTTTTGTGTGTGTGTCACTTTTAATAAATTTGAGAATTTTTTCTATGTTATCACATAAACTAGAAATTTTAGTATTTAGGTAGAATGACTTTGGGAATAAAATCAATTTTGAAGTTAGAAGGCAAATATAATAAATTTGTGATCAAATCATGTTTGGTTAACCCAAACATAATTCTAAGAGGTTGAGATGTAGAACCAAATATATACATAGTTTTTCTTTTGGTTACTTACCTGTTTTGATTTAATGTGAAAATTTCAGGGTATGCACTATTTGTGTTGTTGCAATTTGGTTTTTTGTTGAATCTTGTGCTATGACCATGAATGAAATTAATATCTATAGTATATAGTCTGATTGTGATGAAGTGTGAAAATTATGGAACAGGCTTTGAAGGGAGGGGTAAGAGAGAAGGTTGAATTGGCTACAAAGTTTGGAATCAAATTTTCTGAAGGGAAAGCTGAGGTCTCTGGTGATCCATCATATGTGAGAGCTGCATGTGAGGATAGCTTGAAGAGACTTGATATTGATTGCATAGATCTCTATTATCAGCACCGTATTGATAGTCGGCTACCAATTGAAATCACGGTTTGATCCTTTTAATTTCTCTCTGATTTGATTTAATTAACATTAATTAGCATTTAATTAAATTTTTCTTTGACCCTTAGAGCTGTTAGGATTGACTTATTTGAGTTATTTACTAGCATAAGCACTTGTGAACTCTGTTTGAGAGAGCTAATGGAAATCACTTATGACATATGCATTTGTTGTTTTCAACTGATTTCGATAAGCTCGCTAGAATAACTTATGAAAATAGTTTGATTTTATTTTAGTTTTTGTTATAGAAAGTGCTTATACATAAGCATTTATATGATAAAGATTTATGCTATAAATGGTTAATTAAGTTATTTATCCCAACTAGCATTTGGTTTTTGAATATTATTGACATGGCTGAAATATGTGACTACTCGCTTCAAAATGCTTTGATTGGAATCACTGAACCAATTATGTGCTTTACAGCAACATATAATGATATCAATCTAAAAGGAAAATTTGTGACTTCAACATTTTTTGGTTTTCTTTGTTAGATTGGGGAGCTGAAAAAACTTGTTGAAGAGGGGAAAATAAAATACATTGGTTTGTCTGAGGCCTCAGCTTCAACAATCAGAAGAGCGCACGCAGTTCATCCAATAACAGCTGTGCAATTGGAGTGGTCACTTTGGTCAAGAGATGTTGAGGAAGAAATAATTCCAACTTGCAGGTGTGATGATTTAGTTTACGAACATTATGTTTTGTTATCTATCTAGCATATTATTTCAAAAGCCTAGGAAAGGGGGAAATTAATTAAAATGATACTATTACCATTACTATTGAGCTTACAAGGTCAAACTATTACTGTTGAGCTTATACGACAAATATGTGTTATCTAGCAGTTCGTTTTTTGGACAGATAAAATAAAACTGCAATGATATGAAATCTAACTTTATGAGTTATGGTTTTGTTTCTTAGGGAACTTGGAATTGGAATTGTTGCATATAGTCCTCTTGGGAGAGGATTCTTTTCATCAGGAACAAAGTTGCTTGAGAACTTAACACAGGACGACTACCGGAAGGTTTGTGGAAAACACACTTTTACACAAATTCATGTCAACTACTTGTTCATTTTGTTAATCAACCTACCTAGTAATATTGCTTCAGGACCATGGATTAATTTAATTAGTGTTACATTAATGATGATCATATTAATATTTTTTAAATTATGTATGCTTTTTTTCTATAGTGATATTCATTACACAATAATAGTGTTTATTGACTGAATCACTTATTTCAGTTGACTATAGTTCAAAATATATAGTTGTTGTAAATTGAGTCCACTTTTTTTCTTCCATAGCAGTTTGGGAATAGGCACATCAGTAATGGATGACACTGTAAATTGCTGCTAGTATTTTCAATTCATAACTTTAAGATATAAACAGTTTGGAAATATGTATGAGTTGTCTAACACAGGTCATACTAATTTCAGTAGTCGGACACAGAGATATGCCTAATTTCAGAGGTGCGTGTTCGTGCTTTGTATCCTTTCACTTCCCCTAATTAACCTCTCAGTCCTACATTGATATATGAAAACTACAAAAAGATATTGGAATCTGGATTCCGTGCAGTCACAAGTGGTGACTATACAAGCTCGAGGCAATCTGATCAAGATCGGTTCAAGTTTTAACACCAGAATTTTTTAATAATAAAAAATTGCTTTGAGATTTGAACTGTCGGATCAAGATCAGACTACTCCTAGGTGCCGACTGCACACGAGTGCGCCAAATGTGACTCTACCTAATCCAACTTTAAAGATATTTGATGACCAACAAAAGTTTTAAAGAAAATTAAAGATAGATGATTCGTGAATAAAAACATTGGATGGTTTGAAATGAAGGAAAATATGATGTATATTTCTTCATTTGGATCCTTTACTACATGTGTTATATATTTAACACAAGTTCTTTATGGTGACTCAAAAATATGATGGAACGAGAATTTTATATGATCAAACTGCACTATTTGTGTGTCTATGTATTATCCTACTAGTTCATCAAACACTTAATTAAGATAGGATATGATAGTTTATTCTATCACGTCTTTCTTATCCGGCCACCAAGCAGGTCTTTATTATCTATGTAAATTAGGGGAATTTCCATATTCTGTCTTTTAAGGATGCATGTAAATATGTTGCAGAATTTGCCTAGATTTCAACCCGAAAACCTGCAGCAAAATCAGACTATATTTGATAAGGTCAATGAATTGGCTGCAAAGAAAGGATGTACTCCATCTCAGCTTGCACTGGCTTGGCTTCATCACCAAGGAAACGACGTGTGTCCGATACCAGGCACGACGAAAATCGAGAACTTGAATCAAAACATCGGTGCTTTATCTGTCAAACTAACACCAGAAGAAATGACAGAAATTGAGTCCTTAGCAGATTCTGTTAAGGGTGATAGATATATGCAGGGTGTAAGAACATGGAAGGAATCTGATACTCCACCACTCTCTTCTTGGAAAGCTGCATAATTATGTGATTTTACTTGATTAATGCTCATACTAGTGTGCCTTTGGTATTTGCTGATGTTACCTTATGCAAATTTTGTGGCTTATATTTACGCTCTGCCAATTCTAAATAGATGTTACTTTAGAGTTTATGTTGTGAAAGTCTTTGCCACGGTTAAAATCTGGCATTTCCAATTGTTTTAAATTTTCTTTTCGTATTTTTGTTTTTAAATTGTGGTTTCTTTCTTTTTCGTGATGATTTTTTTTTCTTTTCGTTGACTATAATATAACATGTCACATTTCAGAAATGAATAAAAAACTAATGAAAAAAAAAATCAATTAAAAGAAAGATTTATGTATCTCGGTTTATTTTTGTTAGAGATTAAAAAAAGTCAATTTTTGTCATAAATTAATATGTCCCGCGTGTTTTTATGAGAGAACATATTTTCCCTTCACTTAAAAAATATTTTTAAATATTAGAGTATATCTGAATAGATGCATTTCATTTATACATTCTTAGACTACAGTTTTTGTTACTGGGATTTGTTTTCTGCCTAATGTAGTTGACTTTCTTGCATTGTAGTTTTTGAAAATCACATCAACTCACCGTGATTCTGACAACTCTACCGTAATACTAAATATAGATCAATTAAGTCAACGAAAATTTTAAATTTTAAGATTTCTTAATAATTATGTCGCTTTACAAATATCGTCAAAATTATTACCAACATTTTTTACCCGAGGTTAAACATGTCACTTGTAGGAGGTTAAAATCTTAGGAAGAGTTTGCGGTTAATTTAGATCTCATAGAGTTGGAAGGATTAATATTGATAGTTGTACACAAAAATTATCTACTTTATACAAACAAAACTTCAATTTACTAAAATGATTGGAAAAAAATAAACATAGTATATGCCCAATCTAATTATTGAAATTACTATTCACACACAAAAATTATTATAATCATTAACACATACTCCTTTAGAAATCAAATGTAAACACAAAAATATATTTGAAAATTTTTATGTATCTTATCTAAATTTTAAATCAAATACATTTATTTTTATAATATTATCTTTGTTGATATTTTTTTTGGATGAAATTTATTGTTTAAATTATTTGTTTTGGTTGACTAATAATAAATTTTTATTATAATATTGAAGTGGATTTTTTTTTCTCTAAGTTAATTGAAGACAATTTTTCTCATAATCTAAATTTTTGTTAATAAAATTCGGTAGAGTAAAAAAAACTCAATACTTTAGTTGAATTGCCTTTTATCCACGAAAGCATCTTTGATGTGTTTTTGTTGTACGAATACAACATGTGATCTATCGTAGATTAGTGTTTAAAAGTCATTTGAAACTCTAATAATGATCAGTAATACGTCTCAAAAGTATAAATTTATGGCCCTTCTTACTTACAATTGAGACGATGACTTAATTGACGTCGGTTAAACAAGTTTAATATGAGGACACATATTCGTTTTTCTTTAATTTTATCAAATTAAATATCATTCAAGTCACTTTTTTGAATACGAGAATAAGATCGAATATGAGAATAAGGAGAAATTATAAACTTCTACTTCTATAAAAACAACTTATATTATCATTAAAAGTTTAATCAATTTTAGGCATTAGCACATATCACTTATCTTTGAATTGTCTTTTCTTCTACCAACTTAGAAGTTAAAGTTTGAAAGAAAAAAAATACACATATTGTACCAAACCAAAAAGGAGGAGAAAAAAGACCAAATACTTTGGTGATTGGTCACGTGCTTGAATGTTATTTGCGGAATTCACTTGTGATTCACTCTATGATGTTGATTATATATAAGACTAAATCATTGGCTCAAATTAAGTTAGCTAATGAAATTCAAACGTCAAACTTATAAAATGAGAAAACAAAAACTTTATGTAAAGTAAAATTTCTCCAAAAGGAATGCCTTTGTACACAAGGGATGTAAGTAAGGAGGAGCCCACTTCAAAATAGGATAATAATTATATTTGACAGCTTGTAGAGGATCAAACTTTGATTTTAGAACTCAATACTAATTAATTAAGAGTTTATAATTTGATGCATTATCATCAATTAGATGTGACTTTAGAAGTAAATATATAACCCAATGAAAAATGTTAGCAAATTAATTATGTTTTATGAAGAATGTCGGATTTGATCCTGACGCTAATATTTACCTCTTTAAATAATTAATAATTACTTATAAAAAAAAATCATATATATTTAATTATTTTGACCGGTATATGAATTAAATTTATTAACTAATCCTATTCTTTAAGAGGATTAATTAATTAATCCTACTTATTGGCTTAGTAATCTTAAAACCAATTTTCTTTTAGTACAAAAAATCTCTAAAGCAATTTGAGTTGCACAGTTTAACCAACTACCCACTCTAACACTAATAACATACCCACTCCATTATCATTTATATTAACACTCTTTATATCTCACATACCAAACTTGGATTGGAAATATTTTATTAATTCCCCACATGAATCATTCTAGCTTGCATACAAAGACAAACAAGAACCTAAATATAACCCCCTAATAATAGCCTCCCTATTCATATCTAGGCTACTATTTGGTCTATGAAACATTAGAAATATCTAAATTACATACAACAACAAAAATTGAGTTTAAGAAGAAATGAGAAATCATATAGAGAGATTAGTAGTTCTTCCTTTTTCTTTCAAGTGTGCTTCACATTCAAGTGTGGAATTAGGTGTACAAAAAGGATCAAAAATAGATTCAAAAGACTCAATTGTTTCAAGTAATTTCTCCTCTCTTGCTATCTACACCTACCTTTTTATGTTCACTAAATTATCTTTAATTCTTAGGTGATTGGAGTTATATGTGTAATTTGAAATATTATTTTGTTATGCAAGGAAGACAAGAAGGACAAGTGATCACAACCAAAATCAAAAGAAAAGGGTCTTCTGGATTTTTTGTTCTACCAAAGCCTAATGTAGCTAAAGGCATACAGCGATTGATCAAGGGTATCAAGAGTTTATCTCAATTATTTTGTGAGTCTAACAATTTCTACTTTTATTTTATTTTTTTTGCATTTTCTTGTTGGAAATTATGAGTTTTTTTTATTTTTTTTAACTTGTAAATGGAATTTTGGTTTCTTCCAATACATGATAGATAATCAAATTAAGAAACATATAAATCATTTTTTAAATGCATAGTTTATGTTAGGTGCATTCTTTCCTTCCGATATATGATTTTCTCTGTTATTAGGTCTTTTTCGTTTTTATTTGCACTATAGTTATTTTTACTAAGGCTATATTTGGCAAAAAGTAATGGACGAAAGATAAGCTAATCGGTAGCAACTGAGTTTACAGTAGATAGTAGGTAAATCAAAAGTTGAATAAAAAAAAAAACATAAAATGATATTAGTGTATGAAAAAGTAGTATAAGCCAGGGGAAAAAGGTCTAATTAAGCTTGTGAGAGCAAATTGTTATTAACCAAATATATACTTAAATCATACAAATTTATATAGTAGAAGATATTTGTTGTAAACTAGCATTTTAAATTTGCCCAAACAGTATGGGCTGTATTGCTTCACTTTTAGAATTGAAAATACAAGACATGCTTTGTATTGATCAGGAACATTTTTTTATATTTTTATCTCCAATAGATTTCCTCAATCAAAGATAATATTTTTTAGACACAGACTTAAAATGCGTGTGCCTCTCAATAAAATTTGAGTTATGGTTCCACACGTTATAAAAATTTAGTCGTTTTTATTAAACTCAACCATACTTGTATTGTATGTAGTTTTAGAAAATTAAAATTTTATTTGGTTAAAATACAACAAATACACTTTGTTTATATAATATATTTTTTGAGATAAAAACTTAAAATACGTGTCTCTTCCAATAAAATTCGAGTCATGATTCCACGCGTTATAAAAGTTTAGTCTTTTTTACTAAACTCAACCTTTCAACTAGTTTATATATATATTTTTTACGTTAACTCTACTGGTTTATATTTGTGTTACAGTGAAAGTAAAGTATGATAACACGTTTGTGTGAATTTTTCTTACACAGCTATTTGTAATATATTGAATATTGTGTTCATTTTTTAATTTATTTATAGTTTATAAAGAGAATATTGAAGAGATGGAGCCTGATATGGAAATCGGATATCCAACGGATGTGAAGCACGTAACACATATTGGTTTTGATGGGTCAACCACCACAAATAATGTTAAGGGTTGGGACAATCTTAAGCCACCTGAATTACTCTCTTTATCTCCAATTACATTCAAGCAATTTGAATTGGCCATGGCTACCCAAACTCACCAACCACTCATTCATGATTCTTCCCCCAAATTGTGATTAAAATATTTGTGGGACTCATTATTGTGATTAAGTTTCTTCTAATTGTAGATTAATGATCATATGGTTGATAATGATGTATCTAGGAATTCACATGGTGCACAAAATGGAAATTCATGAACATTTGTTACCTTTGTTATCTTAGTTTTGGGAATTTGAATTAACAATAGTGACTCCAGTGCAATCGATACATTAGGATTTTTTTTTATTAAGATTAGCCAGTTTATATTTTAAGTTCGGATTTTAACTATTTTTAAATTTAAAATTTAAGCTTAAAATTTGGATCGTTTGATCTTAATCGAACGGATTTGATGTGCTTGATTGCACTGCAGTTGGAGGGGGGTCGATTGCAGTGAATCTCGGTCCTTTGTTCTAAACGGTTCTTGAGATTATCTATGAGTTTCATTGTTTTTTTCAATGTGAAGTGGAGGCAACATTGGAACGATCAATAAGAACCTATAATATATAGTCTACATCAAGTTCAAATTACATCGGAAATTTTATAAATAAACAAGGTTAATTTTTTTAGAAGTTTGTTTAGCTATAAAATGGCAGGTTACAAATCATAGAATTTTTTTAAAAAAAACTTATCATCCTAACTTACTATTTTTTTACAAGAAACAAATTTCATTCAATAAAAATAAATAAGGTCAATACAACACTATATTGAAATAAAATGTGTTGGGACACTCTCCATCCACATATTAAATCTATAACATATAACAAGGCCTACAAGATATGCAACAACAAAACACATAGATAGAACAAATGCCAAAAGAGTTTTGCCAAACCAAAAGCTTTGTCTTAACGCCAAAGTCAATTTCTTACAAACACGGTTTTTGAAAAAGAAAAAAAAAAGAAAAGAGGATCCATAGTCTTTAAACATATTTAGTTACAAATCATTTTTGGCTTATGGAAGTTCATATCGACATAAAGTGGTCTCAGATATGACCAATCTAACCACATGCTCAGGAGCTATTTGAAGGGTGGAGATGATGTCAATATTAGTGGCACTACCAATAGCATTGAACCCAAAATGTATTTCCAAGAAGCCAAACATTTAGGGAGCTTTCCATCAGAAACAATGGATACAAACTTAAAAAAGTCTAAAAGTAACACTAAGAACAACATGCAAAATAGTAGACATAACAAGAAAAACACCCCAAAATATATAGTTATTAAATCTCAAACCCATTAGCGGTAAAGAGATCAAGCCATACAAATGTCATGGTGGCTTTAGATATAGTTGCTTTGAACCCGTTGTTGCAATTGGGGAAGCGACCATGGGAGTGGTAGGTAGGGGTGGTTTAGGGGGAGGTTCTGTTGGATCTTTTGTTCGGAGTATGTTCCAAATCTTGAACAAGAAGAAGATGAAATTGATGATGATGATGAAGGTTGTATAAATAAATTCCAAAGCGTGTGTGTCACGCTAAGCTTTAGGTTCGATTTACCCCCACCAATCTATGTATATTGTATACAAAAGGGTTAACCGACGAAACCCCTTCATGATACTTTGGAATCCTTGAAGTGAATTGCACATTCACATCAAGCCTATCGATCAATTATAGTTTACAGAATAAAGTTTCTTCATTTACTCTTGTGCACTAGAGAAAAGAAGAAATGACTCATAAATATTTTTGACAGAAATTTGACTCATGTAAACATGAAATTCGTGTTCTTCTTCTTTCTCTAAAGTGTCTCTATTTATAGAGAAACTCATATCAATTGGTGAAAGAAAACAACTCTTGAAAAAGTTTGTAACCCTTGATAACTTAACAGATGCATTGGTTTGATGGCTAATAGATGCATTAAATCCAAGCATTGCAACCACTTGACCAAATGATACATTAAATTATTTAATTTTGCTATATTAATATAGCTAAAAGAGAATTTCAAATATATTTTGGAAATTTCCCTCACACGTTTCACCGGAGAAGAAATTATGGCGGTGAGTGACGGTGATGAGATCCTATGATGTTATCCATTTACAAGAAGAATTTATTTATTAATGGAATAAAAAGAACCAAATTAATTTTGGTTGAAAATGTCATTTTGGTAGGTGATAAACTATTTGTTTAGTTTTGGCTATATTTTGAGCTCTAGATGTTCGACTAATATGATCTTTGATTCATTGGAAAGCTTAGAGAATTATCTACAATTTATGTTTTACAATCAAGAGCAAAATCAACTTCTTTCTTGGTGGAAAATGAACTTAAAGTTGATGACGTGATTATGATGAGTGGGTTGAAGTTTTTATTTTGTTAATTTAAATTAAAATAAATAGCAGGATGATTCATGAGGTATGAGTGGTACCCGAGTGTAGCACAAAAGAAGGTGTAGAAACACTTTATTAGTGTATAAGAAGTAACTCTTGATTTTTCTTGTTGAATGTGACTCTTAAGTTTCTTATGTTATTATTGTAACCACGTTTTCATTAATTCTAGACAAGGTAATTAGTGCAGCCACTAGACAAGACAATAAGTGCAACCACTAGGAATTGATGTTAGTTTATTGTGGTATTTGCCTTACTTGTAGTCAGCCAAAGGAAGCCTTTCTTATATATAGGAGGCAACTTGCATATTAAAAGGGAGAGTAATTTTTTTGAAAAATTACACTTGTGTGTTTGTGAGAGTTTTGTCTCTTTTTGATTTTGGATTGGACCACCCTTTTGATCTTATGAAGAAACCACATTTCTTTGTGGTGATCATTCACTTAAGGTTTGAATTGTGTTGATCCTTTTAAACTTTTTCTTTTAATTAGTTCTTTATCAAAAGCTTATCTTCATTTTAACACAACTAAGTAAGAAAGATTGAAGATAAGACAAAAAATATAGAGATAAAGGAGAAGAAAAACACAAAAGTATTTTAATAGTAGTTCGCAACAATTGTTGCTACATATAGTTCTCCTTTAAAGAGAGGTTTGACCCTAATACAGTCAAAGACTAAATCCACTAAAAAATAGAGTATATTATCTACCTCTCCAGATGTTTAGTATTGTTTGTCAAAGCCTCTTCAGACTCCGAGGAAGGTTTACAAGAGGAAGGGAAAAGTGAGGCCAATAGAGGAGACTACGAGTTAGTTAGTGGGTTAGCTAGGTGATTTAGAGAGAATTGGTGGAGGGGGACTTTTGCACATTGTAAGTAATTCTATTATGAGATAATATCTCTCTGGTAGGAGTCTTTGAATCTAAGTTACCATTTATAGGTTGTAGATCCTTTGAGCTAACCATTTTCATAAATAATATACAATTTCATTAATCTAAATTTTGCAATTCAATCACTATTGGTGACACGATTCGTAGCATAATATCAAGAATCCAATAGATACATGTATAAGCAATTGTACCAGAAATTTTAATCTAAATGAATCCATATGTTCTCTATGGTGAATCTTTCCCATAGTTCATCTCAAAGACCTTTGGATCACCAATGTATACAACATTGAGTGGAATTGCAGCATTGAGGATTATGTTCATTCAAGAGATTACCATGATATCGTACATTTTCCATGCTACAAAATATGAATCATCGTCATCATTAGGAATAGATAAATTTCCATTGATGAACCTTAATTTATTTATTTTATTTGGGATATGTAACTTGTTAGAGAGCTATAAACACGTCAATGTTGATGTTAATTGACGTAATGTTTTTGTACGATTTAATTAGAAAATGGTTTTAAAGGAAATATATTTGAAGAATAGACATAGCAAATGAGATACACCCAATTTGAATGCTATTCTAGAAGAATTTTATGGTGGCATCAATCAAAGTTCTTCTAATACTTCAAATGGGTTGAATATTCATTGTTTATTTTTTTGAACAGGCCAAAAGAAGACATTTCATTAACCATGGCACAACAAATGCCATAAATGTTATAGGAAGTAAATCCAAGGCAACTAAGCCTATCAAATCATGCCCAGAGTTACATCAATTCCATATACCCAATTTCCTAATACCAATACAAGAAGTGAAAAGCCCCTTGCTCGTACTAATTCAAAATAGAAAATATTGAGTAACTAATACACATCATGAAAAAGAAATCACAAACCAGAGGCAGAAACAAAAAAGCAATTAAATCCTCTATCATTTTCACGCCCCTCTGAATCTCTAATAAAACTCTTGTGCAATAATGGTTTGTTTAAGCTGCAAAATACACAAATATCTCAGTAACATCAAACAAGATATAGTCCCAAACATTCCAGAGGGTTTAAAAGCACTTTAATTTATTGAGTAATTGAATCCTTTCACCTTGCTTTTTAGCCACTTCCAAGAAATCTTGACATCATCAACTCATTTGTCCACCACATCTGTTGCGCTCTATTCTTAAATATTTTATTATTGCAAACTTTCCAAATCACCCATATGCAAGCAAACCAGATAACATTGAACCTCTCCATCCGAACCCTTCCACCTTTCCCCAATCCCGCAAATTGACGCAAATTAGTCAAAGCCACATTGTAAGTAGCACATTTATAAAATAGATGTTTAACATTTTCCTGTACTTCACAACCATTTGCACAAAAAGAGTGATTAACATTTAGTACTCCTCTTCTACATAGATTATCTCTTGTCTGAATTTATTAGAACTGTTGTTCCCTCTTTCTTAAGCATTTCATGTTTTAGTTACAAGTTGGTTATTTAGTCTAGCTGTTGTTAGTTATTATGTTACATCAGTTAGTTAGAATTGTATTTAGTTAGTTTCGTTTGTAATTTGTATATAAGCCAGTAGATGGGAATACCCATTTCAAGAGATGTACAATGAGTAATTCACATTCAATAAAATTGATTTATACTATTCATAATACATGAATTTCATTCCATTTTCAATGTTCATCTTCCAATTGTGCAATCTTGAATATGGTATTAGAAATTTTTCTTTCTCAAGCATTTTTCTTCTCAATCATGGAAGACAACATGGAAAACAACGCCAATCCTTCTTCATCGCGAATTCTAACAACCCTGAGCTCGTTCTCGCTACTCATCCTTTCATCGGTGAAAACTATGGATCTTTGTGTCGAGCCATGAAAATGGCTCTTATTTGTCACAATAAACTTGGTTTCGCCGATGACTTGATCCATCAATCACCAAAATACGATCCTCATTTTCTTCCTTGGAGGCGCTACAATAGCACTGTTGCATCTTGGATCCTTAATTTCATTTCCAATGAATTCCAGGCTTTAGCGATCTATTTGAATTCTTCAAATGAGATTTGGAATGATTTCCACATGCAATTTCACCAAAACAATGGTTTGAAGGCCTTCCATCTCAAGAAATAACTCGTCAATTGCCATCAAGATTCTCTTTTTGTTTGCAATTATTTCACCAAATTCAAAGCATTATGGGAAGAACTTGGTGAATTTCGTCCAACTCATTCATGCAATTGCGGTGGTGTTCAACCCTTGGTCGATTTTCTCCAACAAGAATATATTTTGACTTTTCTCATGGGACTAAATGATTCTTTTAGCCAGATACAGGGTCAAATCCTTTTTATTGATATACTACCTCTCATTAATCGCGTATTGGCCCTATTTACGCAAGATGAAAAGTAGCATCATGTTGGCTCTACCTCTCAATACACATATTCACCTTTGGCCTTTGTTGTTTCGAGAAAACAATCAAACCCTAAGAGTAAACATGATCCTCTCAAATGCTCGCATTTGTGTTTGTTGGGCCACACAAAGAAGAAGTGTTTCAAGATTCATGGATATCCTATAGGTTACAAGAACCCTAAATCTAGAACCTTTTTCCAGGCTCATATGGATATCCTCAGGTTGGCTCTACCTCTCAATACACATATTCACCTTTGGCCTTTGTTGTTTAGGGAAAACAATCAAACCCTAAGAGTAAACATGATCGTCTCAAATGCTCGCATTTGTGTTTGCTGGGCCACACAAAGAAGAAGTGTTTCAAGATTCATGGATATCCTCCGGGTTACAAGAACCCTAAATCTAGAACCTTTTTCCAGGCTCATATAGGTCGTGTTGCTGCCCTCGTCTCCAATAAGCCTGAGGAAGGCATTGATATAAGTTTATCTTGTTTTGAACACATTTCTTTTAATTGTTTTATTTCTCATTCTTCTTTTGTTGGTGCTTGAATTGTGGATTCATGTGCCACATCCCATATTGCAACCAACTTGAATCAATTTTCCTTTTAGGTTTCTTTATCTTACACTTTTGTTACTCTTCCCAAAAAAGCACAAGTTAGGGTTCTTTTTATTGGTTGTGTTAACCCAAACTCTCAACTTCAAATCCTACGTGTTCTTTATATTCCATAATTTACTATCACTATTCTATTTGTTTGTGCTTTGGCTAGAGATTTCAAATTTCTCTAGCTTTCTATGATTCTCAGTTTGTTATTCAGGAGCCTCTACATCAAAATATGGTTGGCAAAGGTAACATGTTTCAAGGATTATAACTCTATGTTAATGACTTTACAATTGACACCCTTGTCATTGTATTTGCCTTTGATAAAAGCTTGTCAATGCTATTTTACAATTTTCTTACGTTTGTAATAAATTTCCAAATAATGCTATTCATAATTATTGTTCTATTAGACATAATCGTAGCCTATCATGACATTCTCGTTTAAGATATTTATCTGATAATGTATTTAGAATTAAAATACATTTTGATGTTTCTTTTTACTATTCTTCTCACTTTTTTGGCATTTGTCCCTTGAAAAAATTCCACAGGCTTTCTTTTAAGTCTTTGAACAAATTTTATGATGATTGCTTCGATATGATTCATTATGACATATGGGGACCTTTTGATCTTACTACTTATGATAATAAGTCTTATTTTTTTACTATAGTGGATGATCATAGTAGATTCACATGGTTGTATTTGTTGAAGTATAAATTTGTGGCCACTAATAAGATTAAAAAAAAATTATTGTGGTGAAAACTCAATTGGGTAAACATATAAAATCTATGCGTACTGATAATGCAAAGGAATTGGATTTAACTAGTTTTCTGTAGGAACTGAGTACTCTGCACTAATTCTCATGTCTTCAACAAAACTCGGTTTTTAAGAGAAAGCAACATCACCTGTTGAATGTAGCCAAAGCACTTCCTTTTCAATCCTTGATTCCCATCAAATTTTTTGTCTCTACTGCAGCTCATATAATAAACAGAGTTCCTTCATTAAATCTGAAAAACTTGTCCCCTAATGAACTATTTTATTGCAAAATGCCTTCATATGATCACCTTAGAGTTTTTGGTTGTTTGACATATTTGCTACTATTCCATAATTTACTAACAAGTTGTATGATATTTCCACAAGAAAATTTATCATTTCAAGATATGTAGTTTTTCATAAGACCATTTTCCCTTTCCATAACATGCCTGCAACTGATGGTGATCCTAATTTCCTACCTCCAAAAGTGATTCCTTGCCCAATTCCTGATCACATGTCTGCTGATGGCTATGCTAATCATGATGATCTAGATATTTCACCATTTAATGATGAAAATTGTGCAGATGATGATGATTCCATATATAATGTTGTTGACTTTCTAGATTGTGAGAGTCATACCAATCTTAGAAGATCCACCAGAAGACATGTTGTTCCAGCATACTTAGATGACTACAAATGTAATGTTGTTTATCCCATACATCATCACCATAACTATTCAAGACTATCGCAGGCCTACAAAAATTATGTGATGCAAGTTGCCATTATTTATGAATCTCAATTTTATCATCAAGTTGTCAAACATGAGGAGTGGAGAAAGGCTACGGCAACAAAATTGGCAACCCTGAAAGTTGTTCCCTTGCCAGCAGGGAAAAAAGCTATAGGGTGCATATGGGTCTATAAGACAAAATTCAAAGCAGTTGGTACTTTGGACATGCATAAAGCTAGATTGGTGACAAAAGGCTATACATAGCAAGTTCGCATATATTTTTTAAGCATATTATTGTTAGTGGCAAAGCTGACGACAGTGAGAGTACTGCTTACATCAACAGCTCAACAAGGTTGGAAGTTGTTGCAATTAGACGTGAATAATGTGTTCTTGAATGGAAAATTAGATGAAGAGATATTAATGGAATTTCCACCAAGTTATTCAGTTGTTGGGGAGACGTAGAATATGGCATGTAGACTTCATAAGTTACTGCATAGATTGTGACAGACTTGGAGGCAGTGGTTTCAATGTTTTCCTCTATAATTTTGCGACATGGATTCACCAAAAGCGTTGTAGTCTCCTCCTTGTTCACTAAAGGTTCGGGTGCCACTCTTGTTATACTCTTAATTGATGTAGATGAAATTATACTTGCAAGTCATAGTCAGTCCATGCTCCAACACAGTCAGCATACTTTAAAAAGTCATTTCAAGCTCAAAATGTTAGGGGATCTGAAGTACTTTTTGGGATTATAAATTGCAAAATCGTCACAGGGTATACACCTATGTCAGAGAAAGTATACTATACAGCTTCTTGAGGATACATGTTTCTTGGGAGTAAAGCCATCAGCCACCCCCATGGATCCAAATATTCCTTTGATAGAAGACGCTTCAGAATTATTATATCCATTCATGTATAGACGATTGATAGGAAGATTGATGTACCTTACTGTTTCAAGGCCATACATTTCTTTCTCAATGAACAAGTTAAATTAGTATATGAATAAGCCCAACAAGAAGCACCTTTTGACTGTGGACCAAATCTTATAGTATCTAAAGACATCTCCAAGATTAGGACTTATGTTTTATGCAGTTCCATCACTCAAAGTTTCTATATATGTAGATGTAGATTGGGGGAGTTGCACTACTACTAGAAGGCCAGCAACAGGATTTTGTGTCTTTCTTGGTGAGTCCATAATATCTTAGAAATATAAAAAGAAGCCAACAGTGGCTAGATCTTCTGCAGAGTCAGAATATAGGTTGCAAATTTGACATCTGAAATACTTTGATTAAAATAATTACTTAAAGATTTTGAAATACAAGTTTCCAAATGTAATAGTTTTTACCGATAGCATATCAACTATACATCTTGCTTCAAATACAACCACTCATGAGAGATCAAAGCATATAGACATAGACTATCACTTTATTAGAGAGCATATTTGTTATGGTTTTCTCAAGTTTATCGATGTGCCTTCCAATTATTGGGTTTTTCAAGATTCATTGGTACTCATTTATTAGTTGAGCTCCTATGTATCATGGCCTTAGTTTAGCCCGAGAAAAAAACTACCTGAATATTGTCATAGAGTTGATTTCACGTCAACCTTAGCCCTGGTTATGAGAGTTTCCAACCTCACCATCCTCTTGTTGCTTTGATCAACCGCTTTAAGGAGTTCATTGACATGAATTGGAATTTTTCTTTTGTTTAGAGAAGAAAATCAATGTGCAGATGGATTAGTACAACATGGATAATATATGCTTTATCAATTGAAATTGACGAGTAATTATTACTTTCATTCACATCTAATGTGATTTCTTTTGGGGAAAAAAAATCTAATGTGATTGAAACCCAAGTCGAAAATTTCTCAATTGATAGTTGATACATAAATTTTAGGGTTAAATTTATAGAGGACTAAAAAACCAATAAAGTTATAGAGATAAAAAAACATATTTAATCTTAAATTTTAATAAATCAAATCGGTGGTTTTTTTAATTTTTTTTTTTTATAGATAGTGATTTTAGTTTTTTAAAAATCTAGCTGTAAAACTCACTTACATGAAATATGGAGAAGTATGGATATTATGATCTAAATCCACATATCAATATATCAAATCAAATATTTTTTATACCTACCATTTGAGTTTGTACTAATCGTCAATAACACTAGCGAAGATCATGCCTACAACCTACGAGTGTAATATATATCATTTTACCACCAGAACAAACCATTAAAATTATATAGTGATTCTTTCTAAACTATACACATACTAGTATGTGTATTTCTTAAGCGGAACCACTTCTTTCTTTTTAGCTTTTTCTTCTCTTTTAGGCCTTTTTTGACCTAAAATGACTCATCTAACTCGTTTTTCTTTCATTTTAATTAAATAAGTGGTTTCCACAAATATTTAGGTTTTTCTCGTTTTGTTTGAGATTCTATTGTCTGAGTGTGATGTTATTTTGTTCATTGTCTTATTACGGCGTTTTAATTTCTCGTCTCATTGCAACGTTTTTATTAGATTATATACAAAAGAAATATAATAAATAACCTTATTATTATTATTATTATTATTATTATTATTATTATTATTATTATTATTATTGTTGTTATTGAATTATCTGATACAACATACACTTTGAAGTGTATATATAGATGGCATAGTAACAACCATCTAAATAACTATAAAGAAAAAAATATACAATTAAGTCTCTAACAATATAATGATGAAAGACTAAGTCAAAAATTAAACTGAGTATTATCTAATTTTAGTTTGTTTTATAATAATTTTAGCCAGTATAATAATACTAAGTCAATATAATAATTTTAGTTTGTTTTAAATTTATACTTTGTGTGTTTGTTGAAATATTTAAGAAGAACTCGTTTAACCAATACTCTATTTTGAGTAAGGGTTTATAAAGGCTATTACCAAATTCAACTTTCTCTCAACCTTACAATACGACTTGTCAACATGTGGTTGAATTCGTGATGTCAAAAACCATCTATAGTCGATATGAGCAAACACCAACAAATATTTTTTCCGTAGATGAATGAGTTTAAAGACAATAATTTTTACCATTTCATCTAGACAAAATAAAAATTAATGCAAGATACTTAACGATATCAATATGCTGTCAGTTAAGTTAAGTCTTACTAGTTTTGTATTATTTTTTTTACCATTTAACTATATGTTAAAGAATTTAATTATTATTAAGATTAAAATTTAAATTTATTAATTTTTGATTAGCTTTTGAAATATTTATTTATATCGTTAACGTGTTGTTTTTTTAGTTCTACTATTTTCATATTTAAATGAAGCTTATTTTCCCGTAACAAAATTGTGCATTCCTTACTCTCAATTTCTTATGTATAAAAAAAAAATGGTTTGGACGTGACACTCAATTTTATTTTCGCGACATAGACAGACAAACAACCAATCGAACAAAACATAACAAAAAACGAAGGGCAATATCGTCATTTCACAATGCCACCTCAGCTGTCGGTGGAGAAACCCAGTTGTTCCTTGCCTCCAGCCAGTCTGTTCTCTCACTTCCTAATTACTTAAACATTCCTGTCCCCACACATTCCACATACACCCCATCATCCACCGTTCATCACCCCCTCACCACATTAAAAAATCTCACTAACTAACCTCTCACATTACTCATTCTCTCTCTGATTCCACTTCAGAGACCCAAAATGGCAAACCAAAACGCCGTCGTTTTACTCCTCGCTTTCGTTATTCTCCTCACCGACGTAGCAACAACCGTTCAAGGCGATTCAACAACAAAAACGCTAGTCAAATACAAACACGGAAAAAAATACTGTGATAAAGGATGGGAATGTAAAGGTTGGTCGATTTACTGTTGTAATTTAACGATAACTGATTATTTTCAAACGTATCAGTTTGAGAATCTGTTTTCGAAGAGAAACTCGCCGGTTGCACATGCCGTTGGATTTTGGGATTATCATTCTTTTATTGCCGCTGCTTCGGTTTTCGAGCCGCAGGGTTTTGGTACCGCTGGGAAGAATAAGACTTTTCAGATGATGGAAATTGCTGCTTTCCTTGGACATGTTGGCAGCAAAACCTCTTGTAAGTTTTTTATTGTTTAGTAAATAAATATATTCAATTTACTAAGCTAGAATTTCTTTTTTCTTTTTTTTTTTTGGCATTTTTGGTTGTTCTTGAGTATAATTAATTAATTTTAGTCTAAAATTGATTCTAACTAAGCTAGATGGTTAGATCTGTAGCTTTTGACTCCAATGTTTTATAAACCACTTTACAATTCTTTTTTAATTAAAATCAATTTTAGTCGCTGCATACCTTGTGGAAATATTTTTTTGTGTTTTTATGTTAAGTAAATATGTTTAATTTAGTGTATGGTTGGTTTCACTTTTCGAAGAGTGAAAATTGATTGTAGATGCCTAGAATTGATTTTTTATTTTTGTGAATGGTTGATTGTTTTTTAGTAGCATTAATTTTACTTTCTTAATTGATTCTAACTTCAAATTAGGATTTATAGTTTTTGAATCTAAATGTGATTTTTATCCTACAATTCACTTTTACGTAAGTATTCAAACATAAATCTCTAATTAACTAAAATCATAATTTAGTTAAAATTGATTCTAACATAAATCTCTTATTAACTAAAATCATAATTTAGTTAAAATTGATTCTAACTTGAAGTTAGATGTCTAGATCTGGAGCTTTTGACTTCAAACGTTTTACCGGAAAATTTATTATTAAACTCACTTTGAATGTATCCAAATATAAACCACTTTACAACTCTAAAATCAATTTTTGTCACCGCAGAACCAAACACTTGTGCTGAAATTTTAGGAATTGTAAATTTAATTCTCTATATTAATGATTATTGAAAGATAGTGTATGAAATTGCAAAATGTGATCTGATTCGTTTGGTTTTAGTTGGTAGTTGTAGGTAGAGCTGTCAATAAAGCCCTAAAGTCTAAACCCCTTAAAAAATCTCCTACTAAGTCCCTAATATTAGGCCCTTATTGAAATAAATTTTTTAATTCCCCGTCCATTATTTCACTATTTTTTGTGGGCTTAAGTAAGGGGTTCATAGGCTCTATGTTTTGTTAATTGAAATTTTTTTCTTGAAAAATTTTTGAAATTTATTTTTCTCGAAAAAATTTCTCAAAAAAATCTAAGACATTTTTTTTTTGGAAAAATTTTAAATCATTTTTTTCTCAAAAAATTATTTTTCTCGAATAAAAAAGATTTCGAGAAAAAAATCAAAAAAGATTTTGTCGATATTTTTTATAAAAAAAATTTGAAAAAGTGGGCTTATAGGTCCCACTAAGCCCACAAAATTTTAGGGGCTTCCTTTTTTGGGGTCTTTTTAACTATGAAAATTTTTGCCCCTCCAACATGTGAACTAAGACCAATAATTAGTGGACTTGTGAAATTGACACCTATAGTTGTAGGGATTATTACAATATTAAGTAAGTAATGTTTGGTATGTACATTTGATTGTAATAATCCCTACAATTTTATGGATCATTTTAGCATATATGTTTGGTCAAAATGATCTGGTTAATTGACATTTTGCAATTTTATGTATCATTTTGGAATATTAATAATTTGAGATACTAGGTTGATAGGATCTTTTATTTTCGAGGACTAAATTGGATATTTAGTTGTGTGTTTGTAGTGAAGTGATTAATGGAATTGTGTTTTGTGATTTGGTTGCTATGTTTGGTTTGGTTTGTTTTACTTTGTGTGTTTGTTTCGTTTGATTTAATATTGTAAGGGGAAAACGATTATGATTAATTAGGGTTATTGTGGTAAATTTTGTGATTGGATTAGCTTTAAGCAAACAAATTTGAGATCAAAACAAAAAATAATGATGGAATTTTTTTATATTATTTTTAAGTGTATTGGAGAAGATCTTAGATCCGAGTCTACAATGTTTGAAATTTTTGGTGGATTGGATTGTTGTTATCTGCTTGATTGGTGTGTTGCATATCTTGATTTGTTGATTGATTCCTCTTTTTTTTTTTGTTAGGTTGATATCATTACTGAGAGAGATGATGATGTGCTAACTTTTCAGTTGTAGTTGTATGGTTGCTAGTGAATTTTGTAAAGAATTGAGTTTTTGTTGTTGTTGTCGTCTTGATTAATGATTGACATGTGGCATATTTGTCAGTAAGATAGAAACCTATGTAGTTGAGGGAAGATTGAGGAGCAGAGCGGCCGACCCAGCCGCTACGCCGAAGTTTAGGATAACAATTCAAGAAATTTATACTTTGTACCACACACGCATAAAAGTAGAATAATACACTAAATTAAAGACATATTCATAACTAATAATAAAACTTTCTTACAAAGCTAATATTTTTTAGGGTAAAATGACCAAAACGTCCAAAAACTATAAGTCGAGTTTTTAAAGGAGCTTCACTGTAGCTACCTAGTGGCCGCTACTAAAAATGCAACATAACAGGATTTCATGTAGCATGCAACTTCACTATAGCGGTTGCTGTTGACTAGAGATATAAAATGTGTTTGGTGAAAGTTCATTTATTTGTGGGATCTGGCTTAGGTTTATCATTTGTATAGTGGAACTTGGATAATGGTTCAGTGATTGATTTGGTTATGTTTTAATTTTGTTTATTTGAATGTTTATTGTTCTTGTAATGCTGATGCCAGGTGGATATGGAGTGGCAACTGGAGGACCTTTGGCCTGGGGTCTTTGTTACAATCATGAAATGAGTCCTAGCCAGACATATTGTGACGACTATTACAAATTCACATACCCCTGCACTCCCGGTGCTGAATACTACGGACGTGGAGCCATTCCTATTTATTGGTATGTATACGTCTAACACTACTAAATACTGATAATAGAACTTCTTTCGTTTGTTTTTTTTGCCAAAAAGGTAGCTACTAAATACTGATATATTTAAACATTGAGACTTCCCTAACATTCCTGACCGGTGTGCCAAATTAATCAGACCCGATGAAGGTTAATATTTAATCAAACTTGCAAGATTATTTGTTTATCGGTGATGACAATAACATCCCCTCATCTGTGAAAAATGGACAGCATTTGGATTCTGGTGCTCTTAATATATCAGTTCATCCTAAGAACCTCAATAACTGTGATCATTGAACTTGATTTAAAAAAATAAGTTACGGCTTGAACTTTGTTTGTTGTGTAAATGTCACATTTGACCCATATGATTAGAAGTGGTGAAAGCCTTCAAGATATGGCTTAAACTATCATATTGTACGTTATGTAAGTTTCTGTTGTCTCAATGTGTTGGATATTTGATCATATCGGTAAGATTACAATAATGACACGATTATGTAGCATGTCTGTCAAGTGTTTAAGGCAAAGATGAAATTTCTGTGAAGATTCAAACCCAAATTGCATGCACACTTCTATAAAAAATAGTTGTAGTTATATGTAATGGAACTGGTTTTACTTGAAATGTAGAATATGCATCTAGAAAAATATTGTCTTGAAATGATTGCATGGTTTATGACTGTACAATATAGGAACTACAATTATGGAGCTGCAGGAGAGGCTTTGAAGGTGAATCTACTTGACCATCCAGAATACATAGAGCAGAATGCAACCCTAGCTTTCCAAGCTGCAATGTGGAGATGGATGACACCAATCAAAAAATCACAACCCTCTGCCCACGATATCTTCGTTGGCAACTGGAAGCCTAGCAAGAATGACACAATGGAGAAACGGTTTCCAGGTTTTGGCTCTACAATGAATGTTCTCTATGGTGATAGTGTTTGCGGACAGGGTGATGTTGACGCGATGAACAATATCGTTTCTCATTACCTATATTATCTCGACCTTCTTGGTGTTGGTCGTGAACAAGCTGGACCCCATGAGTTCCTCACATGTGGTGAGCAGGTTCCTTTCAACCCATCCTCCAAATCTGCATCGTCTTGAATTAGATCATGTTTATCAGCATATGATATTGTTGTGCCTATACCTTTGAAAATGGTAAGATAATAAGTGTTCTTAAAGTTATTGGCAATGCAATAATTTTGAACTGTGTGGCAGTGTGCGAATTCTTTATATAGTTTTTTATTTGTTGTTGTGTAGAAGTATAAGTCATTTGTAATATTACACTTTGTGAAAAATCTGTATTACTTATGAACGTTTTTTGTTATTATATACATTCCTTGGTTGCAGATGTTTTGAATTTTAATGTATATTTGAAGCAGTTTATTTTGGAAAAATACTATACCGAGTCATTTGGGTTTAATAGTGGCCAACAATGTATATTGTGTATGTTTGATTTTGTATGGCTAACGCGCGATTTTAAAGCTACACTTTGTAGCTTTTATGTTTCACGTTGAAAAAATACAACAAAACTGTGTGGCTCTGTTGTCAATCTCGGGGCAAATCCACGCGATCCTATTAGCCTGGTGTGGTGGAGGGGTTGGTTGCGACGTCATCGACTGCGAAAATGCGTTTGATTGTAGTGGCGCTCTCAGCCGCGAATCTTGCTATCATTGCGACTTGCTATCGGACTTGTTCTAGGGCCTTTTAGAAAATGCAAGTTTTTTTTTCTTCATTAAGGGTATTTGGGTCATTTTGCTCCCATTTAAGCCTTAATTTTTTTATTATTATGAATTCTTGAAGGGGTCGATTCAGGATCGTCGAAATGAAATTATGTTATTGTTTTGTTGTTTTTGTTTTTTTTTTACTATGTTTTGTCTGCCATGTTTTTTCTGATTTGTTAATTATAATTACTATTAGAACTTGATTTTGATTACTACTATAACTTAACTTGATTTTGATGTTAGATTTTAATTAATAAGTATTATTACCCCATTAATTGTGTATTTTGTTATTTTATTAGTATTTTTGTATAACATTTGCATTTTATGTTTAGTTTGTATACTATTATTGTGGCATTTGCAATCATCCAGTTATCTCTGATCCTACTATCCCAACTTTAGAGTTCAGCGCTTTGCGCTATCTGAGATAGAAAACAGCTGTGTGGTTGCGGTGTAATAAACGCAGTGTCAAACATTTGCAATATAAATTACTCTTTTTCATATTAACTACTCGTTTTGTAATGCAAAAGGAAAAACATGTTTAATAGTATATCTCAGTTTCCTAAAACAATTTAAAAGACCAAATATTACGGAGGACTTATCTTGTAAGGTTATGTAGGTATCTCAATCAAAATGATTATCTATGATATTAAGACTAATATATTTGAGCTCTTATTTATGATCAATCAACTTAACTTGTAAATGTCTGTATAAAAAAACTTATATTGGAAAAATTGCTTTGTTGAAATTCTAAATGTGACATTGAATATGAGACGAGTATATACTTTGCAAATAATTGCCTCCCATATTAATTAAGGTACCAAAAGCAACACGGATATTTTTTATGAACTTTTTTTTTTATGCCATTTTATTTCGAATTTAAATTCTCTCAATTACTTGAATATTTATTTATGAGAAAAATAATTTAACAATTAAAATATTAAATGTATTCTTTTTCTTTTTTTCTCTCATAAATAAAACATTAAGTATATGAGAAAATCTCAACTCTATTATTTCACATAAAGTTGTGTTATTATAGCTATGCTTGCTCAACAATTCGTTAAAAATTGTCTCATATGGTACTTATTTATATTTTATATGATATTTACAATTGGAAAATCTTATTATTTACTATTTAGATTTAAAATTATAAACGATTATATTTGTTAATAGGTTGGTACATTTTTGTGGGCCAAAATGTCTTATATGACAACTTAAGCGAAAGCCCAAAGGTCAGGCTTGCTACTTACACCATGTTTTGTTAATACGCCTTCCAAACCTCTTACCTTTTTCTTCAAAACTATCTCATCTAGATCTTTATTTTGGTTATAGTTAACTAGACGTTTATATGTGCGATGCAAAAATATATGAGAGATTAAATTATATTTTTTATTACAATTATTTTCAAGATAAAGATGATATCTACTCTAAAAAATATACAAATGATGATATTTTGTTACTATAATTTGTTTGCATATCTAAGTTATGAATGTTGTTTTTAAATATTTTTCAAATATAAACTTAATAATAATTAAAACTTTATACGTTACTAATAAAATAAATATAAAATATATGGAATCATAATGTAATCCAAATAATTAATGATGTATTAAAATTAACAAATCAATATGATGATATAATTTTAATTTCAACTAGTGTAATTAACATTAATGATAATTCTTAGAAATAAGTGTTATTTATCATATTTAAACCTAATTTTGCAAACCATTTGATGTATTTTTAATTAAAATTAGTTTGTACACCACTGCAATGCACGAGAGGTCTCTTATGTGAGATGATGATGGTATTGTTTTAGTGCACGACACTATTTATAATTCTGGAACATAAAATAATTATATTGTACAAAAATTTAAATATAAAAATATACCTTTAGTCCTTTAAGTTTAGTTCAATTTTCGCTTAGTTTCTTTAGGTTTATTTTATCGCGATTTGGTACTTTAAGTTACATTTTATTTGCATCGTCAACCTTTAAGATATATTAAATTATGTTTGCAGTCCTTTAAGTTTAAAAATTTTCTCGAATTATTGTCATCAAATGTTAAGATCTAATAAAAACATCGCAAGAAGTTCATTGTCCAAGCTTTTTTTCATGTAAAGAAAGTTAAAGACATTGATTATGTAGATGAACTTTTATTACCTTGTTTTTAACGCTGTACGTGGGTTTAAATTATTGTAGAAGAAATCAAGAAATATATATTATTTATAAGATTTGATGAATATTTTCTGAAGGATTAGTATGTGGGACATTTATTGCAGCATTTGGTAGAGTTTTAAACGATCAGAAGCTTTCAATTGTACTACTTATTTTTGAAATTGAGTTAAAGGACTAACGATGCAAACCAAATGCAACTTAAAGGACCAAATCAAGATAAAATAAATTTAAAGGACTTAAGCGGAAATTGAGTTAAACTTAAATGATTATAGTGTATTTTTGTCTAAAAATATCAATAACTCATTATAGTTTGCTTGAATTTGTCGAGAAATAATGCAGGTTTATACATATAAGAGAAAAGAGCTTGCATTAATATATTTATATTTAAAATAATAATACTCCTAAAATTCCTACATCTATGGTGAGATTGTGAATTGAATTTGTACTACATGATTCAAATAATTACAAAGATTGCTTCAAACATGTAGAGACACGTGTATCAAAAAACTAATGTCCTTCATAAAACTCAAGATTGATATATTTTGTCTCTTTTCCACCAACACCTCAAATTGGTTATTCTTTGGATCAATTAACATGACTTATTGATGAATTTGAAAATCAAATTGTCTTCATTGGCTAAATCATTTGAATCAAAAGGGGTTGTAACAGAAAATAAAATAAAAAGATTAGACAAATTCAAGACTTTATACTTTTTAATTAAAAAAATGAATGTTAACATGAAAGAAGGAAAAATCTTTGAATCTCTACAATGTAAAAGTCATGTCTACATTCTGATGTGTCATTTTAAATGTTTGCAGGGATGAAGTGAGTAATGGTTGCAGAGAATCTTTATACGACCTATTTCATTAAAAAACAAAAAGTGGGCATGTTGTTACCCATCTACAATTTATAGAAGTGATGAGATGGTTGAGTTTCATCTTTCATGTCTTGATTCACGCAATTTATAGTTATTGCACATCATAAAGACAAATATTTGTTGCTTAATACCAATGCATAATCATATCATTCATCTTTGGAACACAAAAGACATTTAATTTGGATATTGAAGTTAATTAACGCGGTTTTGGTATAATTGACAAGATTCACGCGAATGTAGTTAATTGACAACATGGATTTAAGAAACTTTTGCTTCGATAATGCACGCAACTTAATATCAATGCATAACAATTCATCTTTTGTACATGGTAGACATGTAATTTGGCTTCTTAAGTTAATTGCACACAATTTTGGTAATTAATGCACAACATAAATTCATGCAACTCTCACCTTGTAATACACGCAAAGACATTTAATTATACTACTGAAATTAATTGCACACGCTTTTGGTGAAATTGACGGGATTCACATGGTTTGTAGTTAATACACAATATGGGTGCAAACTATTTTTGCATCGGTATTACACGCAACTCCATACGGAGATCATAGATGTTGAATTCCAATGCATTATTAACAACACCCGCCTCGATAATAAGTTTTCTTAATACTTCAATGATTATAACACACGCAATCAATGCATTTAATTTGACGGGTAAAGTTAGTGCACGTGTTTTGGAACCACACGACTTGTATTTAATGCTACATATGGATTAAAGCAATATCAATGCATGATTGTGTACTTGATACATGGATCAAAATTCCATATTTCGATGCATTAATAACAACTTCAGTCTTGGTAGTAAGTTTATTTAACACACATGCATTAAATATGGCAGATCAAGATGTCATGGTACACATGATGCATTAAATATGACGGTTTAATTTAATGCATATGGTTTTGGTGATATTGGGGTGGGATTAAGTAGGAGATTGTGTGTGGATTAGGGTTAGATTTTGGCGCAACTCCATACGTGAATAAAATATTTTGAGTTTCAGTGCATTAACAATAACACATGTCTCGATAATAAGTTTTCTTAATATTAATGCATGATTATGGTACACGCGATACATTTAATTTGGCAGCTGAAGTTAATGCACATGTATTAGAACCACACAACTCGTTGTCAATGCTAGGTATAGATTAGAGTTGCCAATGCACAATCGCACAACTCGGTACACAAATTAAAAAAAAAAGTGATATTCCAATGCATTAAAAACAATTTCATCCTCGGTAATAAGCTTACTTAATGCACATGCATTAAATAAGGCGGGTCAAAGATGTCATCGTACACATGATGCATTACATATGGCAACTAAATTTAATGCATGTGATTTTGGCGGGATTAGGGTGGGATTAAGTAGGAGATTATATGTATTGTGGATTAGGATTAAGGTTTGATACATGGAAGACTTAATAGGATTTAGATATAATAATTTAAGCTTCAAGTGGTCAATATTATGATAAGTTAGATTTAAAGTTTTAATTTGTTAAATTTTGCATTTATCTCAATTTTATTAGATTTTGTGCTAGTAGTTTTTATGTGAATGCTGGTGGTAATAAAATTTCAAGTCTCAAACTAAACTATATCATGTTGTAGCTCTATTACAGCATCTTGCACTATGCACAATCAAAGTTCAAGAAACCTAGATTAGATTGGTTGATCGAGTTATTGGACCACAAATGTTATTAAACCAGTTTTAAAATGTTGAAGCGAAAAAATCTGGTGAAAAATGACCGATTTAGTAGTTCTTTAACTCATCAGCATGTACTATTAAAAAAACATCATAAAATTGTCATGCCACCGACTACACCATTTGTGGTCAAGCTATTGGACCACAAATGTTATTAAACCAGTATTAAAATGGTTGAATCGGTGAAATTCGATTGGTTTAGTGATTTTTTAACTCATTTGTGTGTGCTATTAAAAAATATCAAAAAATGCTCCAGCAATTTCAAACCCAAGACCTTAAATACTTTAGGAAGTAATGTTACCCACTACACCATCTACTTCTCTTAAGTATAATATGTCCATCATTAAAGTTACTCCAAATCATGACCCTTGATTTTATTAGTAATTCATGGCTAAGATTAATTATTAATAATCAATCACGTGAGATTTTCTTTTTCGTTCACTTGAAATCCATTAGACATGTGTGACAGGTAGGTTTTGGAAGACTAGTTTTATGTCATAGATACAAGAAAATCATTGATTTTGGTTATAAAAAGAAATACAAAGTCCTTTGAATGATAAGAAAGCCATTGATTTTATAACTGCATAACCACTCAATTCTTTTTGTTTATATTCATGAATATAGATAGATTGGGTATTGTAATTTTATCATCGAGATGCTTTTTTTTTAATGACTATAGCATCAAGTTATAAAACTCTGAGATTGGACATTCTCTTCATGCTCTTTATCATTATCTCGATGGACTGAAATACATGATATATGTTATAGCCTTGAAAATTTAAAAGGGAAGAAATGAAAAATATGATTTCAATGATATACAATACATAGATTCAAGATATAAGTCTCTCATAAATTTCTGCAGATTAAGAACGTTGTTAGAGAAGATGAACGATGAAAGTGGTGTTAGGGAAGAATCATGTTTTTACCGAAAACAATCGCAAATCCGTATTTTGTTCAGCTTACATGAGAAAAATCAAAGACTAATTGAAACCATTGGTTTAAAAGAAAATAGATGGTTAAGATGTGGAGAAAGCTTTATGTGATAGTTAAGGATTAAACTTATTCCTAGAGTCACCCAATCCCTATATATATATATATATCGTAAGAAAAAAAAACTATGTGAGAGTAGGAAGAATAGTTACCGATCTTCATATCAAAATAAATGGTCAAGATTATAAACTCCATTTGAATAGCACATATATTTTATCCTTAACTCATTCACCCTTTCATCTTCTCCAAATTTTGACCTGGACTAGATGAAGTATCCAACACAGAGAGGACCAACAATGGCCCAAGATGAGAATATAAGGATTGAGCCTATTACATTCTAAGTGGATGCACCCCCAATACATAGAAAAGTGTGACACTCAACTCATCTTTGCACGTGTGACATAATGGCATTTGTGCACCTAGTCACCCTAACCAAGTGGTGCGTTTGTGTACCCACACAGGAGACATGTGGCACGTCTGTGCACCTAGTCAGCCCTTAAACCCATAAGGCACCACAAGGACTTAGGGTGAATTAAATGAGTCTGGATCAAGGAGACCCATACCCCAAGGAAGATTTCCCTATAAAATGAGAAAACACAACTCGGGTTAGGGATCTTTAGCATATTCGTTAATAATGTACTATTCTCTCTTAGGATTCGGTACCACTGTATTTCTTGTTTACATACGTGAACATTGGCGCCCACCATGGATTGTATATTTCTTGTTTACATTGGTGCCCACTGTGGACTGTGCATTTCTGGTTTACACAATCAAGCTTTATAAGAAGCTTTGGTAGTTGGAATCAAGTTGGCAATTGAATTGGGAGTGAATGACTTAGAGGTGAGGAGCGACTCACAATTGGTGGCAAGGTAGGTTATGGAGAGTTTCCAAACAAAGGATCCTCAACTGATAAAATATCTGGAAAAAGTTGCTTATCTAAGTGGAAGATTGGATTCCTTCAAATTGACGCATATTTTGAGGTAGCAAAACATGCGGACTGACTTGCTAGCAAAATTGACCATTACCAAGAAGCCCAGTAATAATCGCTTAGTTATATAGCAGACTTTAGCTCAACCAAGCATAGATGGGAGAAATCATTTGTTGCCTAACTCAGAACGTCATGCCAAACAGCGAAGATGAAGTGCAGTAGATTAGGAAGCGTTTGGTTAACTATGTGGTTAAGCGCTTCATAAGGGGATTTTCAAGTCATCTCTTGAATTGCTTGACCAGAGCCAAGCGGGTTACGTAATGGTTGAAGTACATGAAGGAGTTTATGGGACAAACATAAGAGGATGCGCCTTAGAGGCAAAGGTGCTAAGAGTAGGAAACTTTTGGCCCACAATGAAGGAGGATTGTTTGATGTATGTAAAGAAATGAAACAAGTCCCTGAAACTTTTGAATCTACATCAAGTTGCACCCTGGGTTTTGCACTTAGTCACGTCACCACGGCCATTCTTGAAATAGGGAGTCGAAATCTTGGGACCAATTCCAATAGTTCCTGGACAAGTAAAACTCTTCATTGTAGTTGTAGATTACTTCCCCAAGTGGATCGAAGCTGAACCTGTTGCCACCATAACATCTGAGAAAATAAAATAAAAAATACTAGAAGAAGATCATATGTAGATCTGGAGTACCATGAGTCATTGTTTCGGATAATGGAACACAATTTACTAGCACATATGTACAGGAATTTTGTGAAATTTGGAGGATCAAACAAATCTTCACCTCTATAGAACACCCACAATCAAACGGCCAAGAAGAATGAGCGAACAAGGTAATGTTCCAAGGATTGAAGAAAAGATTGAAGGGAGCTAGTTTTTGTGGGTGTAAGAGCTCTATATGGTTCTGTGGTCCTATCATACAACACCACACTCTTCAACTCAAGAAACTCTTTTCAAGATGGTTTATGGATCAGATGTTATGATCCCCATTGAGTTGACTAAACCAAGTGCAAAGGTTTTGTTTGTCAAAGATGGAGAAAACAAAGACAACATGAGGATGAGTTTAGACTTTATGGATGAAGAGCAAGAAAAATCTCACATTAAGGAAGTAGCATGCAAAATTAGAGAAGCAAAGAGGTATGACTCGAAGGTGAAGGCCAGAAGAATCCGGCAGGGATACCTAGTTATCCGGAGGCGAATGGAAGGAGGCCAGGCAAGTTGCAACCAAGATGAGAATGTACTTTCAAGGTGTTAGAGGATGTCAGGAAGAGAGCGTACAAGTATGAGGGCTTGACGGGAAAAAGGTACCAAGAACGTAGAACACAGCCAATCTGCGTTATTACTTTAGTTGTGGGAATGTCTATTTGTAAGAAGGCCAATAGTGTCATTTTTGTTTTTGTTGTTTTCCTATGTGTTTCTATGTAGTTGGAAGACATCGTGTGACATTTTGGTAAGATCAATCAAATGGAAGTTGGCATAAAAAATTATTACTTAGAAGAAATTATTTATAGAGTCATATCTTCAAAACTATGTTATACGGAAGCTCCCATTGAGAGCGCTTCCTTGACATCCTATAAAGATGACCAAAAGAGTCATGCATTCAAGACTAAGTTATAGGGAAAATATCACTCAAAGTTCTTCCTTGACGTCTATAAGGAAGACTGACTAGGTCATATCTTTAAGACTACGTTATAGGCAACCTCCCATTGAGAATGTTTCCTTAACGTCTGATAAGGATATATACCAAGTAGATTGATAGCTAAAGATCAACAAATAGAAAACCAACAAAATATAATAGATAATACGCAATGTTAGCAACAAGTTAATAAATGGCTCACATACCACAATAAGGGAAAAGGCATGCATGCCATGAAGATAAGAGGCACGTAGGCCACGAAACATGAAGAAAGTATTTCAAAAATCTAAGAGTTAAGCAAGCATACAAGTTAAGAATACACCCATTATCAAACACCATCCAAAACCTCTCGTCCATAAACCACTCATCCAAAAACCACCTACAAAAACCACCTTACAAATCTCCATTAAATCATCCACCCATCTTCTTCTCTGAAAAACCTTCCTCGAATTCGACAGGATTGGGAATAGGATTCACAATTCAACCTTTCTGAACCACCCAGTTAAGGTTGGTACCACTCAAATCCAAATTAGGATGCAAAACTCCAACTTGTTTGATAGCCATAGCAAACTTGTGGTTGAACTCTTCCATTTTCCCTTCCTCCAACTACTTGATGCAAACCTTGAAGGCGACCAACTCAGCTTGCAAGGCATCACAGGGATGGATAGCCTCCATCTTAGTGGTCTTTACATTGTATCTCTTGGCACATAAGTCCTTCAATCAAGCCTCAACCTTCTTATAGTTGGTCTCAGATGTATCCAACTTTGCCTTCGAAACCTTCACTGCTTCCTTGCAGTCCCAATTTTTTTCTTCATTATGTCTTAGCATTTTCTTGGTTTCATAGGCAAGTTTAACATACAAATTCATATGTCTCCACAGCTTCAGGGGATTAGTAACAACTCAAACGATGCACTTTACCCACATCGCTTGTGCGGGGAATTCGACCAGCAACTTTACATAAAGAGAAGCTCTCATCCCAAGTAGAATGGACAATGTCTCATTTCTCTTTCCAAAATACCAAAATAGAGCACCGATGGAGAACCCCCTTAAAGGGGTTGACAAACATCCCTGGAATCTAAGGGTGATAGGGGCGAACGGGGGAGAAGTAGAGAGGTGTGACAGTAGAGCAAGCTTCTAAACGGGAACGTTTTTCGTAAGGCGGCGAGAAGAGTGGATATAGATTCACAGTGTCATAAGGCTTCAATGAAGAGGAGGGAGCAGGTGGTACAAGCAAACCATCTTCTTCATTGAAACCTTAACCTTTACTCATAACAATTCCTGGAAAAACAATACAACTTGGATTAGGACAAGGAAACGAACAAGCTATTAGATGATTAGGTAAAAAAATGTCATGTTTCTATAAGGCACGAAGAAAGAAAACTTTGATGAGGAGGGAAGACCGCACAATCCATATACAATGGGACTTGGCCTCCCAACCAAACGCAAGATAAAAAAGGATTGCATGGCCTCCGCACGAGGAAAAAGAACACGTGAAAATATTTTGCGAATAGTTGGGACTATGTGACCTTTCTTAAGGGAGGAAAACTGCACGACCATTAAGAATGATAGAGAGCTTTGTGCAACCTCTTATACAAGAGGGGGGCCACACGATCATTTGGTTCAATGAGGAGCTCAGTGTAGCCTCCCAAACAAAGGGGAGGGTCGCGCGACCATCTGTAAGATGGGGAGCTTCGTGTGGCCTCCTAAACAAGGGGGAAGACTGTGTGGCCATGATTGCGAATAGGAGATCTGCACAGCCTCATATGCAAGAAATAGTTTTGTGCGGCTTTATTGCATGTAAATGAGGGGACCGCGCGACCTCATATACAAGGTGGCGGTCTGCGCGACTTTGATGCATGGGGGGAGGGACCACATGGCCTTTTGAGGGAGATGGAAGTTTTGCGCTACTTTGTGACATGAGTGGAGGGCCGCACATCCACTAAGAGTGTTGTGATACAAAACGGCCACGAAACCAGGTGTGATGAAGAAAATAAATTGCATGGAAAGGAACCACATGGTCACCATGGACATATAAGTAACAGCGCAAAAATAAAAGAGGAGACGAATGCGAAATAGGGATGATAGAGCAACGAGATGAAAAGTTACATGTTACAAATGGCAGAGGCGATAAGTGGAGCATGCGCACACTGCAATGGCAAGAGATGAGCAACACATAAAAACAAAGTATAAGTGAAAACAAAAATAAAATAAGGTGGTTGTAAAAATGAAAGATGGAGAAAGTATTTATGAAGGAGGTAATGATGAAAGTATCAAAAACACATGTACTAGCCACGTGAATCAATAAAAATGGGGGAAAAGAAAATATGAGGGAAAGGAAGAGTGAAATTTTGTGAAGTAAAAAAAAAGAAAATCAAAAAACAACTCGCAATGTCGTTGCGCAGAATAATGCTAGAACAAGGACTCGATCAAAAACATGAAACGATAGTGTGCAACAATATTATAAAAATACTTATGTGCAATAGTGATATAATTAACGACGTCAATTCAATACTATAAAAGAACACTCAAATATCATTGCAAATAGAGTAGAATTGAGAGAAAAAAGAACAAGTTGTGAATTCATTTAAATAATTACACTGCATAAATATTTAGTGATCATATTTTCAAAAAATTTCAAAAGGAAATTAATTTTGTATTTGAAAGTTACAATTGTTTTATTCTTTGTTCACAAAGTTACTTAGCTACCTCACAAAAACCCTAATCCTTTCTACCTTAACCCAGTAGCGGTTGTGTTTCTTTAAAACTTGACTGCACTAAGCTAGTAGTTTGAGAGGATTGGAACATAGCTAGGTTGACTAGTATATGTTCTAGCGGTATTGATAAAAATCAGTTGACTTTAGTGGATACATCCTTGAGGTTGAAGGGATTGGCGTAGCTATTGGGTTAGTGGTGAACCATGATAAATTGTTTGTGTTCTTTCTTCTTACTCCTTTTTACTTTTGTTACAATTTTTTTTAATCTCTTGTAATATTTGAAAAGGAATAATTGAAGTTTTTTTGAAACATAATTCAAACCACTATTTTCATCTTCATAAGGTAGTCATGATGACAACCCGAGCCCAACAAAATATGAATTAAAACATGTTGTCAATCTTCATTAATAACATACTTATTACCAATGCAGCTTAATGGATAATCACTAAGCATTAGAAATGATATATTAATTAGGATGCAATGAAAATATAATGCAATTAATTTTTCCAATAAGTGATACAACACATTTCCACATATCATCATTTTCCATTTCATGAATCACCTACTTGCATGTTGACCTTTCGTTTTTAGTGACAACACAGATAATAGAGCATGTAGGTGGTTGACGCGTTAGACAATGATGATATATATGGAAATATGTTTAATCAATTATTGTCCAAATTAATTGCATTATATTTTCAATGATCGTGCAAATAATATAATGTTTATTAATTATGATGCATTGAATATATAATGCAATTAATTTGTATTATTAATGATACAACACGGTTTCATATATCATTGTTCTTGAATGCATCAATCACCTAACAGCTATGTTGTTTGTGTTATCACCAAAAATAAAGAGTCAAACATGCAAGTAGGTGGTTGATGTATCGGAGAAGGATAATACATGAAAACATGTCATTTACCATGCAAATTATTTGCATTATATTTTCAATGCAACTTAGTCATGATTACATGCTTATAAATGATAAAACATGTTTCCAAATATCAACATTCTCCAATGCATCAAACCACATACTTGCATGTTTGACTCTTCGTTTTCAATGATAACACAAATAACAGAGCTTGTAATGATCTTCTTGTTGCCTTTTCATTTTCCAAATGAATCACAAATGTTACAAGTGTCTTGTGTCTTATTGTTTTCTCTCTTCATCCTTTCATTTTTGAGAAATTTTTCTTCTTTTAGACTCATTATTTTCTACATGCCTCCCTTTCACTTCTTTGAAACATCTTTGGTACCCTTCATTGATTTGATTATTATGATATTTCTCTCTATCTTTTTTCATTCTTATACTTTTTTTGTCTTCATAGTTTCAAGGGGTTTGCTGCTACAACTACGATAACAACATGATGGGTAATATTGAGGTTCAAGTTACTGTTGAGTCAAATAGCTTTCTATTTAAAGCAATTGGCTCACGGTAGTGCGAGAGATAGAGCTTGCAGCAGTATGATGATGTATTCTCACTCAGGTACTTTGCTAACACAATCAACTATCTTATCAATTTCATTTTTGGATTCTTTGTTCGTGTTTTGTTTCAACATAAAAACTAAGAAATAAAAAAAATGGGTGTTGGATTTTTTTAATATTGAAGTTTATAATCGATGAAATGGAACTCAATAGCATAACACATTCCTAATCTTACTCTCAGAACTATTTCCAAGTGTATTGTTTGCTTGTTAGTACTAAACAATTATATTCTCTTTTGACATGGATTTATCATATGACCAAAAATCATTGTTTTTTTTTAGGATGACAAGAAAATCATTGAAACCCACATATTTTCCACCATATTATATATGTTTTGATGAAATTCATGTTCGTGAATACTTTGCACCTTAATCATTTATATATAGCATTGTGAAAAAATATATGGTTAATTGGACCATATCGATAAATTAGACTGCATTGTACTAAAAAAACAAATCAATTAAATGGTTCATGAACTGAGTAAAGTCATAATGCTTTTTTCAATGAACTATTGTATCATATACATGTAACTCAATATTGCTTTATTTATTGAATGATTTATATATAATGAAGCTTAATCTGAACACTGGAGCTTTAATATTTGATCCGAAACGGTTAATATGACTATAATCAAAGACGTTTGGAAAAATGGTTTATGTTTAATGACTACGGATATCATTTAAGTTCATAAGGAAATTGAATTGAATGAATGAAACATGGATGCATTTGAGTTATAAACCTAAGAATAGTAGTAGTCTATTGAAAATCATGATGACTGTTGTTGGAAAGCCTCTACATTCATATTGGTCTCAAATACAATACCATGTTTGTAGCACATTTAATGCCCTTAGATTGAACTTATAAATGATCTGTGTCCTTAACTATCCTTTATTTGCCTATTTTGTATGAAATTACTTTTAATTGCACAATCAAATATGATTATCTTTTTATTCCCTCAAACAAGTTATTTAATTAGAAAATGGTTAACGTATCAAACATAATCAGTTCTCGTAAAAACAATCTTATTTCACTACATTTTTTATTGTGTACACTTGCACATTAGTTGATCATTTTTATATCAATCGATATTTAAACTAATTCTGAGTTTTTTTATCACCTAACCAATTATCTTGTTTATCTGATCACTTAACTTACAAATAAAATCAAAATTTAGCATAATCACAAAAGAGACGTACCAAATATCATTGATACTTTCATATTGTCATCGCAATGCATAAGCATATATAATCGTAACAGTAATTGCATATAATCAACAACAAACATGCAATTCAAAATTAATCAATAATCAAATACAACGTGTTAATGTTCATCATATATAATAGTCGACGCATCATAATAGACGGTATGGTTTCATTTCCTATTTTGGTATCCCCACAACGATTAACTTTTATTTTTAATGAACTTTTACATATATTTATTTCAGTATAATAGCTCTAAGTATTACTTTATTTATTTATTTTAAAACCTCTAGTTTCCAAGTGAATGAGTCATAGTAATCTGGAGTTCAGTCTCAAGACAAGTAAAGTTTGATCAGGAATTATTTGTTTGGAATAATTAGATATGTCCAAGATCCAAGCAAACCATTTAACCAATTTTTAGATTTAATAAAGTATTAAATTGCATTATCATATTTACTATTAAGTTAAATAGTTAATTTGATAAGTCCTTGATTAAAATTATAGACTTATTATTGTTATAGAGATTGTGATAATGAGAAACAAATCTTTTATTATTTTAATCTAAATCGTTCTTGATTGTATGATTATTGTGAGTAGGACATCAATAATCCGGATAGATCAATATATGTGATGGTCTTTATTGGATAAAAATTAATATATCTCATTTATTAAAGGTTTAAATATGCACCATTTGGTCCTTGCAATTATAACATTTTTTTTATTTTGGTCCTGGTACAGTTTTTTGTTTGGTTCACATCCTTGCAAATATAGTTTCATTTTAAAATAGTTTTTCAATCCAACTTTCATTACAAAAACTATAACACCGTTAAACCTAAATATAATTAAAACATAATTTTTTAACCTAAAAATAAACTCCCAATATAATTAAATTATAACATTTTTTAACATAAAATTAACCCAAAATTTTTCATTCTTCTTCCATAAAAAAACCTTATATTAACAACTTCAAAATGGTTTCTTTTGAAATTGTTGGTTCAAGTTTAGAGCATCAACACTGACAGGTTAATTGCAAGATAGCAATCTGTATTATTTTATCAAAGATAGCGTCCATATTAAGATAATATCGGTGGGTTTCTCTTTAAATTGTTGGTTCAACATTGTTTTTAGTTTTTGCCTTATATAATAATCGTTTCAAGGTGAAACCCACTCTGAGGATTTTTTGGTTGACCAGATTCTTTGTGGAATTGGAAGTCGAATTGGGAATTTTAATTGGGATTGAGAAATGATTGGATCTGATAATTGATGAATTGGAATTTAATTTGTTGACAATGGAAACAATCGGTTCATCATTTTAAACCAATTCTCAATCGCTAACTTCAATTTCACTTTTTCCATCCATCGATATAAAGAAAATTGAAGCAAATCAATCAAAAAGAAGAAACAAACATTCACAATTTTGTACTAATATTGTATTTGGAACCTAATTTACGTAGGAGTGTAGTTTTTTAGGGAAGAAGAATGAAACATTCAGGGGAAGAAGAATGAAATATTTGGGGTTAATTTTAGGTTAAAAATGGTTAAAATTTAATTATATTGGGAGGTTTATTTTTAGGTTGAAAAAAATTATGTTTTAATTATATTTTTGTTTAACGGTGTTACAGTTTTTGTAACGAAAGTTGGATTGAAGAACTATTTTAACATGAAACTATATTTGCAGGGATGTGAACCAAACAAAAAAACTTATGATGACCAAAATAAAAAAAAATATTATAATTGCAAGGACCATATTTAAATCTTTATTAAATTACATATATAGATGACGCATATATTGATATGATCATTGAACTGACTCAATTGAGATTTTCTAATGGTTAATTTACCTTAATATGTTAATAGAAAACTCTCAAGAAGAAATGTAATAATTTCCTTTGATATGAGATAAGCATAGTAATTAATAAGTTATTTATTGTATTTTAATTACGGACACCTAATACCTTAGGGTGCTAATTGAAAGGATATTGACTACGAATAGATATTTGTATAATTAATTATTAATCAAGATGAGATTTGTCCTAATGAGTTTGAGCTTTATGATAAAATTAAAACTCTAGCTACATAAATTGAATGAAAGAAGAAATGAACTTTTTAAAGCATATATGTTAATTTATTAGAGTTTGACAATAATATTAAGCTCTAGAGTTATCCAGAACTATAACGACCGAAGAAAATATTACGTTATTCTTCTAATGGTTCTTAAAAGTAAAATATTACTTCATACTATTCGGTTGCTAAGGAGTGTTGCTAGACGTCTACCTTAACATGAAACCTACATGTTCACACACAAACAAATATTATAATCTTTACTAAATAATTATTTTTGGTATTTAAATTAGAGAATTTAACTAACCAATTATATAATTCTTATAACTGAAATATTATTGTATTTTTGCTAGCACTAAAAATACAAAATAATATATATAAATTGAGCATATTTATTTTTTAAATGAATGGAAGTGCAGGTTATTATATTTTGAATATGAAATTCATAGGTCCATTGCAAGTTTTGATACTTGACAAATTTTCAAGTCTTTATGGATAGTAAATGGAGAAAATGTGAAAAATGTTTACAATAATTGACACGTTTGATTACTCTTCATAAATGGAGGGAATATGAAAAATGTTTATAATAATTAACATGTGTTAATTATTTTTATTTGATGGAAGTACGTGTCTATAAATAGACATCAAGTAATTTCTCTTTGATAATTCATTTTTGGCACAAATTCTATTTTGCTCATATTTTTCGATTTCATTATTCGATAATAAAAATTGGTCTCGGTGTGGATACACGTACAATTTTTACATAATTAAAGAAATATTTTTATGACTCAACAATTAATAATCATATTTTTTTTATAATATTATTTGATATAATATAATTTAAACGCGAAATCAATCCAATTTTATTTCGCTATACATGTTATGAACATAATTAATCCTTTATTATTTTATATAAATTTTAAACTCGAATTCTCCTTAACTATTCGTTTTTAACTAAAACTTATTAGTTACTTGAATTCCATCACTTAATTTTCATGTATTACACTTTTAAAGTGAATACTTGAGTTTAGAGTATTAAATAAGAAATAAACAAATAAATAATATTTTTTACTCCATCTGTCACATTTTAAATGTTCATTTGAGTTGTGTTTAATTTTTAAGAAAATGATTAGTCGTATTGATTTCAATTATAAAATAAATTTTATTTACTCAAGTACTTTTATTAATTGTCGATAGCGAAGAAGTTTGATGAGTTGAAATACAATATATAAAAGTAAATTATTAGGGAAACATAATAATTAATATTATATTAGTATTGTAAAATGACAAATAATTAAAGACAAAAAATAACAACAACAAAAAAAACATTTAAAATGAAACGGATAGTGTATAATCCATATATAAAAATATAATTTAGTTTTAATGTGATTTTATCCCTATTTTGCGATTTATTTAAATTATTTTATTTATAATTTTTTATATTTAATTAAATAATTAATTTTTAAAAATACATTTATACCTCTATAGAAAAATACAATATTTTGGTGTAAATTTGCTTTCTCCCAATGGTATTACTCGCTTAAATTATTTTATTTATAATTTTCTTGTTTCTTGTCAAACAAATTGTATGTTGTGCTTGTTTACAAATATTATATTTTTTCCGTTCTATAATAAGTAAGTCATTTAATTATTTATATATATTAAAAATATATATAAAAGAAAAAAATAATATTATTTTTACTAAATTATTTTTGTTATGTATTAATACATTATCAATATCATAAATATATAAAATAGAATATTATATTATATTGTAAATGATACAAATACTATTAATGAAATAATACAATTATAGAATATTGATCACTGATTTTAAAATAAGTTCTTTTTATAGATGCTTTACTTATTATGAAAAGGAAGGAATACTATATACATAGGAAAAGAAAAAAAGGCAGCTGCATAATTTGAATACAAGTAATCTACCAATTAAAATAGTATTTGTACAAACTAGAGAAACGTAGACGAAGATTTGAGCTGCCTATAACAATCATTGGGTTGGCTACGAACGTCGACATATTCATTTTTTATTTCTCATTCCATTACTTGAATTTAATAATCCTATCCATCCACTTAAGAATAAGCCAATAATCTGCACCGTCCAAGCCACGTGTCGCGTATTCATTTCCCAGTTTTCCTTTTCACTATTTTGTTTTATATTTTATTCCTCACAAGCCTGCCATTACACGTTGTCGATCTGATCCATTCACATATTTTTGTTGTGCAGTTACTTTTTTTTTTTTAATCTTTATTTTAATGCGGTAGATCTATTAATGTAATTATGCGATGAGTGTTTTCGTTTGATAATTAAATATTAAAAAAAATCACAAATACAATCGTCAAATAAAAATTTTATGAGTTTTATATAATTTTAAAATTATTTAATATTTTATCAAATAATTTTAAAATTATTTAATATTTTATTAAATAATTTTAAATAAATATATAATAAAAAATATAAATACATATCGATAATTAGATTATATAGTTACGAATGTTGGATTATATAAAATTATATATGTTTGATTATTAATATATTATCTCGGTTAGTTAAGTTGATCATTTATGTTAGATTTTACTAAACAAATATTAACTTTTGTTAAAGTGTAATTTAAAGTGAAAAAAATGAGACTAAAACGAAACTAAAAAATAAATTAAAGGACATAAAATGAAAAATATTTTTTCTTTGTTTTTTTTTCTCTGTTTATTCTCCAATTAGGATTAATTTTTTTCTTCTTAATATTCTTCGTTTGTAATTTTCTATTTCTGAAAAAATGTCTTAAAATTCTCAAAGTTAATCATTCAAACACTAACATCTCTAATTAGTATCAAGATCAAAATTCACACTCATTTTTAACCTTATTTATTGAATTCAATTACTTCTTAGTCTCTCTCCCACTAGTGCAACTTATGTCTTACTTTTTTGTTTGTTTAGTAACAACAACACAAATTATGTTACTCATAAACCAACATAGACTATTAACAACAACGACACATTTAATTAACAAAATTATGATTCAACAAATAAACAACAATACAATTAATTGATTTCTAAATAATATTACATTGACTCAATGAACGGTGTTGTTGTTTATTTGTTGAGTCGTGATTTTGTTAGTGAAATATATTATTCTTGTTGATAATCTATATTTTATGAGTAAAATGAACATAAGTTGTGTTGTTGTTAATGAACAAGCAAAAAAGTAAAGTACTAGTTGGGCGAGAGCAAGAGAGAGAGAGGACTAAAGGAAGTCATGAAATTTAATATGAAAATAATGAATTGTAAATTGGAGAAGAGTAAGAGGAAAACTATGTTTTACTTTTGGTCTTTTAACTTATGTTTTAGTTTTATTGAGTCTTATGTCTTCCACCCTAAGTGACAAGTAAGCAAAACTGAATAGATTTTTAGCAGAAGCTAATGAAAATAACTAAATTGACCAACAAAAGTATGGTAAATGGACCAAACTAGAACAAAAAATAATCAAGAGACTAATGTGAAACTAAAAAAAATAAGTTAAAAGACTAAATGAGTAATTTAGATTTAACATGAACTTTTCAAAAATTTGATTTATTGGACATCATACTTCAATACTATTTTATAATAATGATACATTTAAATATTTCAAAACTCAATATAGACTAATATACTTACAAAATTAGTAAAAGGTTAACAAATTTATAACTTAACACAAAATTCATAATCTAATATATATTACAATTATAATAGTAGTAGTAAAAAAATAATATTTAAAATTATTAAGTAGGTTGATCCGATAGACTTAAAAGATTTTTTTTGTGGCCTATAATTTAGCCTTTTTAGATAAACAAACATTTTATAAAAAAACCTTAGTATTTTCTACTAAAAGAAAAGTATGGTTCATCCTAAACATGAGTAAACTAATTCGTAGGTCTCTGTCGTTAGCTTTCGTTTATTTCCACTCCATCTAACATTATTCTAATGTTGTTGTTGTTGTTATTATTATTATTACATACTCCCTCTAGTTTTAGTATAAATAAAAAACTATTTATTTTTTGGTCTCAAATTTAATAATTATAATTTACTTTTACTTGGATTTAATTTGTATACAATGACAGTGTAAGATTATTAGTCGTCAGATGTTAACTACATAGTCATTTGATATATTAAAGTACAAATTCAAATTTAAAATATCTCTCTTTTCTCTATGTGAATTTAACTACTAATTTTTTAGGAGAAAAAAAATATAAATTTTATTTTATTTTAATGGATCTTTATTCTAATTGAATAAATGATCATGAAATGATATTTTTTTTACACAATAAACTGACATATTTTAATTATATATTTTGAAGAAAAAGATTAATCATATATTTTGTAAAAAAACTAATTAATATTTCTTACTAATTAATTATTTCTATTTATTTACTTAATTCTATAAAAAAAATGTAATATTAATCATTTTTGTTTATAGCCAAGATAAGGGAGTAAAATTTTTCAAAAAATAATTACGATATATATATATATATATACTAGATTTCTATAGTACATCAACAAATTGATATATTTTGGTACTATTAAATTAATTGACCAATAAATGAATGACATAATTTTAATGAATCAACACGACTAGATTACAGAATTAACACAGTCAATACTTTTAATGTTGCACCTTGGAATTTCTTTTGATTTGTTATTATTTTTATTTAAAAATTTTAATTATAAAAATAATTTATATAATTATTGATAACTAAAATCAATAAACAAATGTCCTTAAACTCTAATTCAAATAACAAATTTTGATATTATTAGATTAGACATATTTGAACGGAACCTTAAAATTATTTTAATTAATTATGATAAAATTTATAAAATAATAAACAAATATGTAATACTATCAATTTAGTCCACCTTTAATATTTTTTATAGTACCATCAATTTAATCCACGTTTAATATTTTTATAGTACTGAACTACTGATAAACTATTTTTTCTTCGTAATATTGTATAATTTGTCTTTATTTATATATATATTTTGTTTTTTTCATATATAAATTAAGTTGTGTTATTTTGCTTGTCAGAAAAATAAACCACTCAACGAAAGCCACCACCTGCCGGTGACGCACCCACTCGTGACGGTAGCGTTTCTCTCAGGGTTTACCTCAACAACAACAACAAGAAATAAAACTCGTCGTTGTTCAATTCAATCCAGATTTTCGATTCGTTGATTCCGAAATCGAAAGGAGGAACAGCAAAAAAAAAACGCCAAATCGATAATCTCTAATTCCTTTTTCTTGTTGCAATTTTCGTACAATTTGATTTTATCTTATTGGATTAACGCGTTTCGATTTTCGATTAACGCGTTTCTCGATTCAAGGTTACTGTTACATAGGTTGATTTGCGATTGGATTTGCGTTTCCTTGCAAACAATCATCATGACTCAGGTTCTGCTCTCATTTTTTTCTTTGTTTTTTCTCATTCAATTTTATTTGCTTATTAATCTTAGTATCTAGTTTGTTATGTGTTTTTTCCTGAAATAATGATGATTATAATGATAATGATGATAATGAGGATGATTATGTTTATGATTATGATGATTGTGACAGGCTGTGGAAGTATTGAATCGGTATGGAACGGATCTGGTAGGAGAAGGGAGAGGTTCAGATTCGGAGTGTTTAGCAGGTTTTGAGTGTTTTCTGAACATTGTGAGGGCACTGGGAATGGGATCTTGTATATCTGAGGTTGGTGCTGGTGGTTCACCTCCTCTGCTATCCTATTCGCCGGAATCGAATGTGGATGGTGGGAAGAGGAGGAGGTTAAGGGGTTCTTCTTCCTTTGATTATAAAATACCTGGGAGAATGTTTTTAAATGGGTCAAGTGATATTGCTTCTATGTATTGTAAGCAAGGTAGAAAAGGAATTAACCAAGATGCTATGCTTGTTTGGGAGGTTTGTTCTATTTATTCTCTTTTAGGTTATATTAAATTGTTGTTGTTTTAAGAGTTAAAAATTTGTCTGTTGTAAAGGTTATTGTTGTTGAGAGCAGGTTTATCATGTGTGTGCTTGTTACAATTTTTTTGATATTAACCATGTTGGCCTATAAGCAATTTTTCTGGATAAGTTAAACAATTATGGAAAAAGAAATTTGACAGCTATTTAATTGTTCTTTTGTTTTTTGAAAGTGAAAAAGTTATGTATTTTAAAGTTGATCAAAGTTGAGAGTAGGTTTATAATGTCTGTGCTTGTTACAATTTTTTTTTATAATAAACATGATTCCATATGAACAATTTTTTTGGATAACTTAAACAATTATGGAAAAAGAAATTTAGCATCTATTAAATTGTTCTTTTGTTTTTGAAAGTTGAAAAAGTTATGTATTTTAAAGTTGATCAAAGTTGAGATTGAGAGTAGGTTGTCATGTCTGTGCTTGTTACAATTTTTGAAGATAAGCATGTTGGCTTATGAGCGATTTTGGATAACTTAAACAATTATGGATAAATAAATTTAACATGTATTAAATTGATCTTTGGTTTTTGAAAGTGAAAAAGTTATGTATTTTAAAGTTGATCAAAGTTGAGAGTAGGTTTATATCATGTGGGTGCTTGTTACAAATTTTTGAAAATAAACATGATGGCCTATGAGTTATTTTGGATAAGTTAAACAATTATGAAAAAAGAAATATTAAAAGAATCTTTAATTACTACAATAGTTTTTTGGATAAATTCGAATTAACTTTTGTATTGTATCGCTCATTTTTGTTGGAGTTCTCTCATTTAACATAACATGTCCATGAATATCTATATAGCCTTATTTTAATTGAAAACCCAAACTGGGCCTGTTTATAGTTTATATTCTATTATCACTTTTATTGTTTTTTGCTTTTCAGCTTAGATCAAGTGTCAATGGAGTCTTGTTCTCTTTTTGGAATGAAAAATATCAGTTGTTTTTGGCTGTGTAATATAGGGCCTTCACTTAATGAATGTGTTTTTGCATGTGTCTGATCATTACCTCTGTTGATTTCGCTTCCCAACAATCTTTCTCTATCTTCTTAAGCTTTTGGTTGTTTCTTTTCATGTCACCAATTTAGTATAACCAATATCATACCCTTTTTTGCTTTACAGTAGACATTGCCTCGTCCATCTTTACCACCTATCATAGTTTTAATATTTCATAAACTGTACAATATAATAGTTTATCTATTATTCAGATGGTTTACTCATAGTTTGGTTCTTATAATTTCCACTAAGATTTATGGTATATATGTTAGTTATGTGTTTGAAACTTTGGTCACTTTTCATATCGCAGAACTTTTGTTCAAATAAGGACACCATTTTTTGTGGTGTTTTTGATGGTCATGGACCTTATGGCCATAGGGTTGCGAAAAAAGTTAGGGATTCTTTCCCTTTAAAGCTTAGTGCACAATGGGATTTCCATCGTAAGAATAAAGATGGATTCGGTAATCATAATGGTGCCGCCACAAGTTATACTTCTGAAGAGCAAATTCGACTGGTTGAAGAGAAACCCAGTCATTCTGATCATGAGTTTGATGGAACAAATGCTATCTTGACACTAAGAGAATCGTTTTTGAAGGCTAGTAAGATTATGGACAAAGAACTGAAACTGCATCCTGATATTGATTGCTTTTGCAGTGGGACTACAGCAGTTACCTTGATCAAGCAGGTAAGCAACATAAACCACAACAGAATGTTCTCCATATAGTTTCCTTATTTGCTTAACACGTTGTTTCTAATCTTAATGTTCTTTTAGGGACTGAATCTTGTTGTTGGAAATGTGGGGGATTCAAGAGCTGTATTAGGAACCCGAGATCATGAGGATTCTCTTATTGCTGTTCAGTTGACTATCGATCTTAAGCCTAATCTTCCAAGTATCTCTCTCTCTCTCTCTCTCCTAGACCCTTCAGTGTTTGTGTTTTACTGTTTTCTGAATTAACTTGATGAAGTAAATTGAAGAACACCACCTCCTTATGCCCTCAAATCAACAGATTGAACACTATTGACTTATGAAAGATAATTCTTAATAGCCAAACTTTATTGTTCAATAATGCTTATATGTTTTTATAGTTCAATCAGATTAGCTTATCTATATGTGTTTTGATGTATGATTTGCACTTGATTTCACATAGAGGAAGAAGAGAGGATCAGGCTCCGCAAAGGAAGAGTTTTTTCCCTTCCGAATGAACACGAGGTGTCTCGAGTTTGGCTGCCTAATACTGATTTCCCAGGTCTGGCTATGGCACGGGCTTTTGGAGACTTTTGCCTAAAGGACTTTGGATTGATTTCTGTTCCAGATGTCTCATATCACCGCCTTACAGAGAAGGATGAATTTGTTGTGTTAGCAACTGATGGGGTAAGGCCTATCATATTTGCTGAAACTAATTCGTTTCAAGATCATATGTAGCTAATTCTAGAATGCACTTGACTTTAAATGGTTTTATACTGCTGCATGCATTACCTACAAGTATGTTGAGATAACCAAAGTTGATTGCATTTAAAATGACCTCTTACTGTTTAGGCAAACCACATAAATGATTAACACATATTTATAGACATGCATGTTCATACTTCACCTATTTGGAACTGCAAATTGTAGAATTGTTGGGATTTAATGAACTCATGCCATTTGCATCAATATATTGATTTACCTTTGAATAATGCTATAAATTACTAAAGCATTAGTAACGAAGTTTGACGAAGTTATAAAAAAACTGACCAAACACGGGTTAAGAGGTAATATAAAATTGGTTGAAGGATAAAAAGGTAATCATGTCTAAATGGCAGTACATTTCTTGCCTTTTGTTAAAAAAGCTGTCATACCAATGAGCGTCTTTACCTTTTTGGTTCCCCTGTTAGTAAATTTTGGCACTCAAATTAATCCCTCATATTCCGAATTATTTAACTCTTGAAAATATATACTCTCCCAAATTGTCCTATGCCTTAAAATTTTCTTACACTTTCTACACCTAATTGGGTTATAAAATATTATCTACTGTTAAAATATATTAGGTGGAAAACAATTCACTTCCTTTTGTAATTTGTAATTAAAAGAAAACTTTTATTAGAAGGAAAATTGTACACAATTATATTACAATTTTCTGAACCCCAGAAAAAGTTGGTGGAAACAATTTTGACTAAATGCAACCTAAATACATGCATGTCACCTGAAAGTTCTGGCATTCTGCCCCAATATATATAGTATACATTGTTCCTTGCCATTGGAGAGAACGTAGGGTGCACCCATTATTGAGTCTTTATCTTGGGTAGTTTGGAGTTTGGACATGTATAAAGAAGACTCGTGGGGGCACCAAGGTTAGATCAAATGGAGGATGGTCCAAAAGACAAATATAAGCCAAATAATTGCTATAAATGTTCTACCATTAGACAGCAATTCATGATAGATAGAACATTAGGGCATTGTTTGATTCACGTAATAGACTTATCTAGTAGGACAGAGGATTTAGTTGTTGTTGTTGCCCTCTTCCATAGTTGTTTATTTCATATGAAATATTTGGATTGTTTCAAACTATTCATGATTCTTCCATGCAGATTTGGGATGTTTTATCAAACGAAGAAGTTGTGGAAATTGTGGCATCTGCGCCGCGGCCTACTGCTGCTCGATTACTGGTTGAGTCAGCCGTTCATGGTTGGAGGACAAAATTCCCTTTCTGTAAGGTTGACGATTGTGCTGCAGTGTGCCTCTTCTTAGATTCAAATTCAGAATCCAAGGCAGAACATACCACAGACAAATCGATGCCTCTACCAGAAGCATCAACCTACCTAGTCAATCAATCATCTCTTCCTGGTGAGAAAGGAATCGGAACAAAAGCCGAAAAACAGCAGGGGTAGCATAGCTTTTGTGCCATATCTCTTCCCAAACCTTTGTTTTATTGAGAAGTTTGGGATAATTGTGCTATATATAGCAGTCAGTCAAAGAGAGTCATTGTTTTGATGATTTATTTTTTTGGTAGTTTTTCTGCCAATATTCTTTTCATTATTTATCTTTTTCATTTCCTTGGACAGTACTTGATGGGTGGGGGTTGGAGGAGTTTCTATATATGTTTTTGCATCCGGAGGAAAAGGGGTACCGGGCTTATTTTTATTGCTAGAGGTAATTTTTCCTTCTCTGTATAGGTTGATTTGGAGTTTTTGTAAATCCAAGTCTCTATCCGTCATTTTTATTTGCATCATCATTTGTTAGTTGTATTTTTCCAATTTAGACATTAAGCTAGAACTTGCAAAAATTGGATTTATATGGGTAAGTGAACTTCTCAGTCAGGTTTTTTCTTTACTTCATGTTATGCTGAGCTCAAGTTTTGATTTGTTAATTGTGAAGTATTATGAAGATGGTGATACTGTGCGAAGCGAACCTTTTTTATCTTGTAATTTTTTCAAAGGTTGTCCTTAAAGTAGATAGTAGTTTATTTGCATTTGATTAATTAAAGTTTGTCTTTGAAGGAGTAGCTAATTTACATTTAATTAAAATAAAACCCATTAGTATCTGATCATAACTTAAAAAATAATACGGAAAAGAACAATGCAATAACATACAAATTAGTAGTAAGCTATTATAATATACAGATTCCTTGAAATCACATTTACAAATCATGGAGTTACTTCAGTGTTGATTTCTCTCAGAGCACTTTTATGTTATTTCTATTTTCAATTACTTTAACCAAAATTTTGACTTTGGTTTATATGTAATAGTCATTCCATTTCAATAAATCAACCTGTGAAGTAGAACACTTAAAAATAAGATTGTCACCCAGTTGATATTTAGAGCGCCAGAGGAAGAAATATAGTGGGAACCAACTAAATGAACTGTTCCTGTCCTTTCATCCCTGACTTTAATACTTGATGAACCTGAGATACAGCATAGAAAATATTAGTAAATGAAGTTATATATAAGACAAAATAAGGCAAGTAATTCAAAAATGTTTTCTCATTTTCTTGTGGTTAGAAATGTTGGTCTACCATGTACGGTCTGTGATAGTGTGGTGCATGGTAGAATCTGTGATTGTTTGGATTGGTTTTTTTGTTTATCTACCGGCATAAGCCCTTACAACTTACGAGATTGTTTGGGAGAACATACAAAAATAACTTATAACATGTCCGTACATTGTTTTCAGCTTATTTCCATAAGCTCTCTAAAATAGCTTATGAAAACAACTTAAAATTTAAATGAAAACAGTTTGACTTTATTTTATCTTTTATTATAGAAATAGTTTATACATATACACTTATATGATAAACTCTTATGGTATAAGCGCTTGATTAAGTTGTTTATCTAAACTGAAAGTTAAACCTGTTGACTTTGGAGAATGATTTACACTTGTTTAGCGCAGCAAGAACACTACTCTAACATGTAAGCAAGTAACTAGAAAAGTGGGTAAAATGAAAATGTATAATTCATTATTCAGCACTTGGCATAGTATAAAATAAAACTGAGAAACCATTAAATAGAACACTGCAGAAAACACAAAAGACTTGCATGATGGCATAATGCATTACCAATAAAAATTTGAGAAAAAGATAAAAAAAATAATTAAAATGCCAGAAAATAATAAAGAAATAATAAACAATACTCACAGTTGTACTCGGTCCATCCAATAACCTGATTTTCAAGGTCATAAAAGACAAGTTTATTTGAAAGCACCAAATCTGCACCAAATAGAAATAGAAGTGAATCAGCAACGTAAGATGAAACCCTCCAACAAATAACAATACAATCATACGCATACACAATTCTGAACTCAAACGGGAAGTATGTATACAGATGTTCATGCAAGCTACTCTTACAGTTACACTACATATAATATAAGGCTAATTAATGGATTTTTCATTGAATTCAAAAGCTTCACTAAATAATAAAAGTTAGAAGCGTTACTCAACAAACTAGTGGTAAATCGCATAATTGGCATCTACAAAGATTTCAAGAGAATACCTCCCAATAAGGTCATATTCTTACTATCTCTTGATTGTAACCCACTATTTTGCCAACCAATACACCAGAGTTCTTCCTGCAGAGATGGCACATCGTTAGTTAATTTTAATATATGGATCATGAACATTAAACTAGTAGACATACAAAAATAATTATTGGGAAGTATAAAATGGAGGCTGCACATGCTTTCACATGGAATGAACATGGGGAAGAACAAGAGATAAGATTGATGTCACTGGAATTTGAACCATGGGAGAAGCAAGAAATTCCACTGATTTTGTTTCAAAGCTATAAATAAAACTTCAAAAACAAAGTATAATTCTCAGATAGAGCACAGAAGAAAAATTACTCATCTATTGTTAGGTACTCGGCTTGGGCCTAAAGCCCAACTAATGTGCTGAATAGGGCAGTTGGTTACATTTGCTGACGTGTCTAGTTGTTAGAGAGGAATTAGAGTTATATAAAGGATAGGGATAGCAAGAGAGAAGGCATTGAGTATCATTTTGTTAGAAACCTTATGTTTCGGGCAGAGGGAGAAATGTCTCTTCTCTGAGGAGCTTAGGATTTTCCATTTGTAATACATCTATTTTCAGTTAATAACACAATTTCTTATTTCTAATTTTGGGTTCCTATCAGCTATGGTTCTAATAATGCCAACCACAAGAATGAGACAAAATTCAATGAGATTGTGACCATATTGTTTTGTGAATATTCGCATTGCCAACAATATGGATGCTTATTTACAAAAAATGACCACAAGATCAGTGATTTTTCTTATGGATTTGAAAATTAGGAGTTTACTCAGTCCTCGAAAAAAAGAAGGTAAGATATTCGCAGAAACAACATTCTAGATAAAAAGAATATGGAAATAAAAAAGAATGTAACAAGGCTTACAAGTGTGTCGCACGAAAAGTACCCGACTAAACAATGAATCAGAGGGGCAAAACGGCTACATAGTTGAAATACAATAGAATCCAAATAAACTAGAAATGCCAACAGAACTACAAGTTTAAAAGGCACATTGGGGATCAAGAATAAAGAAAAGGATTGGAAGTTTTCTAGAAACTAAAATAAATTAGCCTCAAAAAACATATTCATACAAAAGTATTTTTAGGTGAACATTGTCAAAGGTAAAACCGTTTCACCCAAAAGTATCTTTAAAATGTTTGGGATTTCAGAAAGAGTACATGTTCTACAGCTCATCATACTGTAAAAATTGCCAGTATAAAACTGAAATCAATGTTTGTAGAAAATTGTAGTTGGAGTGCAATTGAGTACAATCTCAGACAAAAAGCTTCTGCAAAACTTAAGAAACGGATAACAGCCATGGCGTATTAGCAATATATAACGAAAGAAAACATTTATGATAGGTCCCAAAACAAGCCCAATTAAATTCTGATAACCATAACAATAAAGATGTACACGAATTTTCTAAATACTTACAGAAAGAAATAAATAATCGTGTGGATAAACCTTCAAGGAGAGTCCATTTTCAAAATAAAAGGTGACATTTGGAAATCCATCATCAACACTGCATCATAAAATCAAATAGCTGTAACACATCTGAATGGAGCTCATAGTGACATAAAAGCATAGATTATGCAAAGGGGGAAAGTCCAGTTATAGAAGCACTACATACTTGATATGAAAATTAGTAAATTAAACCTACCAAATAATATAATTTCAGAAACTTCATGAAAGGTGTCATTACATTATCAAGAAACCATCAGCAGTTGGTGTATTAGAACTATGAGAACCATGTGACACAAGTTCATGGTTACTCGTCGGAAAATTATGTAGATTACGCCTTTAGAAAAGACTATATCATAAAATGCTTTTTTCTTACAATCACAGTTGATAACTGTGCCAGAGACAAATGCTTTTTACCTAACTAATTAACTGTCCCATTGTTTAAGTTTATATCATAAATAAAATTAAAAAAGGCTATCTAAATAATTTATGATTATCAGATAAGATTTTCAAAATAGATAAAGCAAAACATAAAAAGTTCACTTTTAGCAGTTTTCTTAAAAACTATTAAGAGCTGTGTTGCTTTGACACAAAATGGGACAACAAAATTCAACAACAATTTAGATAGTTAAGGCAGTTCAAGTATATGGTTAATTATGTTCAGTGGATGGTTAATGGATATAACATGGTGTCACAATTCATTAATCATTCACTAAATATAATTAACCACGATTTTGAACGTCATTAGCCATGATTTTCATGTATGTATTTGAACACAAATCATAGTTAATGGATATAATGTATATTTGAACACCTGAAAATCAAGTATATGTGAACACAATTGGAATGATCAATGGATATCATGTATATTTGAATACTTGATAATTGTGGTTAATGACGTTTTAAACCATGATTAGTTATGTCCAGTGGATGATTAATGAGGTGTGACACCTTGTTATATTCATTAACCATCAACTGAACGTAATTAACCACCACATATTTACACCGCGTCATTCAAATTGTTGTCAAACTTCGTTGTCAAATTTGTGTCAAATCATCATTTCTCTTTTTGAAACGGAGCTCTAAAAGAAGCTATATCATAAAAGCACGTTTTCCAAAGCTCATTCAAATGCACCCTATATCAGTGTCATTTTTGTTTACTTCAAGCAGAATTGTTATAAAGGATAATATCAGCATAAGATTCAGCCTAACTGAATCTGTTGGCACTTCACAGAATTATAGTTACATAACCAATCATGAAAGGTTCTGGAATCAGTACATTATGATTACAGAACCTATTCTGTTACATCCTATAAAAACATACCAGTGCATTTGATGTCAAGAAATCTCACCCTCAAACAGAAATCATAAAAAAAAAAAAAAAAAATTTAACCCAATACTGTAAAATCAGCTATGGGAATATAAGAAGGTAACAAGAAATCTCAGACTGAACATTGAATACTTTGTCCTATAGTGAAAAGATAGGAACGTACAATGTAAACTACCAAAACAGTGAAAACACATGTGCTTCAATCAACAGTGATGGAAACTATATATGGTAAATCCCTAGTGTAGTACAAGGTTTAGTGAATGCATGTGATGCATCATACCTTCCAGAATATTGAAAGCATGTATACTCGTCATGAAGAGTCTGAACCTTTAAGTCAGGTTGCTGAGAAATTATCTAAGAGAAAGAAGCTGAAACTTTACATACAATTGTTACATAATTTTACAAATAATTACTCACTTATATACCTTATATATTAGTGGCTGATAGATCCCGTCAGGTAGATAGGCCAAGGTTGTTCCACTGTCAATTATGGTGCCTTTTCTGTCTCTTTGCTCAGATGCATCTGTTGAGAGATTAAGGAAAGTATGGCCAATTTGAACCGCCGTCATGTTGACACTGTAATGTGGCCTAAAACAGATTTTAAAATGTCAGATATCTTAACATATGGTTTTTTGTAAACTAACAACTAAATTGAGGACAGGCTAGGTTGGAGATTCATATGTTGCTCACATGATAATTGATAAGACATACATATATATACTCTTCTGGCACTAGTACAGATCATCAAATTATTTGCACAGCATATAGAATTAGAATATTCCAACATATACATGACAGGAAAACTTAAAAGATGCTATCCCCAAAGGAGTAATAAATGACACAATGAGAGTAAATAGTTTCATTCAGAAATGTAGTAAACAAATGGCATACTGGTCAGGTAATAATGGAGTCGTCTTCACTTTAGGTTGTACAACATGCCCAATCGCAAATATACCGCCACCATTTACTCCATTTAAGCAATGAGCAAACATCTTTTTCACTTTGCCAGAAGAAGAAAGTTGTGAAATCATTGAATAATTAGCTTTTCCAAATCCAAGAATCCCATCAAGTGCTTCTTCATTTGTATAACTTAGATCTCCAGATTGTCTAGCACCACACCTGCAAAACAGAAAACCTCATTTTAAATTGGTCAGATATATTTCAATACACAAAGTTAACAAACATAAGAAGAATCACTAGGAAAATATTATAACATGAGTGCTCCATTATCGCATAAGCTGTACGTATTAGGAAATGTATTTCTTGGAGTGTGCTCCACATTAGGTATTTTATTACCAATCACAATACACCCTATATGATTTCACATAGAGAATTCTTAATAGCAATGAAAAATTAAATTTAAGCACAGAAATTGTATTAACGGAAGCTATTATCATTTAGGATTATCTAACAACGCTGAAACAAAGGAAACTATTTTTCAGGAAAGAGTTGCTGCTGATACATTCTTTGACTGCCCATGGCTTGAATTCACATTTTTTTCATGCAGAGTTTATATTCAGCTTGAGTAGGACTCACATTTTACAACTTTGCTGATCAAATCAGAAGTACATTCCGGTTTGGAACACAGCAAAAGGAGGAATGGGAGAAGCACAGGGATATAGATATCAATATCAATGTCAGCATTCTCGTTCTCAATCATATTTAACTCGAACTTGACCCATATCTCTAATAGAAGTTAAGTGTTTTCTCAGGCACCGATATTGATTTTGTGAGAACTTGGACAAAATTTTATGCTTCTAAATAAAAGAAAATGTATATTCAACAATTTTAAAAAGTTATACCTGTACTCATCTATACTTAAGTAAAATCACTTTTTTTAAGAAAATATTCAGATATGAGCATTTATTCTATTGCATCTAAAGAAACTGGATAGATTACTATAAACATAGTTAACATACATGTGTAGATTCATGTCAGTAAATGTTTGAGGTCGCGTGAAATTAACGTCCACTAACAGTAGCAGAAGAGACATCCATAAACATCTAATAGCTAGCATTATTGTCATGACATAACTCACCCAAATATAACACTTCCATTAGCCGAGGCAGTTTTAAGGTCCCCAGACACTTGATCAAATAGTACAACATCCTTTACAAAGTAACCTGCAGTGGAGCTCCCATCACCATATATCTCCAGATATGGACAGGAATCGTTACTACCAGTGCATCCAGACAGAAGACCCCCATTAATCTCTTTGCAAAGCTCTTGATCACACGGAACTAATTTACCAGACGAGGATTCCTTTATGTTGTAGAGTGTAAGGTCCATCTTTGATATCCCAAAAAAATGTATGAATAAGAACATTAGTGTTGAGTTGAGATTGTACATGATTCAGTCATACAAGAAATTATTGCTAGGCCCAGTCTACCATAGGCACTCAAATCGTTATTTGGCTGGAAAACATAACACAAACTATCTTATCATCAAAAATATTTTTCCACATGTCAAATTATGATTCGAATGCTAAGAAAATGATTGTCAAGCACAAAACAATATTTATACACTATCACCAAGTGTGTGATATGTGAGCTACTATTGTCTATTATTTTTTAAAATTTAGCATTATACCAATACACATTGGACAAATGGAGATAGATACATAAAGTAAAGAACGCAGAGACACTAGCACAGAAAGACAACCAACTCCAAATGGAGAGACTTCGAGTTGTATGTCAAAAATGAATAAAGACTATTATCTTCTCTGTGTAGTATGTACTCCTTATTCTAATCTTTTCTCCATTACTATTTCATTTGTACTCTTACTCTGATCTTCTTCGTCTTCATTACTATCTTATGTGTACTCTGCTATCTCACCAACCCTTTGCCTTCCATTACTACTGTTCATAGTACTATTGTACTATTGTTAATAAGAGCACAATACTACACTAAGGCAGAAATCATCATTGTGTTGATTTAGGTTCTGTTGGCACATAACAAAGTTTTTATATCTTTAAGAGTTCAACAACTATATATTGACAGAATAACGTCTATTCATATTTTTCCGTCTTACTACTACAGTATAAGCAAGTCTCAAGAAATAAAATTATAATGTGGCAAGACAGTGAAATATGATTGGACACCTTTGTCAATATACAATCATTAACTCTATTCCATATATCAATTACAATTTGAATAGTGAGAGTGGAAGACAATGGTGACCCGCATGACTAACTTGTCACATAATCAGTGATGTATGGAGTGTGTACCTATGTCTCTAATAAGTGCATCGGCAAACAATAAATATTTGACAAATCATCAAAGAAGTAGTAACCTAGAATTAGAAAAGGATAGGTGGTGGCAAGAAGCTAGCTTAAGTACTTAATATTACATCTATTCCTTTTTATGTTTTGATTAAAGTTTTTTATACAAACCAAAAAAGTCAATAATCTTTTTATTTTGATGAAATTATTTGTCTATTTCTGACATACTCTTGACTGTTTATTATCTTATTGCATCTATATCTTTGCTAATAAGAGCACAAAAAAATAGTTAGCTTAACATTGAACTCTGAAAACAACAATGACAAATACTACCTTCGTCCCTCCTATTATAAGCTCCTTTTGCAATTTTCACATATATTAAAGAAAGTAGTAGTGTATTTAATGTGTTTGTGCATGGATGTTCCTAAAATACTCTTTTGCTATGAAGCACCGACACATAGATACTAGTAATAACTTTTTTTTTTTAAAAGAAAGAAGTGATTGAATATAACTACATGTGTTAATATCGAATACTAACATGCGATGGACATCAAACACACTATTATTTTGAAGTATCAGTGTTACATAGATTTTTTGTATATTGGTGGGTTCAACCCTAATTTCTCATCTTCCAAAACACTTAGGGTATGTTTGGATGGAGGATTTTGGAAGGGAAAGGAGGGGAGAGAACATATTTTTCTTATTAAAATAAGGTAGCTACAAAATGTTTCTAAAAATGAATTAAGTGTGATTGAAATGCATATGATCATTTCACATGTTATTCTTTCGAACTTTTAAAAATCTCAAATATATACCGAAATATACTTACCCCTCTAAAACCTTCCAAAACCCAACTCTCAAACATACTCTTAGTGGTATTAATTAAGAATATATTCGACAAAAATAAAAAATCTATTTAATAATTTGAAATGAAACTTATATTTAAATAGTACCAAAACAATTTCTAAAAGAGCAGGCACTTGAAAGAGGAACAGAGGGAGCAGTAACTGAAAAATAAGATGAAAGAGAAACATACACCAAGGTTACTTCTGGTAGGACACTCTTTACATTGAATGCAATTAACCCACATCATATCAGTCCCAGTATCCACTTGTAAATAATAATCCTTCGAAGGAGTTCCAATTCCAATTTTAGCATAATAAAGCCTACAACACAAACACAACTTCACAATCAATCATCCAAAAAAAATCAGAAAAAGCACCGTCCACAATCAGAGTAAACCAATTTTACACGGAGTTAACAAGAATAATTGATTTTGTCATCTCACCATACGATTATAACTGACATCCTAAAATAACAATACAATCAACTGCTCGCATTGGCCGTAACTGACAGTGAATTAAACTAAAAAATAATATTCAAACACAATTTCACAATCAATTTTACACAGACATTTAATAAGAAACATTGAATTTGTTATCTCACCACACTATTGTAATTGACATTCTAAAATAACTACACAATCAACTGTTCGTGGTCGCCGTAACACATAGTGCATTAAACTAAAAAAAATATTCAACAACTTCTCCATCAATTTTATAAGGAAACATCAATTTTATCATCTCACCACACAATTGTAATTGTCATCCTAAAATAACTACACGACTGTAACTGCCGTGTTCGTCCTCAGTGTAAAACTGTTTATACCGAAGTTGCATGTCCATTAAACTCAAAAATTTCAAACACAATTTCGCAATAAATTATCAAATTTTTCAAAATTAAAAATGAAATTATTAGAAACGAAATAAGGTTGCGAATAATGAAGAATTTGAAAGACGACTGACCCGACGGCATCGGGACGACCGGTTCCACCTAAAGGAAGGTCGACGCCAGTGATGAGGGAGATTTGACGGCGGTAATCGTGAGCTTTGAGAACGGAGAGAGAACGTTGATCGCCGGAGAATTTGCATTTAACGTTGAAAACGCCGTGGTTGGCGCCAACGATGGAAATGGTAAGAATAAGAAGAAGAGTAAATAACAGTGAGATTCTTCTGTTAATATTCATCGTCATCTTAAAATTGATTCTCTTTTTTTTTTTTTTTTTTTTTTTTTTTTTTTTTTTTTTTTTCTGTTGTTCTGTTGTGTGTGTTTTTGGTGAGAGTTGAGAGTATTGTGTGGAGTGTGAGTGGAAGAGTGACCGTAACTTTAATGGAAATTTCTGCGTTTCTGCAATTGGAGAGTTGTGCTGGGTTCGAGTTCGAGTGTGGGGTCCACTAATTGGGTTTCTAAACAGTTCAATTCATTTGGTGAGCGTCACTTTCATGGGTTCAATTGTAGAGGGGTGTTTGTGATATATAAGGGTCCGTGGATCGGATAGGATAGGCACAAGATAGGATAAGGAGCAGGATAGAGACAGGATATGATAAGGATAAGATAAGAGTTATCATGTCCTGTGTTTGATGTGCACATGATAACAAACTTGATAAAATTAGTTTATCCTGTGTTTGATACATAACGGATAACAAGTTGATATGATTTATATTTTGATAAAATGACACATTTGTCCTTATAATCTATTTAATTTTTTTTCTTTCAAAATAACATTCATATAATTTTTTATAAATAAGCAAAAATGCTAAAAAAATGTAAATAATTTATGAAGTAATTTTATATACTTGAAAAAATTGTGATTTCTCTATCCATCACAATTGAAGAATGACTCACTATCATAAAAATTGTGATTTATCTATCTATCACAATTGAAGAATGACTTACTATCATAAAAAGGTAAATAATTTATGAAATAATTTTATATACTTGAAAAAATTGTGATTTCTCTATCTATTACAATTGAAGAATGACTTAGAGTTTGTTTGATTCAAATCTCAAAAACTCTATTTTAGTATTTTAAAATTTAAAAACTAAACAATTTATTTGGATTACTTGTTTTTAAAAACTATTTTGTAAAACTATTTTTAATATTATACTTTTTAAAACTAAAAAAGCAAAACAGATAAATGGTGTTTTACTTTTTATTTTTCAGTTTTTTTAATTCTCTGGTCAAATACTGTTTTAAAAATTAAAGTTAGCAAACAAATTTTTTTAAATTTTATTTTTAAAAACATTTTTTTAAAATTTATTTATAAAATAGTTTTCAAAAACTAAAAAGTAAAACACAATCAAACAAGCCCTTACTATCATAACATTATCTCGAAAAGAAAATAATTATTATTTTTCATCAATTTTTTTTATATTGTTATAGAATAAAATAAATATATATATATATATATATATATATATATGAAAAAGGAAAAATAAAAATAAAAAATGGAATAGTGCCCTCGAACACGACTAGTTGAGGTTAGAGGAAGAGAGAAACGCGAACGATAATATCGAACGAATTATTTTAACCTACCTCAAATTAAGGATAATATAATGCGGCAACCTGATTATTTAAAAATTTTTATTACCGTATTATATCGGATGGATGCATCAAACAAAGGATTAAGGAAGGAATATGATACGTGTTTCATATCTGTCTAGTTATCCTGTCCATCGCCCTAAGAATATTTAAAAGTATCTCACCGTAATTTGCTTTTTTTTTTTTTAAATAAATTTTTAGTATTTTATAAATTTTAAATTTCATATTTAAATTTATAAAACACATACATTTTTTTTTATAGATTTTACAAACTATTTTTTAAATAGTTTTAGTCTATGTGAATATATATTTTTAAATTTGTTTACAACATTATAAAAAGTTTTTATATATAAAGAAAATCTCAATCAAAATTAAATTCTTAAGTCTATATTTTCATTACTTTTATCTTGAGTTAACAAAAGATTCATATTAATTCATCTCAAGTTAAAAAAGTTAAATTTTGATGGAGGAACTTTTTATTCTAAAACATATTTATATAAAATCGTTCAAAAGTTTAAAATTTAGAGATTAAAAAATTATTTTGTTTCAAAATAAAATAAATTTTTTTATAAAATAATTTTATAAGAATT
>JBBPBQ010020321.1:46558007-46586048 GCA_037974755.1 Cicer yamashitae
TTTTAATGAAATTTTAGAATTTTATAGAGATTAAAAATTTACTTACCGACCAATTTTTTTGTTATAATATTTATATATTTTTAGTTAAAAAGATAAATGAGAATATTATGATTCTTTTTATATTATGATGTTTTTTGTGCACAAAGAAGCAATATTAAAAAATAATAAATGTAATAAAAGAAATTGGAAGCAAGTATATAAAAAGTTTCACGAGAATTCTATAAGTAGAGATAGAAATAGTAAGATAATCTTTTATGCAACGATTCATTATTATCCACTATATAAAAGAAGATTCTTGTATTAGTAATTTGAAATTTAGAGGAATGTATTATTTAGAGAAATTAAATTTAGAAGTATATTAAGTATAGAAATTATATAGATGTGTTTATTAATTAGGAAAATCTTAGAAGTAAGTCTGGACTATTATTAATTTGTATCAATAAATATTTTTTGTACTTAGAATTTGAAATTAAGTAAGTTATGAGTTCTCTCTTAAAAATATTTATCTTACACCAACAAAATGGTATCAAAGTTTATTTTATGAGAATCAAAAGAATATAGTTGAGAGGTGGGTTGGTGTGACTACACCACTTTTCATTTTCCCCTTCTCATAAAAGATTATTATGAAAAATTGTGTCATCACAAGAAAGCATTAATTAGCTCTAAAGGTGTACGAAAGATTGTGGAGAAATGAGATATGATGAGGCAATGAGGCACAAGACGAAGAAAGGTTATCACAAATTGAGAATGAGACTTTGGCAAAGATGGGGAAGTTGTGACCCTCACATATCAATGTTTAGATGATTCTATGTTTGAGAAGATTATCGATGCTTCGATGCTACTAATTCAAAGGAAGGTTGAGAGTTTGGGATATATCATTTCAAAGCATTGACAAAGTGAAGAAAATAAGGCTTTCCTTTTATATCTAAGGCGATATTTTGAAAATAAAGGAATATGAATCAATTTCATATTATTGCTCAGGGTAAAGGTGAGACTAAATAGATGTTTGTATGATAGAGAAGATTATTCATTTCTTGACCTCTAAGTTAGATTAGATGGTGTGTGTTATTGAGGAATCAAAATATTTTGACTCAATATTCATTGAAGAATTAGAAGGTTCTTTCAATCTGAAGAATAAATAGTGAAGAAAAGGCGAAAAGAACCATTAAAACAAGTTCTCAAGACCAAAGATTCAATATTGAATAATAATTAAAGATTCAAGAGTCAAAGCATGCGTAGAAGTGGACAACGAAGAGAGTGAGGGTGTGGTCATATCCAAGGAAGAAGATACAACAATGGTGGAATCAAACTACAAGGACTGGAGTCACTCATCACTAAGAAATCGTGGAAGATGAAAAGGAAAAAGTTATGGCTATTACCAAAATGAAATGAGTTATGATAAATCTATATTTCAATATTATAATAGTCATAAATTTGGCCATTTATCTTAGGAATGTCTTAACGTGTCTAATCAAGAGGAAGAATGGGTTAATCTTGTTAATGAATACAAATAGTCGAATTTGTTGCTAACACTCAATGAAGAAGAAACGAATGCTAAAATTTTGTGGTACTTGGACATTTATGCAAGTAATCATGCGTATGGATGCAGAGAGAAATATGTGGAATTCAATGAGAATGTGAATGAAAGTGTTTCCTTTGAAGACCCTTCAAAAGTAAAAATTGAAGGTGAATGTATAATTCTAATCTCTTCTAGAGATGGAAGTTATAAGCTGATTATTAATGTTTACTGTGTGACTAAATTGTAGAGTGATATTTTGAGTTTGAGCCAACTTTTTGAAAAGGGATATGAAATTCTCATGAAAGGTAGATATTTTTGGTTTATAGATCAAAATAGTAGTTTAACCACTAAGATTCTTATGTCGAGAGATAAAATCTTTATCTTGAACCTAAGAACCATTGAAACAAAATGTTTGAAGATTGGTGTCCCAGATGAAGCGTGAAATTTGCATATGAGGTATAGTGACTTAAACTTTGGTGCCCTTAAAGCTTTGGGAGAAAAGAATACGGTGAAAAGGATGCTCGCATTCAATCATTCAAATCAATTGTGCGAAGGTTGTATTCTTAGAAAGCAAACTAGAAATACTTTTCCTAAAAAAGTCACATCAAGTGCAAGTAAGCAACTAAAACTTGTGCATACCTAATTGTATGGTCACATTATCAACCATCATTTGATAAGAGTAAACATTTCATACAATTTATTTATTGATGAGTTTAGTAGAAAAAATTCGAATTATTTTTCAAAGCAAAAATCACATTCTCTTATTGCTTTCAAAAATTTCAAATCTCTTGTAGAGAATAATTGAAAACCCATTTTGAAATCAAAACTCTTGTGATTATGACATCAAAGCTTTGAGCTCTGATCGAGGAGGTGGATTCACTTCATAGGAGTTCAATAAATAATGTCCAACTCATGGAAGTCGATGTCCTTAAGTAGTTGTAAGATCGCAACATTAGATTGGAGCAACTGAGAGAAATAGTATAAATATTCTAAACATGACGAGATGCATGCCAAAGTTCATAAAGATGCCTAATAAATTTTGTGTTGAAGTAGTCGTTTGTGTTGTCTATTTGTCCAATCAATATCAAATATCAAAGAACAAACCCTTCAAGAAGCATGGAGTGGAAAGACTCTCAGTGGCAATCACTTATGAGTCTTTATGGGGAATAGCATATGCACATGTGGCACAACAAGAAAGATTCATGCTTGATAATCGAATTATCAAACATGTCTTTGCTAGCTATGATTCACATTCTAAAGGAAACAAGTTATACAACCATGTAATGACAAGCACTACAAAAAATATTAAATTACCAACGAAAAGCATTGGAGAGCACTAAGTCCTCACAAAATTGCGACAAATTTGGCACCCACATATTATAGAATACAAATCCGTGAAAGTAGCGATAATTTTAGCACTCGTTGTACTTGGAAAAAAGTTGTGGAGGCTTCATCACACACAAATACACGCATGTAAACCCAAGAAAAAGTAGTGGCAACTTTAGCCTTCACTACTACTTTGTTCGTAAAAAAAATGCATTAGTGTGGCTTAAGTCTCCACTACTTTGCAAGAAAAATTTAAAGAATGCCTTAGTTACTGTTACGATGCAAGGAAAATAAAGAGGCGACCTTACCCTTACTTATATTTGTACAATTTCTTTTTTTTAGAAATTCCATATTTGTGGCAGCCTTGGTTAGGGTTGTACATGGGTTGGGTCAACCTAACCAACCCAACTCGGATCGACCCAAAAAAATAGTTTGAGTCAGATAAATAAGTGTGAATAGGCGATCTGATTTCACAAAATAGCAAAGCGTTTAAAAAATTGTGTATTGAGCAAAACCAAACTCAATTCATTTTACCCAAGTGACCCAATTTCAGGATGTTGTGTTTTAGTTATTATGATATTTGCAAGCCTTTTATGCAATTTTAGGAACCATGCAACTTTGGTTATATTGATGTTTCCAATGAAAGTATTTTATGACCAATTTTATGATTTTGACATTCTCATTTATTGTATATTTATATATACTAGTTGCTAAAAAAATAGTGAAAATAGATACACTATATTTTTGTGGAAAATTAACGTTGTGTCATTTTTTTAAAAAGAATATGATGATTTATCATTAATAATTAAATTAAAAAAAAAAATGTAAATAACTTGTACCTAACTCAATTCAAAAGTGAACAGATTGATCCAACTTAATCGAGTGTTGTTATGAACAATTTTTTTACTAAATGTTCCCTACTCAGTTTGCACTACAGCCCTAGCCTTGATCTCTGCTACCTCCTTAGGTGGAAAGTAATTTGATTTTCACTTTTTTCTTCATATTTTTTTATTAAATTCTTCACTCTTTCTTAACTGTTTCTTCACTCTTTTATTATTTAAAATATATGTTGATTAACTTTTTTTAGATATTTTCCTATTTTTAAAATTTTTTGTTTTGCTTTTTTAAATGTAACAATGGTTTAGGCTGCTGTAACATTTTTAACATAGTTGCATATTTAATGGTGGTGTGGAACCACGTAAAATGTTTTGAAACAAGAAGGTATAGAGGATGGTATAGCTTCTCCAATTCAAACCCCAACAAGACTAAGTAATGTTAACTACGATTATTTTTATTGAAAGTAGAGCTGATAAGATTGAAAACACATTTTTCTTCAGTGTTTTTTTTAAATAATCACTTTTTATTTGTTTGTTGCAGCTTTAAAATAATACTAAGAATTGAAATAATACTTCAAATCATAACCTAATTGAGTAACTTTTCAAGTAAATTTATAATTTCTTTTATAAAAGCCGAAACAGTTTCTTCTTTTTTGAAAAAATATAACAAATGATCCTTTAAATTATTGAATGACAAAATCACTTTTTTATTTTTATTTTTTTTTTAATATGTAACAATCAGATCTTAAGCAGTAAGCTGAAGCTTACAGAGCCTTACAAAACAAACAAGTTCAAAATTATATTTCCCCACAAAGCAAGAATCAAATTGATTTTTTCCCCACAAGATATTGTATAAAGAATGAAAAAAACTGTATTACAACCAGAAGCCATCCTTGGAAAGCTTTATATAACCTGAAATTGATGCCTTCATCAATACTCGTCACCCATACTCTCGACCCAAAAAAATTATGACCAAAAAAGGATTTAAAAAACAAAACTTTTTATACCATCCCTGCCAAAAATTACCAATAAAGCAAATGGCGACCCTACATGCCCATCTATGTGACAGGCAATAAATATTACAGAACCGTATCCACAAAACAGAATTGGCTGGTACATGACTATAAAAGGGACCCACAAAAGGGTAAAAGGGGCAAGAATGGGCACTTTCCTCCAAAGGATAGCCCTAAGCAACGACTCAAAAGCTGAACTAAGGCCTGGAGAAAATGCAAACTCCACCCTGAATGCGGCATATCTCTTCCTATCTTGCCAATCGGAACTTCGGTGCACAAAAAGCTCCGATGACTTCAAAACTGAAAACTCTTCAAAGACGGACATGTGACGACAGAGCGAACAAATGCCTCAAATTGGCAATCCTCTGATTCTACTAAAGAATGGCTAACAGCTGAGAACTTTGGAAAAAGCAACAGTATAAATGTACATCCCGAAGCTTAAGAAGCTGTGGCAGCAGCTGACAACTTTTCAAGCTTTTCCTTTTCGATTTCTATTCTTCTCTGCTCAGCATGCTGGGCAACACCATTAGCAAGAGCTTGATAATTGAACTCGAGTGTCTGGCTGAGACTCTCAAACCTCAGTGGATCTGCTGATTGTAAAACTGCAAACAGTTTTATTTTGAAAAAGTCAGCATGTCAAACGACAACATTAATGTTGGAAAATGATGAATCTTGAGATTTTTTGGTGTACCTTTAATTGTATCCACAAAGAAAATAAAAGGATCCACCTCATCAATTGGAGATTGCAATTCTTCATCGTCGCTATAATCGTCGTCAGAATCATCGTCGGAATCATCAGTGGGCCGGAATGACTTCGCCTATGAGCAACAGATGCAGAATGAGAAAAGATTCTAAGATTTAGCAATAAATGATAAATACTATGGATCAGTTCAGCCCCAATCAAACCAGCAACAAGTCAAAGAATCAGCTGATAGCTGAAATTTTCCAATTCTTTTTGCCAAACTACTTGGTTAACTGTATGTTGAACAGAACCCACTTTTTTACAGCACTCCAAGAAAAAGTGATGGAATTGGAGAAAGAAACAATATTACCACTTATCACTATGCATAAACAGTTGCACCACGAAATCAATATATTTCCATTTATGGTGATCCGAGTTATTTAAGTAAATACTACACTGACCTGTTGAGGTATTTGTAAAGTGTAAACTAACTAATAAATAAAAATACTATTTAATGTCAAACATCAGGAATTTCATTAATTCTCTACTATATGAATTATTTAACTTCAAATTTAAGTTCATAATAAATTGTATTATAACAGTCGCTGGTTCAGGCATAATTAAACAAACTTGCAATGAACACCTTTTCTAGTTCAATGACCAGTTCAGTTTTCAAAACATTGAATCAGACACAATAGTTATCTGATTCAATTATCCAGGCCCTTCAGAACAAGGACATAAGTAACTTATGACCTATCTGAATTTCCTACATTAGAGCCCATACATGCATGAAATCCTTTACTGCATGAAGACTAGTTAACATCATTGTTCTAGACTAGAGTCCAATCATATATGCATGCAAATGTTTTGTAGGTCTTCATATCAATACACCTGTTCAGCCAGGAGATATAAGGTGGCTTGGAGTTATTGGGTGAGGGACTTATGGGTTGAGAGATATAAGGTGTTGAAAACTAAAAGGTGTTTGACCCCAACCCACAATCTTTTTAACAATTAACTTTGGCTGTTCAGAAAGAGAAAAAAAAACACCTGTTCAGCCAACTTTCTAAGAGTGATAGTATCAGCTTCATCCCCATCATCAGCATCAACACCCATTTCCTTGTCAAAACCATTGCCATCCTCATCATCATCATCAGTTTGAAAGCCATCCATATCATCATCATCTTCAGCTTCTTCCTCTTTTGCAGCTTCTGCACAGTGAGTTCAACAGACCGAAAACTAAGTACTCACCCACAAAAGCAAATATTAAGCATACCCGAGCTAGGCAGATATGAAGGAATTGATCTACTTTTCATTAATATAAGATTGTGAGATCTCAAAGTTAAAGAAACAAGACAGACAGAGATACCTGCAACTTGATCCTTGTAGGCAACTAGAAGATCAAGTGTGGCTCGGAATACCCGGCCTAAAGCCTCCCCAGGCAATTGATCAGCTGGGAGTGCCAGTAATGAAATCAAACCAAGGCAGCACACTTTCTTCTCGTGCTCCCTGCATAAAGATAGTTAATTTACCACGATAAGGCCTCTAAATTGTCACACAAGAATTATATAGTTTTATGTCTTATGGAAGCACAGTATGGAAACACCAAGTAACGCATAAATCATGAATGGGGAAAAAGAGCATACCTTTTGAAATTAGCACGCACACCACTCTTTTTGACTTGTTGCAACAAATGAAACCAAAGATGGAAAATTTCTGATGCAACACCCAACTTTTGCAATATGCTGAGAGTCAGTGCTGCATTGTAGTAAAGAGCATCTGCAATCTGAAAAAAAAAAAATCTCATTTTAGAATGAAGTGGTGTAATGTCATTTTCCTGTCTGACTAATAATCTGAGAACCTTGGCAAACTTACAAGTTACAACCAAAAAATGAACTCATTGAAGTCGAACATAAAAGGCCTCAAAACTATAAAAGATTATATAATTTACATATAAACTATAGCAGTCGAGCTAGTGAAATCCATACGAAGTTATAAAGCAAGAAATCAGTTGTTTGTTTAGAAACCAGTGTTGTCAATATTAGATGGTGGAAAATAGCAGCTTGTTCAAATTCGTCTACACAACAGTGCTACATCGCCACTATTTGACAACATTTTGTACTAAATAGTGTTTTTTGGAAATATAGCGATTTATTAAAAATTTGCTATGCTATAGCGCCATTATAGCCACTATGGAAACTACAACAACAAAAGCTTTTACCCGCTAGTAGAACTGTGACTACATAGATCAGGCAATCAGAGCAATTTCCTGATAATTTCATTCACTGATGTAATTATTGATTGTCAGAGCCCCTTACCAATTGCATGAAAAGACATTTCAAATATGTTTTTTCAGTCCGATTCAAGCGTTCAACCGTAATTCTGAGATATGGCTCAACCCAATGATCCACCTGTCCTCTGCAATTCTGGAAGACAACTTCAATAAGCTTTGGAGCTGGCACAATATCAGTATCCTCCATATTTTTATCCGCCATAATCTGCAACATAATATACAAATAAACATCAGTAACAGGAAATATTATTATTATTATTATTATTGGTGGTGTTGTTATTGTCATCATCATAAACGCTAAGCTCCAAGTTCAACCAAACAAGTGGTGACAAGTAACAATGTAAAAGTAACTCACAGATGAAACCATGTTCCATAGACTTTGTTGATAGTCAGGATCTTTGCAAGTAAGGAAATGAGCAGTTCCCCTTGAAATATAGTTATCCAAAGGAACTAAAATGTCTGCAGAAGATTAAAACTTATCAATTTAGTATATACCAATGTGAAATTGTATAGGATCGAAAATCTCTAACTACGTGTTAAAATAAATATAAATTACAAATATGGGATGCTATGTATGGACCCCTCTATTTGTGGTGCAAAAAGAAATAGGCAGCTGAGTCAATTAGAAGTAGAGATCCCAGTTCAGGTGGGCAGACTTAGTATGTATTTCTGTGGAAGGACTGCAACGTAGAAAGGATATAGAGAAGATAGACCTCTAAGGAGTCTCCAGCTAAAGGAAACTCCCAAAATTTGATACAAAAGATCTAAAAAGAATTACAGCTGGATGTGTCAGGGGACTAGAATGACTGACACAAGTCGCTGTGTTGGCAGGCCCATCCTATCCAATCAAAATTGGCAAGTCTTTCTAACTCCGAAAAACTACATCCATAAGATATTCTCAATAGGAAAGCGTCACAAGGATTAAGCCACAACAGCAACAACCAAGCCATTTACCACTAGGCGGGGTTGGTTGCATAGTTCAGTCGAGGTCATAAAGATCAGTAATACATTGGTCCAAATATACACCACATACCTCTACATCTCTCTTAACGATTTGACCTATAATTTTCCTAGTCTCCCTCTACCTCAAATTATTGGACTATCTTTAATTTAATATACTCTCCTAACCACTTATTCTACATATATTCTCCATACATACCCAAACCGCCAAATAATCCCCAAGTGTCTCCTCCATTTGGTGAAAAACAGACCAAAGAAATCATTAAGACATCAACTATTTACAAGAGTAACACAGCCCAGAGGGTTGAAAGCACCCATCCAATAGCCCCTAACAAATTAGGATATTGCGGATGACACAATCCCAAAAAAAGAGTTTGAGACACCAACTCTTCTCTACTTCACTTCAATTCATTATCAATAAATCAACCATAAATTATCTGAATTCTGAACTAGGCATTTCGCCACAAACAAAGCAAAAAAAGGTCAATATGTAGTTAAGAATCATACTTGGAAAGAAATCAATTGCCCAATCTGCCAGTGCTTCCATCATCACTGGCCAAAGACTCCACATATCCAAAGATATTGATGGAGAGAAAAATGTCATATATGATACAATCTCCAAAACTTCTTCGAAAACCTCTGTAAGCAAGGATAGAGATAATGGGAATAAGTCAGAAGATCGAAGCAAAATCAAAATTTACATATGATAATGATTCGAAGAGAGAAACACCTCTTATATCAAAGAAAAAATTGTTCAGATGGAGAAGAAAATATACAAGGACAGTGGGTGATATGGACCCTGCATGACAAAAAAATTAACATGGGGAATACCTTGACCATCTGTGGTTAACATTCTACGCATTATGGGAAGCAAAGTTGGCTCAACTTCCACAAAAAGGTGAGGAAGCCTGCTAACGGATTCAAGGATTGTGCTTATAGCACGTAAACAACCAACTGCAGCCAGTGCACCTGGATCATCAGCTTCATCGTCAGCTTCTGCAGAGTTCATACACCTCCAAAATGCAGCAGCCTGTTTTTAGAAAAAGGAGAACAAAATGTTATTCTATAGAACAGTACTAGTACTCAATCAAGTACAGCTTTCTGGACAGATAGAAAAGGCAAAAATTGCTACCAAATTTTGACACAGCCCTAGTGCATAAGGCGCCATCTCTTCTCCAAACTTGTCCACGATAGTCTCCAAAGTAAATACAAGGTCCTCATTCTCAACCTCATTCATAAGTTTGAAAAACTCTGGATAAAATTCCATTTGATTATATTTAGTCAGCAAGTCAAAAATAATAATAATTAATACTGAAGTGAAGATAAATATTCATGCCCACATACCATCGAGCAGTTGGGGAAGAATAGGACGAATTTCATTCAAATCTGCATCATTGAGGAATGCAAAATAAAGCATAAATATTAACTGTATAGAAAAAAAGCTACTCAAAGCAATAACAAATCAAAGCGAAGAGTAAAAACCACCTTTGCATGCTTCAATGAATGAACGCAAGGCAAAAACAGAATCAACACGCACAGGAAGTTCAGGATCTTGCATTCTAGATACAACACACTGCAATGCCTTCCGGAAATTGTCCTGGTCTGAGAAGCTAATATGGGCATATTGACCAGCAACCCATGCTGCCTGTATTTCAAATGAAAATAAAAAATAAAAAAAATATGATAAATATATCAGAATAAAGAAATGTAATGTTCCTAGTCTTCGCTAAAGTTCAAATTAGCATTTATGAAATCAAATCAAAATTTTCAATTGGAAAATTTAGTTAAAGCCATTGACAGAGAAAGGGAATTCAGAAAAGATTACAACATTCTCTTGTTTCACTGAATTTTATAAAGAAAAGGAAGAGATTAGGGTTAGTTCTGTTCCAACAAGGGCCCACATTATGCAACCCCCAACTTGTGGACTATTGCACAATAAACATGAGGATAAATCAATATTTTGGGATCAACTTACATTGTAGTTTATACCCAATAAATTTCATTTAAGCATTCTTTGGCTCCCAAATACTACGGTTCAAGATTACAAAATTTAAGAGAATAGTGAGATTGATACGAAAGAAAGAAATGGAAAGAACACTAGATTGAATGAACAACAACTTTTGGAAGAGTAGATATTATCAGAAAAAAGTTCAACTACAAAATCCGTTGAAAAAGGTACAACTTTCAGAACCAGTATGCCAGAAGAAAAAAAATCCATTGTTTTTGGTTGTACTAAACCACCAAAATGAAGAGCTGATCACATTCTTTTGTATTTCCGATCTTGAGTTACAAATTTACAGTTATCCATCGCTTTCATTCAAATTAGAGCAAGATTTAAAAGAGGGATTTTTACACCAAACGCGCTGGGAAAAGAATTTCATTATGCTCTTGAAGAAGCACCTTAGTTTACTTTAATTGAACATTAAGTAACAGTTCAATCAAAAAAGATTATTCAATTAATAACATAATGAACTGCATGTAGCTAGAAGCTTCAGATAACAGACACAGAATAATGAGATAGTGTTATTGTTGAGAATTAGAGTAAAAATATATTTATTGAAATATACCATCTCAAGAATTAGAATAAAATTATATTTATTGGAATTGAATAATGAAAATATATTGGCAATACATCAGATATATATATACTAGATTACTAAACAACCAAATCCTATTAGTCCTCATATATAACTAAATCCCTATTAGTACTCATATATAACTAAATCCCTACTAGTACTCCCATTCAACCGAATCCCTATACTTGAGGGATATTAAACAGAAACAGGATTTCGACACTCCCCCTCAAGCTGGTGAATAGGTGTTCTCTATTCCCAGCTTGAATACAATTCTTTCAAAGTTGCTACTGCTTAGCCCTTTTGTTAGAAGATCTGCAAGGTTGTCATGGGAAGAGTTATATGGAGTGCAAATTAGGCCAAAAAGAAATCTCAAGTTGCTGCAATGAAGGCCGCAAAAAAAGGGCTACAATGAAGGTGGCTAAGGATTTAATAGAAACCGCAATGAAGGCGGCAAAAAGGACCGCAATGAAGGCGAAACCGCAATGAAGGCGGCAAAAAGGACCACAATGAAGGTGGCTAAGATTTCACGAAAATAGAAACCGCAATGAAGGCGGCAAAAAGGACCACAATGAAGGTGGCTTCAGGAAAATAGAAACCGCAATGAAGGCGGCAAAAGGACCACAATGAAGGTGGCTTCAGGAAGATAAAAACCGCAATGAAGGCGGCACCGCAATGAAGGTGGCAAAAGGACCACAATGAAGGTGGTTTCAGGAAAATAGAAACCGCAATGAAGGCGGCATGTTTATGCGGAAGCAAAGGGCCACAATGAAGGTGGCTAAATTTACCGCCATAAAGGCGGCTAGGGTTTATGCGGAAGCAAGGCTCTCAAAGATCGAGAGCTCTGACACCATGTTGAGAATTAGAGTAAAAATATATTTATTGAAATATACCATCTCAAGAATTTAGAATAAAATTATATTTATTGGAATTGACTAATGAAATATATTGGCAATACATCAGATATATATATACTAGATTACTAAACAACCAAATCCTATTAGTACTCATATATAACTAAATCCCTATTAGTACTCATATATAACTAAATCCCTACTAGTACTCCCATTCAACTTGAGGGATATTAAACAGAAACAGGATTTTGACAGTTATTATCTCTTCAACTTAAGAATCAATCAAGACTTCAAAAGTGCATGGACATTGCAGAGCAACAGAAAACGAGAGCACTTAGAATTCATTTCCGTTTATTACAAGCTTATCATCCCAATTTTTGCAGATTTTTTACATCGAGAACATTTGATCAGATATGCAAATCAAAATTGCAGTGCAAATTCAGCTTCTGTTATGTATAAAGGCTTCTCATGTTTTGGCATTTTAAGAACAACAACTAGGCATTGCCTTTTTCAATATACCTTAGCTCTAAGGTGGCCAACACGACTGTTGAACTCAGGAAAGACATGTTGCACTAACATGCGCTCAAGTTCAGATTTGTATGGCTCAGTCTGCTTCAATTTGTCACAAAGTGCCCCAATAGCAAGAAGTGCACCATCTTTCTGTCTATAGGGTTTGTATTCTGCAGAAGCTTCATCATACCTAGCATAGCAAAAAACTAAACATCCGACCAAATAATAGACAATTCATTTTAATATTAAGCAAGATATTACCTTCTGAAAATTTCAACTATGAATTGAATAAACTTGTGAAGATTTTCTTTTCCACGTTTCCGAACCAACTCACTCACAAAATCCATGGAAGCGGTCCTAGGACTATACAAATCTTCAATTATGTCTGTGACAAAGAATGAGAAGCCATAAGCAATCTCAATCCAATTTGTGGAAAAATGTTTCCATGTTTATACACCAATAGGACTTACCATAGCCTTTCCTTACATATTCATGCGGATCTTCCTCCCAAAGCTTTTGATCATTATCATTAAAGCACATAAGGGGGAAAACTATTTCAAATAGTAGGACATCAAGGCGAGGTTGCAGCAGAGCATACATATTATTCCTTGAAATACTGCATATATTAAAAAGTTCAGGGAGAAATAATGAATACAATGAAACTCAGCAGGAGAAATAAAAGCATTCAACATAACAACTAATATTCTCAAATTAAATTGCCCTTGCTCTCCAGGGTCTGATTGGGAATTTAGAAATGAAGTATAGACTTCCATGATAAATACTACAGAAAAAATGTACTAGCATCAAGCATGGGGTTTTCATTTTCCGAGTATCAGTGTAGCAGCATAGCTTCAAGACCCAATTTACTACAATGCCAAGCACCTAATACTACATGGGAACCTACAAAAGCACCCAGTACTCCAAAGAAAATCCTCAGTTATATCCTCAAGATCAGGTTTGGTGCTGAAAGCATCAGCAAGAAGATAAGAACTTGTCGGTTATCAGGCTCGTGTTTTAGGTATTTTGAATTTTTTGGTCAAATCCTTAACAGACAAGAACAAATTCTCTTGTAGGGTAAGTCATTTGATCCAAGGTGTAAATTTTCAATTTTCTTCTTCTTAATTACAAGATCACCCTCGCCTGCCCAGATCTGAATTCCTTCAGACTATGTAATAAAAAATACAGTTGAATCCTCCTTCAATTTACCCAAGAAATTATAAGACCGTCGACATCAAAATGTCTAGCACTTCATCTAATTCTGATAATCCTGATTCCATGTTCTAAATTGGTTAAGAAAGATTTTCAATTTTTCAAGAATTATGTCCACAAGTGACTCTTACTTGTGATTCTATTTGTTATTACTATTGCAATAAAGGTTTAAATCATTTAGAACAAAATTGCAGAAACCTGCAGGAGTTTTAGGTACTTCTACCGTAAAAAAGTAACGTCGCATTCAAAACATTCAATCACTAAATTACATGGTCAAAAGAAAGATAAACAAATTGAGAAGCAAACCTAAAGTAAGTAAACTAGTTATTTGGCTTCTTTAATAAAAATAAAGATAGATAACTAGATCATATCCACATTATTTTATAGAGAAATAAAACAAAATTAAAACTATATTCACATGTTAAACTCCCCTTTGCATACAAGCAATAGTCACTCTTTCAATTTTATATGGTAGGTTTTTCCCCACCACGGTTTCCATTAGATAAATGTCCTAATTTGATATAAACACTAGTATTGACATTTGTTTAGCATTCATATGCATAGATGAGCACATAGTCACATACAAATAGATAATCAAATCCCTCCACTTTGTATTATGAAATTTTTCTCCCAAACTCCTTCAAGCCAGCCACGGTACTAACACATGTTATACGAGAAGGCAGTGACTAAGAATAGGATGAAGTGTTTTTGCATCAGATGGAAGCAAACAAAATATAGCTTTGTTTGTGGTATCTTACATGGCTTTTCAATGGTGCACCAATATATAAAGTAGTGATTGGGGGATTAATATCAGGGGGAATTCGAAATAATCCAGTAAGTTTTCCTATCCTAAAACACTATTAACAACATTGTATCCGCTTTGGCAACCTAAAATTAAGAGCAATAAGACATGCCATTACAATTAAGCAAAATAAACCACCCCAGTGAGCTCAACACACTCAAAATTAGCTACTTAAATATGTATAGTCCTACATGAATTGGAACAACAAGCATGTACTTTATGAAAGGAACATAGAATTGATGCAATTTAATGAAATGGAATGACAATGCGAGCTAATCAGTCAACCTGTTACTTAGATATTGGAGAATCAAGTTGATAACTCTGTCAGGTAAATAGCCCCCTGCACGAATGACATTTAACAGGTTCAAGTGGCACTCCAAAATCTTCCCTGCGTAGTGCTTCTGGAACATTTGAGCAAAAGCTTTGGTTTCCGGATTTTGTAGCTTCAAGTCTCCAAAACTGTAACAGGGCAATTTAAACAGCCATAGAAAATCAGAATCAAACAATCATCAGAAATGCTCACATTAACTTAAATCCACCACATCACAAACATACCGAGTGTAGAGCCTATTTAGAATATGAACTGTCCATTTCTTGACCTTCCACCAACCCCATGATTTTCGAAGTTCGGGATCAACAGGCTGACCTTCCGAGGGGACAGGTCTCTCCAACACATTAAGAAAAAGTGCCATCCAAGCACTGAAGATATTCTGATCAAACAACAGTTTTGGGATCTCCAACTGTAAAAAAGGAACATGTGCTTCACAGTAAATAATAATATCACAAATTTTACAGAATGACTGCCAATTAAAGCAACATGCAACCTTGAACAAGGTTTGATCTACAACATAACACTGATAATAAACTCCTTCATTTAAGAAATACATGTGAGGAGAGAAAACATACATATATGGAGGACCAGAATATTTTACAGATAAGTTTGATTAAATCTGCTATTTCAAGTGATGGATTAACAATCTGGACAAGCCTGTTAAATATGTTAAGAAGGTGAGGAAATGTTTCATCAACAATGCGATAAACTGGTGTCCTCTCCTCATCTGACTTGAACCTGCAAAGATAAAATGTGATAGTTTACATGACCAACATAAATGGGGAAAATAATTTTGGACTGCTGTTGAACATTTACAGGATTCTTCAACAATCAAGTGTGTACAAGCTCTAGCCAAACAAGAGATAAAAAATGTGGGAATAGAAACCTTCCACCATTTTGAATCTTATTGTTTGAGATAACAATATAATCAATGACTAAGAGGTATGGAAGGTTTAAGGATACTTCAACAATTGTGGACAAGCTCCTGTCAAACAAGACATTAAAATATATGGGAATAGAAACCTTACAACATTTTGAATCTAATTGTTGGACATAACAACTTAATCAATGACTGAGAGGTTGGAATGGAGTTTGGACTTTCCTTCCGAAACTATGTCACCTCTTGTCTCTTCTTTTTTCTTCCCATACTTCTAGACTGGGAACATCTTTTTTGTCATCATATCATATTTTTAATCATTCACTACAACAGCTCAAAATACACTTGAATTTATCATTCAAAACATATTCGCTGTTTTAATTATTTGTGTACTTTTTTTTTACTACTGGAAAAGCAAAAGGAAGACACATATAACAAGTGTATACTTCAACAGTACAACCATATTTGAGGACATTGTAGTTAAATTCAAACAAACAACAGCAATTGATAGAAAGGAAAAGACTGTCAATAACATAGACAACATTAGCTCCTGTGGGCTGATGTAGAATAACTAATAACTACAAGGCATGAGCAAGAGCAGCAGCACGATTATTTTCAATTAAATAAATAGAAACTTACTCATATTTTCTAGAGAGTATCCGTAGCACAAATAAGGCACCATAGACTTGTTGATCCTGAAGGTTATGCTTCACCCAGTCAAGAAGACGAGGCCACTGTTCGGGATAATCAGAATGGATAATTGTTTTCAGGCATTCACCAAGTTGTGCCCTACAAACATAACAAGTGAGAAAGGAACAATACATTACAGTCGAAAGAAACAGACATTATACAGAGGAAAAATAAATCTGCCATAATGTTTAGACAATCATGATTAACCACTGGGTAAAGAGAGTAAAAAAACAAGATGTGTCAGAGTATACAGGAGCTTGCTACTAAACACAATGCAACCAGAGATAAACAACTGTACCTCAACAAAGGAGGAACTTGAGTTACAAACATGAGAATGTGATTCCTCACCAAATCTTTATCACTCTGCAATATGCGTTGTTGGGCATCTACATTAACCAAAAGGGAAGTGAACAATCAGCAAAAGAAGAGGTTCATTATCCAAATCCCATCAATGATAAAAAGGCATACCACAGTCAGGAGACCAGTTCTTCGCAACAAAGTTCTTGAAATGAATACTAGCCACTTGTCGTACACCCATGGCACAGTTGTTGTCTACAATGATTTGCAACAACCTCACCAGATGCTGAGGTGCATACTGGAACTGTACATACATAAATGCATATTACTTAAAAAATTACTTTATATAAGTCAGATATTATTTCTTTAAATTAAAACACTACTACATTAACTAAGTGGTTAGGCTCAAATGATTAATAAGCTTCTGTTAAGGTTGAATAGGTCGGTAGCTTTGTAGCACTGACACCTTTGATCGATGGTGTGTCTCAGTCCAACACGTGTCGATCATGACACGACACCGCCACCTTGATTACATTCAATTAATTCATTTTCTTAAATTATTATAGTGTCGGTGTCGTGTCCAGTGTCTGAGCCAGAATTTGTGCTTCATAGATTGGGAGTACCCAAGTTCAAAATCTGATTTGATATCCGGCTGAAAAAATCATTTGTTACACTAAAAAAACATACTACTACATTCAATTATCACGCACGCCAATACCAAAATCCACGTTATATATTGAGACAAAATGGACACATTTGCTAACAGACAACAAAAATTAATGCTTGTTTTTAACGTCTCCAAGCTTCACTCGCACAATTATGCTAAACTGATTTACTATTTAACATTCATCAAAATCATAAATACGCACACAACGAGATTCAAAAGTAAAAAATCAAAACAATCAAATTAAAGCACTAATAAATTCAACTAAACTTTATACACCAAAATTCACAATCACACCGAAATCAACACGTTTCACAAGTGTTCGTACTTCATAAACACTTATCCAAAAGTAAATCCAAGTCAACACAAATCAAAAACTCCAATCATCAACCGAATTTCGAAAACAAATAAATTATCACCTGATTCAAGCTCTGTTCAGCTGCTTTCCGTTCATCGGGATTGGGACTGAGAGCAGCTTGGAGTATAACAGCGAGACTTGGAAGATCCATAGCACCAAAAACAAAACAAACAAAATAATCGATCAAAAAAATTCGATAAACGAACTCTGATCAACACCGAAAACGATAATTGATGAATCGATGATGAATCTAAACCCTAGGAAGAGTTTCTTCTAGGGTTTAGAACACCTGTGTAAGCAAAGAGGAATCGAACAGAGAATTTTGTGATTTGTGAAGAGAGATTAGAAGAGAGAGAATGAAGATGAAATAGTTGGAGGCTATTTAAACTTCTAGGGTTTACGCTTATGGGTTTTTAACCAATCTTTTGCTACTACTGTTAGTACACAGTATAAGAGTAGAAGAAAAAAATGTAGATAACTCTTTTAACCACTTAATAGGTTGTTTGATGTAAATCCAATGGCTAATATTTTTTTAGGTTGAATTTTAAAATTGAGTATGATAAATGAAATTGAGTTGTTTGATTTTAATTTAATGGTTAAGATTGTCTGATTAAATTACTTCGGTTGTTTTTAGATGCAGACAATTCTAAGTTTTTTATGTGTGTTTGTTTTGTATGTGATTGCGTACTAATTAATGTTATATTGGATTTCGATACTAACGAAGTTATGTGTGTTCTTGAGATTGAATTTTGATATTGATTATGAATTTATGATAAATTAAATGTGAGTTGTTCGATTTTAATCTGACAGTTAAAATTGTATAACTATATTAAATTAGACAATTTTCAAATACAGATAATTAAATGTTTGTATTTTACGTGTGTTTGAGTACGGATTGACGTTATTCACGATGTATTGGTTATTCAATCTCAATCAAACAACGTATATTTACAAGGTTGATTCAATTAATCAATTTAATTTTGGCGTTTTTCAATTATATACAATTTTAATTTCTCTTTTATCTGTATTTTATGTGCGTTTGAGTACAAACATTTTAGTGTTTTGCGTATATTTCGATACACATAACCATAATATATCATGGTAATTTCATTAGCATATATCTTTAATTTTAGTTTTATCTTAAAATTCACAAAATGTTAAAAATAATATTTGAAATTTTTTAAAAAATTGATCAATTAAAAGGAATGATGTGTTCAAATTTTTTTTTCTGAGACTCTATGATTCTCAAAAATATAAACTTTGGTAATTTAAAATTTAATTGAAAGATAAATAAAGACTAATCAATTATTATTTCTATTTGGATTAAGTACTTCTATTTGATCCGATCTTTAAAAAAAAAGTTTTAGTAATTGGAGTCGGTTAAGTTGAGAAACTTAATTGTCCATTCTTAGAATTTTAGAAAGTGAATATGTTTGATTGGCTTTGTGTTGTTTGGACGGACATTAGAAGTGTTTGTTTTTCATGCTTTTGGACACTCACGGAGGAAGATGCTGGCTTGATGGGTTGGCTGCCAACTCCACCTAACACTGCATTTTTTTTATAAGCTCTGGCTAGTTGAAAAATGAAACCTTAACAATTATGAGTTTGTCTCATAATAAGTAAAATTTAATTTAAATTTCAGTTTTTTAAATAACTCGTTTTTAATTGAAGTTTATTAACAATTTAATTAAATCACTTCAATACTATTATTTTTTATGTTATTTGTGTATTTTTATTTATAGTTTATACTGTCTTTCTTGTTTACAGAATTTTTTTTTTTTTTGTCGTAGATTAATTAGAATGAGATGCTAATGGTGAATATTCTTGGGTTTGCAAAAATATATTCATGTTTTCAGAAAACTTTAACATAGACACTAAAAATTAGATTTTGCAATGTGTGTTTTTTATAGGATTTTTATGTAGATTATTTTTAACTTTTTGTTCCATCTTTTAACAGATTATGTCGAAATAGTGTTACAAATAATTATAGATTTTATGTGATTTATTTTCGTGTCTTCTCACAATTCGAATTGTTCAAATACCCCAAAATAATTTCATATCATTTAAATTAATGTTAAAAGTACTTTATAAATAATATTTACACTTTTTAACTCGTCAAAATATTCTATACCAAATTAAATTCTAAAATCTTACACATATGACTTAAAATAGATAATACATTGAAAATGTTGTTTGAGCTCCAAACCCAAAAAATCCACAATTCATGAAAATCTTTTTTATCAACAGTTTTTAATTGTTCTCTTTATTTAAATAACATATCATTTGTTTGCCTTCAAAAAATATATCATTTGTTATGAGAACTAAACCAAACAGTAAGCACGGGGGTCATAATTAACGTAGAAAACAAGTAAAGAAAATAAATATAAAAAAGGGATGTAGTGATGATAAGAGGAAGAAGAAAAAATATAGAAAGCAAAGACAGCGAATAATAACAAGATTTTTGCACACATTTTTCTAGAAACACATGTTACTTGCAAAAATTCTAATACGAATTATAGTTTACTATAGATAGAAAATTATTATTTAAAAAATATTTAAAATTTAATGATTATAAATATCGATTTTTTATTTTTATTTTTACGATTGAGATAATAATTTAAATTATATATGTTCAATAAAAAGAAGAAAAAAGATAAATATATGTTTTATATTAAAACAATATCAATTGAACTGACGTCTTATTATAAACAAAGGAGTTTATAAATTATTATTTTTAAGAATATTATTAATTGTTATTAAATTTTAATTATTTTTAAATATTCATCTCTAATAAACGTAGTATATAGTAGAACTCACTATTGATTTTCTGCTGCCTTCTTAAAGTTTTAGAGATGAGAAATAAATTCCCTCGATCTTAACAATGGCTACACTGTTTTTTAGAGGTTGATTGTGTTTTGTTTCAAAAATGTTGTAACTTTGATGGTTATTAATCTTTTTGAAAAATGATTGACCTTTTAATTCACATTTGCTGATTGATTCGCTGTTTTTGTCCTTTTTGCCAATTAGCCTTTTCGATGATTGGGTAAATAGTAATATAGTACTACTAAATTATTCATTCATCGTAGGGTTGAGGATATAATAATGCTAACCGTGTTACATCATTTAAATGCTTTGCCTACTTCTCTTTTTACTTTTGCCTATTTTCCTTTTAACCCATTTTCAGATGAAATAAGTTTGTAATCGGGAGTTTGGTTGGTGGAGGTAAAAATTAATTACGTCGAGTATGGTTTAAGTAGTTTCATAAAATAAAATAAAATAAAATAAAAATAAAAATAAAGGCTATGTTTGGATTAATAGATGTGATTAAATGGGGTGGAATGAAATAAGTGAATAAATAAATTAGTCTTTTAAATTATGTGAGTTAAATTAATATATGAATTTTGAAAATTGATAAATATATATATGAAATTATAAAATAATAATCAAAACCGTTCATATTTAAATTTTTATCATAAATATTATAATGTAACATGTTTATTGAATATTTGACTCTTCCATATTGATTTCATATCAATGTCATCACAACGGATTAATTTTCTTATGAATTTAAATATTTCATGGACTAATTTATCCATAATTAGTCAATGCACAATTACAATTACTCACAAATTTATCTACGAGATAACTAAATTTCATCAATAAATTTATCCCCCGTGAAAATCACATTGATATGAGATCAACATGGATAAGTTATATATTCAATTATAATACAACATCAAAATATATAACGACGAAAGTTTACACATGTATTGTTTTGATTGATATTTTACAATGTCAATGATGTATTTGCCAATTCACAACATTCAAATACTAATTTGACTAACGCTTACAATTTCAATAATCAATTTGCATATTCACTCGGAATTAAATGAAATAGATTTATGTTCTATTGTTGAAATTTTATAAAATAGAATAGAAAGGAATACATGTTATCTCATACCACCACTTATTTGTTAGGGAGTCCAAAAAAGTGCTAGAGCAACAACTGATCAAATGTTTTAGGACTATAAGATACTTTGACCCACATCTCCACCCAAAACCTTAAGGCATATGTGTCATCTCTCTTATATATCTAAGATTTCTCACATTTTTAGTCGATGTGGAACTTAACCACTCACACTTGAACTCAAAAATCTCTCCCTCAAGTGTGAGTCCGAGAGAGCACAAGAATAACAACGAGAAAATACTCTAGGATCACAAAATACTTTGACGTCACATCTCCATCCAAAACCTTAAGGCATTAGGTATATGGGTCACCTCTATTATATATCCACTATTTCCAGCGTTTTTAGTCGATGTGGGCCTTTACCATTCACACTCGAACCAACAATCCAGATGTTGGAAAAACAAACATAAGAGAAAATTAAATAACAATCAAACACAGAATAAAATAATGTGAAAACTCTAAACCGGAGAAAAAACCGCGACCGTTGTTAAATGACAACTAGATATCAGTATGTGAAAATTGATACAACACATAGATTTCTCTCAAAATACCACTGGTCACCAGTACATTTACACTCTCCAAAATAAATATTTAAAGTATATCTCACAACGCTCTAACGCAAAAGTATAAGAGAAAAAAAAGAATCAAATACAAGCTTAAAGTGTTTTTTACTGGTGCAATTTATAAAAAAGAACTAGGATCATATATATAGCCTTGTGCTCCTTTTGTCTTTACAATTCAAAGCAATGTGAGACTTCTTTAATATTCTTCAATTTCAATCAAGCCTATCAATCTCCACCTTGATTGAAACTGGTGCGCATCCTCAACTTTCATTGTCTACACCGACAACCATAGTTCAAAAGAACTACCATACTCCACCATAAACGATATATTCCACTTGAAGTTAAACCACTTCAATAATTTATTCTCCCTGCTGAAAAATATGGTGCAACTTCTATGTTGACTTTCTTAGAAGTTCTTCAGCAATCGACATAATTTAATAGAACATCTTGCATCAATGTCAACCACTGTTCATGTGTTAATCAACACCTTGTGCAATCATGATTGTATCAACATATTATTGACTTGAATTTTACACAAACCAAAATTGATTGATTCATCCATCAAAGTTCTATATCCCAAACTTCTCAGCGGAACTTGACATATTGTAACTGTGCACCAGGTAGGTTTTCAAGAAAGATATGTGAGTCACAAATGACCAATTAACTACCGACTCTTTACTTAGCAAGAACCTTGCTTAAACATAACTTCTACAATATAACATTTCTTTTCTGATGTGAAAGATTCAGACAAAGCTACAACCACATAACATACTAAGAAATATATTTCCCTAGACCGAACAAAAAGCTCTGATGTCAAATGTTGAGAAAATAAACAAACTAAGAAATTTAAATAACAATCAAATCACAAGAAAATAACGTGGAAACTCTAAACTAGAGCCATATATTATATATATAGTCTTGAACTCTCTCTTCCTTTAAAATTCCAAGCAATGTGAGACTTCTTAAATATTTTCCAATTTCAAACAAACTCATCATTACCCTCATTTTTGTTATATACTAATTTGGGCAGAATGGTCCACTATCAATCCATTTACTAAGACTATTAACATGTTTGGTCATTCATGATTAATATTCTTTTTCCTAAATTAACTATTTGTTTGGTCATGCAAAGATTTTAAATTCAAGAAAAACATAGAGCAAAAAATATTGAAAGATTGGAAGACTAAAATTAACTTTGGTCATTCCATAATTTATAATCTCAATTATCCTATAAATCCACCAATTAATTGCAGTATGATCGTTCACAACTAATTGATTAAAAACATGCAAAGATTGATCAATCATAACATGTGATTAGAGTAATAAGAAAGTTTAATTGAACAATAAAAAGTAATTAAATAAAACTAAAATAAATAAATAAGACATAGTAAAATGCATCTCCATTATAAGATACATCAACGACTCTAAAAGAGAATTTAGTTACTCATTATTGTTAAAAAAAATCAAATAAAAAATAATAGTATTCATCAAATTAAATAGAAAAATAAAAATCCGTAAATTAAATAATTTTTACTCTAAAATTTAAGATATTTTATTTTAACTATAAGAACCAAAATATTGTTGGGAAAAACCATAGATAATTAGAGATAACTATCTCAATAATGCGGAATATTTTCCCCCCACCTATGTAGATAAATGGTCAAACAGAAAATATAATTCCAAGAGCAATGAAAATTGGCAGAAAATTAAATATGAGATAAATACAATTTTTAACGTGAAAAACTTCCCTCAAATTGAGAGAATAAAAACCATGGGACGTTGTCCAATAAAAACTTCTACTATAATAATTAATAGGTACACCAGAGTCTTCCTAATAACAATCGGGAACATCAATCAACAATAACAACAACCTTATAACCTTCCACTAAAATGGGTATTCCAAAGTAACTCTTAGAGAAGGTAAAACTACTCAGACTGTATATTAAAATAACAAACTCAGTGGCAGAAATAACATACTAAAATTGTAGATCAAACGGAGCAAGTTTGCTACACACCTGTTATCACCGCTGGAACCAAACTTTTCTTTCTATTCTCCCTGTGTGGCTGTCATTGTTGTCTTGTTGCTTAGGGATTTCAAATCCCTTTTTATTTTTAATACTAATACTAATACTAATACTAATACCAATACTAATACTAATACCAATACCAATACCAATACCAATACCAATACCAATACCAATACCAATACCAATACCAATACCAATACCAATACCAATACCAATACCAATACCAATACTAATAGTAATAATAATAATATTAATAAAATTTGTGGACTCCTCTTGGGGAGTGAGTCCACCCAACAAATCTCCCCCTCACGTCTCAAGTGGGAAGGTACTGCTCAACCATGCCAGCTTTCTTTCTACAGCACATCATCTTCGACACAGGCAAGGTCTTCGTCATCATATCTGAGTCATTCTCATCAATATGAATCTTTTCAATTGTAAATGACTTTATTTCTAATGCATCTCGTATCTAATGATACCGCACCTCAATATGCTTCAACTTTGCATGAAAAGTCAGATTCTTGCTGAGATGGATCGCACTCTAACTGTCGCAGAATAACACAAATTTGCCTTGCTTGAGGTCTAACTCATGTAGGAATTTCTTCATCCACAAGAGTTCTTTGGAAGCTTCAATTACTACAATGTACTCAGCTTCAGTAGTGGATAAAGCAACACACTTTTGTAATCTTGATTGCCAAGACACAGCTCCCCCTGCAAACGTCATCATATAACCAGAAGTAGAATTTCTAGAATCAAGATCACCTGCCACATCTGCATCTGTGTAGCCATCAAACACGGGTTCACCACCTCCATAGCATAAACACACTTTGGAAGTGCCTCTGAGGTATCTGAGAATTCACTTCACTGCTTGCCAATGATCTTTACCATGATTAGAGAGAAACCGACTGACAACTCCAACTGCATGAGCAATATCTGGTCTTGTGCATACCATAACATACATCAAACTACCTACTACGGATGCATAAGGAACCTTTTTCATCTCTTCTTTGTCTTTCTCACTTGTAGGACATTGATCAGAATTAAATTTGAAATGAGTAGCAAGTGGAGTACTAACAGGTTTGCAATTGCTCATGTTAAACCTCTCTAACACCTTCTCAATGTAATTATGTTGAGACAACCATAATTTATTATTCTTCCTGTCACGAGTAATTCTCATGCCCAGAATGTGCTTTGCAGGACTCAAGTCTTTCATTGCGAAAGACTTGTTCAAATATTTATTTAGAGATTGAATCTTCTTAGTGTCATGACCAATAATCAACATGTCATCCACATATAACAAGAGAATAATATAATCACCATCAGAGAATTTCTTGACAAACACACAATGGTCAGAAGTAGTTTTACTTTACCCATGTTTCTCCATGAGAGAATCAAATTTCTTGTACCATTGTCGAGGTGCTTGCTTAAGCCCATACAAGCTTTTCTTCAATTTACACACAAGTTGCTCTTTACCTTTGACTTTGAAACTCTCTGGTTGCTCCATATAGATCTCTTCCTCCAAATCACCATGAAGGAATGCAGTTTTCACATCAAGTTGTCCAACTTCTAGGTTCAAACTAGCTGCTAACCCAAGCACAAATAAATAGAGGACATCTTCACCACATGTGAAAAAATTCCATCAAAGTCAATACCTTTTCTTTGATTAAAACCTTTCACAACCAATCTTGCTTTATATCTTGGTTGAGAACTATTCTCTTCTACCTTTATCTTGTATACCCATTTGTTCATGAGTGTTTTTCTACCCTTAAGCAACTTTACCAAATCAAATGTGTGATTCTCATGCAAGGAATTCATCTCTTGTTGCATGGCCTTCAACCACTGTCGCGTACGGTTTGTCCGCGAAAAAGGAGTCGCCACCAATTTTATTTTATTCGAAGGAAAAATTGGGTAAAACCTAAAATAATGATTTTTGAACCAAAAATTCGGATTCGGGAGTCGATTACGAGTAGGGAAAGTATTACCACCCTCAATGTCCGTTAAAACGGTTACCCTATAATTAATTGTATACAAACTATTTATTTATTTATTCATTTATTTTTACCCCAAAAAGAATACTAAAAAATAAATAAATTATTTACATTAATAAAAGAAGGAAAAATATTTTTTTATTAATTTGGTTTGACAAGGAAAAAACCTTGCTTCTACGTATCCCCAGGTGCAATGGGGAAATCAAAACACACGTAGTTCTTGGTAGAAAATATTTATGTGTTGATTGATTTTATTGTTAATTTTACTTTATATATATATATATATATATATATATATATCAAAATAAATTAACAACATAATAGTGATAATAATAATAATAGTGATACTGGTAATAGTGATAATAATAATAATAACGAAAAAAAGAGGTGAGATATTTGTTCACGGATTGTATCTTTTTATTTTTGTTTTAAAGAAAAATTAGTTTTTGTTAAAAAAAACAACGTAACGAAAATATAATAATAACGAAAACAGATGTGAGATGTGGCGCGACGAGCGAGGATGAATTTCATCCGGCGGCAGCAACTATTAATTCTAATCCTAAGGGAAAACTATTTATTTGTTGTTATGATTATTTTGTTATTTTGATAAAGAAGTGATATGAGCTATAAATTCAGTATTACGATATGGTGAAATTTGTTTTCTTGGTGATTGGTTTATAAACATCAATTAGTTATATTTTTCTAGCATTTCGTGTTGCAAAGAAAATAATTTTAAGAACAGACAACTTTAGAAAAATGAAAGCTTAACACATGAGTTTATTTTTGTATAAATAGAAAAAGAGAAAGAAAAAAAGAACATTTTTTAAAGGGATGCAATACAAAGACTAATAAGAAGAAATTAGAGAAGTGATACCTTACTACTGAAGTGGTTTCTTGCTGGACTGATTTTCCCAAGACCAGATTCTCTGCTCCTCTTTCGCCTGTTATTCTCTCTTCTTTCTTTTTTTTGTGCTCTCAAAACGTGCTCTTCTTCTACTCTTACTATCGATTATTTATAGGCCTTTCGGGTGTAGGTTACAAATGACAAGGGAATAATTGCTAATTGATCACCATTTTATTACTATTAATCTCTTTCTTTTTGGTTTCTTTTCTATCAATTGATTATCATTATATCGATTTTTATGACCATCAATCCATTCAATTGATCCTCATTATACCGATTTTTATGACCATCAATCCATTTCTTTTCAGTTTCTTTCATTCAATTATGTACCTTTATTTATTTGTTATTATTATTTTTTATTTATTTTTATTATTTTTTTATATATTTTTTTTATTATTTTTTTTAGAAAAGAGTCTTAACAGGAATTAGAGGCAAACAAAAACTGGGAACATATGTGATTGTTTAAAGTTTAAAGCCCTAATTATTTTTTTTTATATTTCTATACATTTATGATTATTTTTTCCTTTTTTTTAATAAAAAGTAATAAATAAGTAAATAGATAAATAAATAAAAAGGAGACAAAATTAGGTGTCAACAGCTTCCCCTCTTTACTTAGAATTTACTTGAGAATCCAAGTAAAAGATAAGTAAAGATGACAACTCTAATTTTGTTCGAAAAGAATTTTTTAGAAGGGTGCGAGTCGTTTTCCCGGCTTCAAGATGTGGGTCGTTTTCTCAGCTTCAAGTGCGAGTCGTTTTCCCGGCTTCAACATGCGGGTCGTTTTCTCGGCTTTAGGTGCGAGTC
>JBBPBQ010020321.1:46587465-46660680 GCA_037974755.1 Cicer yamashitae
TACCCTAATTTTTGCCTAGGTCGCCCTTTCAGGTTTTCAACCTAGCGGGTATTCATTATTATTTTTTGTACCCTAATTTTTGTCTAGGTCCCCCTTTCAGGTTTTCAACCTAGCGGGTATTTTTTTTGGTACCCTAATTTTTGCCTAGGTCGCCTTTTTAGGTTTTCAACCTAGCGGGTATTCATTATTTAAGTATGATACTTTTTTACGGCATCTGAGTTTACAGGGAGGACTAAATCTTTTCCATCCATATTCATGAGGATCAAAGCTCCACCTGAGAAAGCTTTCTTCACGACGTATGGGCCCTCATAGTTAGGGGTCCATTTCCCACGATAATCCTTTTAAATGGGTAAGATCTTTTTTAGCACCAAGTCTCCCTCCCGGAATTCTCGAGGACGTACTTTTTTCTCGTACGCTCTTTTCAATCTTTTCTGATATAATTGCCCATGGCATAAGGCCGCCAACCTTTTTTCTTCAATTAAATTTAATTGATCGAAACGGGTTTGTACCCATTCCGACTCCTCTAGTTTGGCCTCCATTAATACTCTTAGTGAAGGGATTTCAACTTCAATGGGTAGCACAGCCTCCATCCCATATACTAGGGAAAAAGGGGTTGCCCCAGTTGAAGTGCGTATCGAAGTGCGATACCCGTGTAGTGCAAACGGTAACATCTCATGCCAATCTTTGTATGTTACAACCATTTTCTGAATAATTTTTTTGATATTTTTATTTGCTGCTTCAACTGCACCATTCATTTTTGGTCTGTAAGGGGACGAGTTGTGGTGTTGAATTTTAAAGGTGGCACACAATTCATCCATCATTTTGTTATTCAAATTTGTGGCATTGTCGGTAATGATCTTGCTTGGTAGGCCATAACGACAAATTAACTCCCTTTTTATGAATTTGACTACCACATTTCTGGTTACATTGGCGTACGAAGCGACCTCTACCCATTTGGTAAAGTAATCGATTGCCACCAGGATGAAGCGATGTCCATTTGATGTTTTCGGTTCAATCATTCTGATGACGTCTATCCCCCACATTGAGAACGGCCAGGGCGCTGAAAGGGTGTTTAGAGGCATTGGTGGGGCGTGGATATTATCAGCATATATTTGACACTTATGGCATTTCTTTACATAATTAAAACAATCTTTTTCTAGGGTGAGCCAGTAATACCCGGCCCGAAGAATCTTTCTAGACATGGCGTGTCCGTTCATATGGACCCCATAAGAGCCATCGTGGACATCTTGTAGAATTTCTTTCACCTCATTGACATCAACACATCTAAGGAGTACCATATCATGATTCCTCTTATACAAAACATTTTCGTTCACGAAAAAGCTCGCGGCTAGCCGTCTTAGAGTTCTTTTCTCATTCTCCGATACTCCGGGAGGATATTCTCTATTAATAAGATAATGTTTGATGTCGTGATACCACGGTTTCCCATCAATTTCTTCTTCCATTAAGTGGCAGTAGGCAGGATGATCTCGACTCTCCAATTTAATGGATGGGATTTCATCGCTTCGACTTATTTGGAACATCGAGGATAAAGTAGCCAAAGCATCAGCCAATTGATTGTTTTCTCGAGGGACATGGTGAAAGGTGATTTTTTCAAATTGTAAAGACAATTCTTTTATGTAGGTAAAATAAGGTATTAACTTCTTATCTCGAGTTTCCCATTCTTGGTTAAGCTGATTAATGACCAGAGTTGAATCTCCGTACACTTCCAGCACTTTCGCTTTTGATTCCAAAGCTGCCAAAATTATCATGGCACAAGCTTCATATTCTGCCATATTATTGGTACAATCAAAACACAAGCGCGCTGTGATAGGTATGAACTGTTTTTTGGGAGATATTAAGACAACCCCAATCCCATGCCCCATTATGTTTGAGGCCCCGTCGAACAACAAGGTCCATTTTCCATTATCGCATTCTTCAAACATAACCATGATGCTTTCGTCTGGGAATTCACATTGCATTGACTTATAATCATCCACAGGTTGATTAGCTAGATAATCTGCTAAGGCACTCCCTTTGATGGCTTTCTGAGTAACATAGGTAATATCATATTCTGATAACATCACCTGCCAGCGAGCAATTCGCCCTGTGAGAGCAGGCTTTTCAAAAATGTATTTGATTGGACCCATTTTGGATATCAAGTAAGTCGTGTGGCAAAGCATGTATTGCCTCAAGCGATGGGCCGCCCAGGCTAAGGCACAACAAGTACGTTCTAAGACTCTTACTTGCTACAATTGCCAGAAACCAGGACACATTGCAAGGGATTGCAGAGCTCCGAAGGTGGAACCAGTTGTGAATGCAACTAGGGCTGCTCGTCCTACTGCTAGAGGACGCGTTTATTGCGTGAGTGCTGAAGCTGGAAATCCATCTAGCAATCTAATTCAACGTGACTGTGAGATTGCAGGTAACACTCTAAATGCACTTTTTGATTCGAGGGCAACCCATTCCTTCATTTCTATGGATTGTGTGAATCGTTTGAAGTTATCTGTGTCACCTCTACCTTTTGATTTGGTTGTTTCCACACCTGCTAAGACGTTAACAGTAAAAACTGCTTGTTTACAGTGTCAAGTGACTATTCAGAATAGGGTTTTCTTGATTAATTTGATTTGTTTACCTCTACAATCACTCGAGGTCATTCTCGGTATGGATTGGATGTCGTATCATTATGTGATCTTGGATTGTGCTCGCAAACTGGTTCTTTTTCCCGAACCAGAAGTTGTTAAGTATCTAGCTGCTAACAAACTCGGAGTGTCACTAAGAGAAGGAACTCATGAGTTTTTGTCTTTGGTTAATGTGGAGGCAAAGATAAATGTGAAGATAGAAGACGTGGTGCTTGTCCAGGAGTACCCGGACGTATTTCCAACAGAAATTCCAGGATTACCACCGTAAGAGAAGTGGAGTTTTTCATTGATTTGCATCCAGGAACTGGACCAATTTCGATTGCACCGTATCGAATGTCGCCATTGGAATTAAATGAGCTCAAAAGCCAAATTGAAGATTTGTTGGAGAAGAAGTTTATTAGACCAAGTGTATCACCATGGGGAGCTCCGGTATTGCTAGTTAAGAAGAAGGATGGAAGCTCACGCTTATGTGTGGATTATCGACATCTTAATAAGGCGACTATTAAGAATCGTTATCCTTTGTCGCGTATTGATGATTTGATGGATCAGTTGAGAGGAGCCGCAGTGTTTTCAAAGATTGACTTGAAGTCGGGTTACCATCAGATTCGAGTAAGAGAAGGAGATATTCAGAAAACTGCTTTTAGAACTCGTTATAGGCATTACGAATATCTGGTTATGCCATTTGGAGTTACCAATGCACCAACAATTTTTATGGATTACATGAACAGAATCTTTAGTCCATTTCTGGATAAATTTGTTGTGGTGTTCATTGATGATATTTTGATTTATTTAAGGACTGAAAAAGAACATGAAGAGCATTTGCGCCAAGTTCTCGAAATCTTGCGCGAGAAGCAATTGTATGCCAATTTGTCGAAGTATGAGTTTTGGCTGGAGGAAGTGAATTTCTTAGGTCATGTGATAACTAAGGAAGGAATCGCTGTGGATCCGGCAAAGATTGAGTCAGTTCTTGCTTGGAAACAGCCTCAGACCGTCACTGACATACAAAGTTTTGTAGGGCTGACAGGTTACTACAGGAGGTTTATTGAAGGTTTTGCGAAGATTGTAGCTCCATTGACGCAACTTACTAGAAAAGATCAACCGTTTGCATGGACGGAGAAGTGTGAGGAGAATTTTCAGTTACTAAAGAAGAAGTTGACAACCTCACCAGTTTTGATCTTACCGCAACCAGAAGAACCGTATGAAGTTTATTGTGATGCGTCTCACCAAGGCTTGGGATGTGTTCTGATGCAACACAAGAAAGCTGTAGCTTACGCCTTAAGGCAATTGAAGATTCATGAAAGGAACTATCCTACTCATGATTTAGAGCTTGCTGCTGTAGTTTTTGCATTGAAGATCTGGAGGCACTATTTATATGGATGCACGTTCACAGTGTTCAGTGACCATAAAAGTTTGAAATATTTGTTTGATCAGAAGGAATTGAACATGCGTCAGAGGAGATGGATGGAGACTCTCAAGGATTTTGATTTCACATTGCAGTACCACGCTGGGAAGGCCAATGTAGTGGCTGATGCGTTGAGTAGACGGAGTGTATCAGTGTCTTCAATAGTGATGGCTAGACAACAAGAGTTGTGGGAAGTATTCAGAGATTTACATTTTAATGTAGAGGTTGCACCGGGAATTTTGAAATTCGGGATGATTAAAATTTCGAGTGGACTACTTGAAGACATTGCGAATTTTCAAAATGACACTTTAATTCAAGAGAAGAGGAACCTAATAGTGCAAGGAAAAACGAATGAGTTCAAGATTGAGCCAGATAATATTTTGAGATGTAATGGGAGAATTTGTGTACCAGAAGTTGCAAATCTGAGGAAAACCATTTTAGATGAGGCTCATAAGAGTAAATTGAGTATTCATCCTGGAGCGACAAAGATGTATCAGGATTTGAGGCAGAATTATTGGTGGCCAGGAATGAAGAGGCATGTCGCGGAGTATGTATCAACTTGTCTAACTTGCCAGAAAGCGAAGGTGGAACATCAGCGGCCTGCTGGAATGTTGCAACCTTTAGATATACCTGAGTGGAAGTGGGACAACATTTCCATGGATTTTATAACTGGATTGCCGAAAACAAGGAGGAAGAATGATTCTATATGGGTGATAGTGGATCGATTGACTAAATCCGCACAGTTTTTACCAGTGAAGACCACATATAAGGTAGATAAGCTAACTGAGATCTACATTGCTGAGATTGTGAGATTACATGGAGTACCGTCGAGTATTGTATCAGATCGTGATCCGAAATTCACGTCACACTTTTGGGGAGCATTGCATGATGCGTTGGGAACGAAGCTAAAGTTGAGTTCGGCTTACCATCCGCAAACTGACGGACAGACTGAGAGAACAAATCAGTCCTTGGAAGATCTTTTGAGAGCTTGTGTACTAGATGATAGAGGAAGTTGGGATGATGTACTACCGTTGGTTGAGTTTACCTACAACAATAGTTTCCACGCAAGTATTGGAATGACACCATATGAGGCTTTATATGGGCGCAAGTGTCAGACGCCTTTGTGTTGGTATAAGGACGGTGAAAGTATGATTGTAGGACCTGAGATGGTGCAACAGACTACAGATAAGGTAAAGAAGATAAAGGAGAAAATGAAGATTTCACAAGATCGTCAGAAGAGTTATGCGGACAAGCGTCGCAGACTTCTAGAATTCGAGCAGGGTGACCATGTGTTTCTGAGAGTCACGCCTACGACTGGAGTTGGTAGAGCCTTGAAATCGAAGAAATTGACTCCTAAATTTATTGGACCATATCAGATCTCTGCACGAATTGGACCGGTAGCTTATCGGATTGCTTTACCTCCGATATTGTCCAATATTCACGACGTGATTCATGTGTCGCAATTAAGGAAATACCTTACAGATCCATCGCATGTGATTGAACCAGACACAATACAACTAAAGGAGAATTTGTCATTCGAAGTACTACCTGTGAGAATTGATGACAGGAAGATTAAGCGATTAAGGAACAAGGATGTTTCGTTGTCAAAGTGATCTGGAACCCAACTACCGGAGATGCGACTTGGGAATTGGAGAGCAAGATGAGGGAACAACACCGAGAGTTGTTTATCGACACGTAGTTTCGAGGACGAAACTAATTTTAGGGGGGTAGAATGTAAGACCCTTAGTTTTAAATTTTAATTTATGCAATTTTAGTATAATTTTAGTGTTGAATTCTGAGGCTTTTAGCCAATTTTAATGGCATTTTGTGTGTTAAATGCCAATGATATTTTTATGAGACCCGTTTAAAATTATTTGGCGAGAAATAATTTAATTACGTTGCGGAAAATTTATTATTGGACTATTTTGTTAAAAATATCTATGGTTGCTAAAAATTTTACTTGTCAATTGAGTTGCAATGAGAATAGATATTTTTATCAAAATAGTTGAGGTGTGTGTAAAAATATTTAGATATTTATTGATTTGGTTTAATTATAATATATATATATATATATATATATATTAGTTAGTATATAATAATAATATATATGTTAGTATATAATATATATGTATAATAGTACAAGCTAGTATATATGGTTATGTGAGAGAAAGAGAACCTAAAGCTTTTTTCCAGTTTCCCGTGCCTCCATCTTCCTCTTTTTCTTTCTCTGTTTCAAAGAAAAGAAAAATCAAAGTTTTGGTTTTTTTCAAAAACAAATCCCTATTTATTTACTAGATTTAAGCTTCATCTCGCGAAGTGATAGAAGAGAAAGTTGTTCACCTCCACGCTGCGGTGCTAGTGAGCTAGTTTTCGAAGTGACGTGCAAACAAAATATTTTACCGGAATTAATCGCGGTGCCGTAATCGGTTGTTTAAGCTATCGTTAAGGTAAGGGCTCCTTCCAAATTTTTAGCATGCATATAAGATTTTATATGTGTATTTATGGAGTTGGAATTTGGTGAAATTGATGTGTGATTTTGTAGAAATTGAATTTAATTGATTTATGTGAGTTTTGAGGAAAATAATGTTGTTTATGTTTGGAAGTACAGATTTCCTCTTAGTTTTTAGCTGTGATGTTTTAATTATTAAATGATTTTATACTGCATCATACGACGGATTCTTTTTTTTACAAATAAAAAAAAAATTGTAATCTTTTTTCTTGAAAATAAAATTGTTGATAGGATGGATTGAATAATTTTTTCTTGGTGTCCTTCTACTGCAACCACAACTGACGTTAAATTCGATCTTGTGTTTATCAAAGGTATGTTTTAAGGTTTATTTGGTGTCTAATTTATTTTGCAAAAAAGAAAAAAAAAGTTTAAGGTGCGTGGACTTCTGATAAACTTTCTAAATAGAAAACAATTGCTTTCCTCTGATAATCGTCAATTACATGTGTTGTGTATATCAAGTTATTCTATTTCTAGATCTTCCCAAATTGCTTGCATAACTTAATGAGAAAATCTCTTGGATGTTTTGTCCCTGAATGACCCATTCAGTTCAAATAAAAGATTTACCCATCTTTAAAACTAATCTCATCAGTCTTATTACTTTGATTTGTGTTTTTGGGTAATTTAACTGTTAGAAGTCTTGGGTTGCTCTTGTTATTGTATTTTTAAAATGATGGCAACTAGAATCTCCTCATTGTGAATCATAAAGTGTTCTCTTTTTCCTATTTGAGTGAAGGTATGTGAAGGTTTGAATTAATGTTGAATATTTGGTTGTAAAAGTTTGGTGTGTGAAAAAGGGATAATTTTGAGAATTTTGTTGTGGTTGGATAAATTTTAGTTGTGAACAAATTGTTACAAATATTTATGTTTATGTAGTTAGCTCCTTGAGTCTCGAAAAGGAATCGAGGCTGTTGGCACCGAGTTAGCGGTGGGGAGAACTCTGAGATATTAATGTTGTTGTGGTGATTCAAGTTTGGTGTGGTTTATGTGTTCATAATTAATATTATGAATTTAATGAGATGTGATTTATGTGTGGATTATGGTTGAAAATTTTGGAGATTAAATTTGGTAATTTTTGATTGAAAATTTTGGAGATTAAATTTGGTAATTTATAATTGAAAATTTTGGAGATTAAATTTAGTGAATTATGGTTGAAAATTTTGGAGATTAAATTTGGTGGTTTATGTTTGAAAATGTGGAGTTGTGAACACGGATGATTCACGATTAAATTTGGTGTGAAATTTTGGAATTCGAATTGATTGAATTTGTCGTGTTTGATGTGTGGATTTGCAGAAAACGAATTTAAGGTGTTTTATGTGAAATTGTTTTGATGTGTTTGAGGAGTGATTTGAGGAGATAAATTTGGTGTAAATGCATATTTGCAATTATGGAAATTAATGGGTGTATTGTGGTTGAAATATGACGAGTTTTAAAAATGAGTAATTTGTAGTGATTTGGTGTGGATTTGTGGAATTTGGATTGTTGTATTTAATGTGGTTTGTAGATTGAATTTGATGTAAATTTGTTGGATTATGAATTAATATGTCTGAGTATGCTCTGTGAAAAGATTGAAAATTCATTAGTGTTAAATGAGTATTAAAAAAGGGGAATCTTTTAATAGCTGCATTTACTTAATGGTTGTGGTGAAAAGAGTTAGAGTATGCTCATGCATTTCATAGTACATGGTGACCGCGATGGGCCATAGTGATAGTGGTAACCGTGATGGGCCACGAGATGATGCCATGTGAATAGTTGGTTCATCTTATCCTTGCGGAGATTTTTGCGTCGTGCTGATCTGTGAGAGATTGCACTCTTGTAAGTCGTGCTGATCTGTGAGCGATTGCACGCATAGAAAATTAGTACTAGTCTGTGAGAGGCTGTACGATAGTAAATTGTGCTGATCCGTGAGAGATTGCACCTTGATAATTAGTACTGGTCTGTGAGAGACTGTACAATTATGATTTACGCCATCTCGAGGAGGGTGTTGGTTTGGCATTCCGGAATCATGTGCATTGACATATACGCATTTCATTAGAGTGCTTGGCACGCGAGTCATGTTTGATATACTGTGATGGTTGTATATACATACTCGATTGTGGTTTGTAATTATGCCGTATTTGATGAGTGTTATTGTTTGACTTTATGTGGTAAGCGTTGAATGATATTGAAACATTTTCAAAACTGAAAATTATGCCATTTTGACAGTTGTATTCGGATACAAGGATGCTGTATTCGAATACGACAGTGCAGTTTGTTAAAAACTTCATTTTTCAACTTTGATTATGCATGTGTGGCATATGAAAACCCTTTCTAGATGTATGTTAAGTTGAAAGGTTATTTTGTGCATTTAAAATTTAAATGCTATGTGATGTTTGTTAATTTCGGTTGGTGACCTTTACAATTATTGTGGAAATCTGGGCTTTGCCCTCAAATGGGAATCAGGATCGTCCTACCAGTTAGTTCTCTGGAGAATGGAACGGAGTTAGACTTACCTAACCACTGCTGTGTCAGAAGGATTTCTGCGGGGCGCGTGGAGATCACTTGGGTTATAGTTTTTTTTGTAGCATGATCAGATTAGATGGCGATATAGGGGCTAGATGTCTATCTGTTGTGGTTGTATTTATTTCATTATGGAAGACTGTACCTATACCATATATTGTCAGCCTGACTTTTATTTTGATGGGTCCTTGTACCACTTTTTGATGTGACGTGGGGAAGTTAAAATTCTTGGGGCAGTGCTTTTGTACAGGTGTCTGCCGAGAATACCCCAGGGGTATGAGCTACGTTGGATAGGTCTCATAGCCCCGATGTATTTTTTTGTTTTAAATATTTTGGATTTTCATTTCAAAACCGTTTCCGCTGTTTGTAATTATTGTTGACTTTTGTCGTTGTGATACGACTTAAATATTTTATCCAAAGGTATTTATCTCTTTATTATGAATTTGAATTTGTTTAAAAAAAAAATCGGGTTGTTACAGTTCACATGTCATAACAGCATGTTCTAGCATAAAATATGATTATTGGAGCCTTATACCTGATGTGTACAAGGAGGAAACGGTACTAAAAGTCTACGACGAAGCGTTCCCACCTATACCAAACAAAGGATATTGGCCAGAATATCAAGGTGTTAAGGTGTGTCACAATCCACTAATGCGGAGAGTCAAGAAAGGTCGCCCAAAGAACAAACGCATTAGAACAGAAATGGACACCACAGAAATAGTACGAAGAAAATGCGGATTATGTCGGGTTTCTGGTCATACTAGGAAACATTGTCCAAACGCTGCGAGAACATCTACTCAAATTTAATGTATTTTGTATTTTGTTTCATTTTATTTCATGTATTTTTTTTATGTATTTTGTATTTTGTTTCATTTTATTTCATGTATTTTTTTTAATGTATTTTCTTTAAAATTTTAATATAATTTTCTATTTTTAATTATTTTTAATTATCATCATTTAAATAATAATAATAATAATAATAATTATAAGTATTATTTATTTTTTATTATTAATGTATTATTTATAATAAAAATAACTATTATTATTATTATTTTTATTATTATTATTTATAACTAATTAATAATATTAATAATAATTTTTTAATGTATTATTATTATTATTATTTATTAATGTATTGTTATTTATTTATTTATTGATTATTATTATTATTATTATTATTATTTATTAATGTATTGTTATTTATTTATTTATAAATTAATTATTATTATTATTATTATTATTTACTAATTTATTATTATTAATATTATTATTATTTATTAATTATTATTATTATTATTAATGTATTATTATTATTATAATTAATTAATTATTAAAAACTTAAAAAAAAGGCAGAAAAAGACCCAAAAAAAAAAAAAAACCCAGTAGGAGGTCGCACCCTCAGCCAGCGACCTCCCACTGAGCCTGCAAAAAAACCCTCTTCAGGAGATTGCACCCCCGTAGCGACCTGCAGTTTGGCCCAAAAAGTAGGGCATTTTAGTAAAGTTTTTTCAAAACGTGGCATTTTGATAAATTTTTTCAAAAAAAGAAATATTTTGACAAAAAACTCAAAAAGAGTGAGCATTAAACAACATTATTTGCATTAAAATAAAAAGTTAAGATTAAACTCCTAGTTCACAGTCAAACTTTTAAAATAGAACAAATAATTAACATTTACAACTCAAGAACACTTTTTATATAAAATAATGTGATATCACTTCTCTACGTGGAAAAACCTCAAAATCAAGAAATATCACTTATTTTGAAAATCTCGGGATCACATCCAAAATTAAGAAATATAAAAGATGAAGATAATTTTGACAGCATTATTGTGCGAAAATGAATAATAAAAAGAACTATCAATAAACTTCTATTTATAAAGAAAGTAGGAGAACCGATTTAAGATATTCAACTTGTAATAAAATAAAATTAATCATATAATAATCAATTATTTAAAATTGTAATCAAAATAATTTGTTACGCCATCACATAATTGACTGGACCATATATAATCGATTAAGGAAAGTAGTGATGAAAGTCAATCATGTGATGCACTATTTGGTTAAACAAACTCAAATTCAAAGCACTACTATAACAAAAAAATGCTAATTCATTTTATGTAAAAATCAAAGTCAATTTCAAAACTCAATGCTCTAAATCAAAATCATGCAAAATAATAATTCTAATGCCATGATTAGTATTACGCTTTTGAAAATAAAAAAAAATTTTTTTTTAGTCAAAATACTTTTATGCAAAATCATATTTAGATGAAAATCGTAGTGTGATTTATTATATTTTAGAGACTTTTATTTCCACTTACATAATATCTTAAAAATACACAATACAAATAAACACTATGCCAAAAATGACATTTAATAGCGCGTCTTTTACAACGCTTATTAAATACAAGCGCTGTTGTATAATTTTTTAAAAATAACGGAGGATACAACAGCGTTTTTTTTACAAGCGCTGTAAAAAAAGCGTTGTAGTAGGGTCATATAGGGTCACATACGCTTGCACATAATGTTTACAACTCTTTTACAACACTTTTTTAGAAAGCGCCGTAAATTGAAGCGCTCTCACATAGCCTTTTACAGCGCTTTGTGAGCGCTTTAAACACAAGCGCTGTAAAATGTAGCGCTCCCACTTTATGTTACATAGATTTTAAAGCGCTTCTTGTGTAAGCGCTGTAAAAGCCTTGCGCTTTCTCATAATCAAATGACCTATTACAGCGCTTTTGATACAAGCGCTGTAATAAGCTTGCCCTTTAAATAAAAAACATTCACTTTAATTAAAAAAAAACAAATTTAAAACAAATTTAATACGTTGTCCAAACCCTACAAACCTTCATCTCCCCTCCCCTGCGAACCCTCCTGTGCGCCCATCTACAAATTGATTTACCTTCTTCCTCCTTTAAAACAAATTGATCATCAACGTTGTCTCAGGTACTTTATTTTATTTATTTGTTGTTGTCAGTAATTCAAACTGATAAATTGTTACATGATATTAGATATGTTCTCATGATATATATGTTCTGTTTTGAAATCAATTAATCTTGGACCAATATTATAAGATATGTGTATTATAAATATATAGGTCATATATATCAGACTTGAAATCATGCTTATTGTGTAACTGCATTTATATATATATATATATATATATATATATATATATATATATATATATATATATATATATAGGTCATATAAATGGACCGGAAATGGATGTCTGCCAATCGATTGACAAAAGAGTATGAAAATGGAGTGAAGGAGTTTATTGAGTTTGCAGTGATGAATGCAAAAGATCCAAATAGAGTCGTTTGTCCTTGTTTAAAATGTTGTTTTGGAAAACACATTAGAGCAGATGAATTGGAAGGACATTTAGTATGGTATGAAATTGATCAAAGTTATACATGTTGATAAGACATGGTGAGAAAATCAATGAAAACACCCGCACAGATACATATGTTTCAACTGATTTCGACACAGATACATATGAGCCGAACCGAGTTGAGGAGATTGCAAAAGCAGTTGAAGAAGATCTTCGTGATTGTCCTAAAATGTTTGAGAGCTTGTTGAGTGATGCAGAGAAACCATTATATAATGGTTGTACTAAATTCACAAGACTTTCGGCGATATTAAAGTTGTACAACTTAAAAGCGAGTAATGGATGGTCTGATAAAAGCTTCACATAATTACTAACACTCTTAAAAGATATGTTGCCAGATGATAATGAACTTCCCAGTAGAACCTACAAGGCTAAACGAATTTTGTGCTCTATTGGTATGAGTTATGAAAGGATTCATGCGTGTCCTAATGATTGCATTTTATTTCGAAATGAATATAAATTACTAAAGGCGTGTCCGAAATGCAATGTCTCTCGATATAAGAAGAAAGAATCTACTCCAGCAAAAGTCGTGTGGTATTTTCCTATAATACCAAGATTTAGGCGCATATATCGCAGTGAAGAAGATTCAAAACACTTGACATGGCATGCAGATGAAAGAATTTGAGATGGAAAGTTTCGACACCCTGCAGATTCTCCGTAATGGGCAAAAATTGATCACGAGTATCCTGAATTCGGGATAGAGTCAAGAAATCTACGCCTTGCACTTTCTACTGATGGAATGAATCCACGTGGTCTTCAAAGCATCTCACACAACACGTGGCCTGTGATTTTGTTGATTTATAACCTACCTCCATGGTTATGTATGAAGCGTAAGTTTATGATGTTGTCGCTGTTAATTTCTGGACCCAAACAACCGGGGAATGATATCGACGTATACTTGGCTCCTTTAATTGAAGATTTAAAAATTATGTGGGAGACAGGTGTAGAAGTCTATGACGGGTATAAGAAAGAATGTTTCAATTTGAGGGCTATGTTGTTTGGCACAATTAATGATTTTCCAGCATATGGTAATTTATCAGGATATAGCATTAAAGGTCAGTGTGCATGTCCTATATGTGAAGAGAGTACAAATTGGATGCGGTTGAAACATTGTAAGAAGAATGTATTTCTTGGACATCGTAGATTTTTACCTTATAGTCATCAGTATCGTGGGTGGAGAAATGCATTCAATGGAAAATCAGAGGAAGATAGAGCTCCTGTAGCATCGACTGGATATCAAATACTTGAGAAAGTACAAGGTTTGACCAATAAATTTGGCAAACCTTTTGCGGGAGAGCTGGTCAAAACTGGGTGGAAGAAAAAGTCAATTTTCTTTGAATTGCCATATTGGAAGTCATTGTATGTAAGACATTTTCTCGATGTGATGCATATTGAGAAAAATGTATTTGACAGTGTTATTGGTACGTTACTCAATGTACCAGGAAAGTCTAAGGATGGCATCAATGCAAGATTGGACTTGGTCGATATGGGAATAAGAAATGAATTGGGTCCCGTAAAGAAAGGAAATCGCACATATCTACCTCCAGCCGCTCATACTCTATCTAGAAAGGAAAAAAATTGTTTTGTGTAAATTTCTACACGAAGTTAAAGTTCCAGAAGGATACTCTTCAAACATTAAAACTTTAGTTTATATGAAAGACCTCAAGTTAAAAGGTTTGAAGACCCATGATGCTCATATTCTAATGGAGCATTTGCTACCAATAGGTATACGTTCCATTTTACCTGAAAAAGTTCGCCGAGCCATAACTAAATTATGTTTCTTCTTCAGGGAAATTTGTAGTAAAGTGATCGATCCTCAGAAATTACCGAGATTGCAGAGGGAAATTGTTGTTACTTTGTGTGAGCTTGAAATGTACTTCCCACCCTCGTTTTTTGATATAATGGTTCACCTTACTATTCATCTTGTTAAGGAGACACAACTTTGTGGGCCAGCTTATATGAGATGGATGTACTCGATAGAACGATATATGAAAATATTAAAAGGGTACGTAAAAAGTAGAAGTCGTCTAGAAGGTTGTATTGCTGAACGGTACATTGTCGAAGAAGCTGCTGAATTTTGTACTGAATATCTGTCAAATGTTGAATCCATAGGGCTTCCCATGTCTCGTTATTCGGGAAGATTATCAGGAGAAGGGATAATTGGAAAGAGACTAATGACTATATCAAGGACAGAATGGGAGCAGGCACAATTGTATGTTCTGCACAATGATGATGAGGTTCAACCGTATGTTACAATACACATGGATCAATTATCTAGTTTGAACATGAATAGGAATCAAAATTGGATAACTCGAGAGCACAATCAAAGTTTCATAACATGGTTAAAAAATCACATAAAGTCAAAGTTTGATGTAGACCCCGGATCAATTTCACAGAGATTGAGGTGGCTAGCAAATGGTCCGAGTTTACATGTCTTTTCTTACACCGGTTATGTAATTAACGGCTACACATTTTATACCAAAGAACAAGATGATCAAACAACTATGCAAAATAGCGGAGTCACTCTCGTAGCTGAAGCGATGCATATCTCAAGTGCAAAAGACAAGAACCCAATATATGCAAATCTATCATATTTTGGGGTTATCGAGCGCATATGGGAGCTAGACTACACAATGTTTCGTGTTCCCATATTTGGTTGCAAGTGGGTCGATAATAATAATGGCGTTTGGATTGATGAGTCAGGGTTCTTGCTTGTCGATTTTAATAGGGTGGGATACAAAGATGAGCCTTTTATTTTAGCGTCGCAAGCTCAACAAGTGTTTTATGTCACTGATCCTGCTGATGATAAATGGTCCGTTGTCCTATCGACCAATAAAATAAGTGATGATAACAATAATGATGAAGATGTTGGTAATGATCTTTTCTTTGCAACATCACAACCACATGAAATTGGTTCAACTAATGATGGTTTATATCTTAGAGATGATCATGATGAGGGAATTTGAATTAATCCATCGTTTCGTATCATTAATGGACAAACAAATGTGAATCCCACCAAGAAAAGAAGAAGGGCATCTTAATGTGTTTAATTGTTTTTAATCCATGTAATCTGAACTGAGTTCATGTGTAATTTAATTGTTTGATCTGCCATAATTGAGCATTTTGGTATTTAGCTTGAACTGTTAATTTGTAATTTTCTACTTATACTGTATGTAATTGTATACTGAACTTGACCTGATCAGGTAATTTAGCTTGAACTATTTGAACTTGACCTGATCAGTTCAAGTTCAAACAGTTTAACTAATTAGCTTGAACTTAAAAACAATTTAAGTTCAAGTTATACATGTAATTTAGCTTGAACTTGACCTGATCAGTTAAACACAATTTGGAAGAAAAAATAATTTAACTAATTTGGAAGAAAATAAATTATTACAGGGCTTATGAAAAAACAATTTAACTAATTTGGAAGAAAATAAATTATTACAGGGCTTATGAAAAAATAATTTAACTAATTTGGAAGAAAATAAATTATTACAGGGCTTATGAAAAAATAGTTTAACTAATTTGGAAGAAAATAAATTATTACAATGCTTATGAAAAAATAATTTAACTAATTTGGAAGAAAATAATTTGGAAGAAAATAAATTATTAAAAAGGCTGTGTACGAATATAAAATAAGGAGGTCTTTTAAAGCGTTTTCCTCATAAGCGCTGTAAAAGGTTCACACAGCCTTTGGACATGATAAAACAAAGAGGCATTTCATATATAAAACCCTATTACAGCGTTTTTTTTAAAAAACGCTGTAATAGGGTTTAAAAAAATAAAATAAGGAGGTCTTTTACAACGCTTTCTTCATAAGCGCTGTAAAAGGGTCACACAGCCTTTGGACATGATAAAACAAAGATGCATTTTATATATAAAACCCTATTACAGCGCTCTTCTAAAAAAGCGCTCTAAAAGGCTTTTAAAAAAATAAAATAAGGAGGTCTTTTACAGTGCTTTCTTCATAAAGGAAGACTGATGTCAATATGTGCTTGAAATGAATATTATTTGATTTGCTGGGAAATGGCATGCTGCAAGGGATATGGTAGTTCTGTGCTGTTTGTGAATATGTAGTTGTGAATATGAATATGTAGTTGTATGAAAATATAGTGAATCTGATAGTTATATGAATAGGTAGTTGTGAGAATATGTAGTTCTGAGCTGTTGTGAATATGTAAATATGAACTGATTGTTGTGAATATTTGTGCATTTTAAAATATAGTGAATCTGTTGTTGTTGTGTACTGATTCTTGTGTGTTTTGTAGTGCTGTTTTGTTGTTGTTGTGTACTACTGACTGATTGTGAACTGATTCTAGATGAAAATGATTTTGGAATAAAAATTGTGAACTGATTCTGGATTAAAAGACAGCGCTTTTAAAAAAAGCGCTTTTTAAAATTTACAGCATATTTAATAAAACTAAAAAAAAAAAAATATGCATCTATTGAATGCATCTACTACAGCGCTTTTTGGAAAAGCGCTGTAATAGGTGCATAACAATGCATCTATATAAGTGCACCTATTACAGCGCTTTTGTGAAAAAGCGCTGTAAAAGGTGCATAACAAATCATCTATATGAATGCACCTATTACAGCGTTTTTTTGGAGAAGCGCTGTAATAGGTGCATAATAATAAAACAATTAAATGCACCTATTACAGCGCTTTTTTGAAGAAGTGCTGTAATAGGGTCACAATAATGCATCTATTGTTATAGGGATTTACAGCGCTTTTTTAAAAAGCGTTGTAAAATGCGTATAACAAGCGCGCAATATATCCACCTTTTTTATAGCGTTTTTTTTAAAAAAAAAGCGCTGTTGTATCTTTTTACAGCGCTGGTAACTACAGTGTTTTTTTTTTTTTGAAAAAGCGCTATAAATGGCTTAAAAAAAGCGCTGTAAAATGCGTTTTTTCGCGTAGTGAAAGAAAATCTCTAAAATCAACTCATGTAAGTTTGATCTCTTTTTATGCTTTTTGCATACTTGTCATTCTAGGACTTCTTTTGTCATTCTAGGACTTCTTTTGTCAATCATCAAAACAAAATTATTTCTATCAAGACATATATTCATAGTGCGTTGAACTACAAAATATTCAATGTTTCTTCTTGATCGGATGAACGTCAACAATAAGACTTAGCTTGTTATAAGTTGAACTATGCTTCGTCCATTAAATTACAAATGTTCGATCTTTTTAGATTGGATGAACAACGGTGAAACTTCTTACAATAAAATCATTAAAAATATTCAAAAGTAATTGCTATTATTTTTATTTGTTAATTTAATATAAAATTCTTTTTTTGCCTTTTATATTTATATTTTCAATTATATTCTTTAGGGGTAAATCATAAATATGATACACTGGATTGAGACCTATTATAATTTATTTATAATAAATAAATTTAAACCTTAGATCTCAAACATAATTTAGCTTGTGGTCTATTGGTTGTGTGGCTTATTCGACAGAATCTGCTCGTTGTTTTATATTTGTATTGGATTCACATTATAATGTTGCATTTGTGTTGGGAACGTAAACTTTAATTTCTATTGTATTGGTGATTAAAGAAGGAGAAGAACCAGGCATAGACAGGGGACGTAAACTCTAATTGAGATTAAAAGACATATTTCCCTTTTCCCTCTTTTTGTCTTCATATTATCGAAACCTTAACAATTAACGGTAATTAAACAATTATTATTTCGTATGTTAAAAAATTATGGTTGCAGTCGTGGGTGTGCTATAAACTTTTATGTTACGAAGAATAATGTGACCGGAACGGATTAAATTGCAGATGTTATGCAAAGACTTCAAAATTCGTAATGTTACAAGTGCAATTTAAAATCATGCTTGTGAGGCTGTCAAAAAATCGTGAGAGAATAATATAAGTCAAGTTCAAGTTTGTTTGATCAGAACTTCAACCATTTGTTTATTCTTAGTATCTAAATTCCTACCGAAATAATGAGTTATTATGACATGACTAAATAAATAGTATCAAATTATATTCTCTTCCTCATTCAGTTAAATACACTTTGGCCATAGGGAAAATGATTGGACATTATTATTTTTCGTTATCTTTTGAGGGAGTAGTTATGTTTTGTTGTAGAAGAGTGTTTTTTTTTAGTTTTATTTATTTTTTATGTTTTAGTGTAGTACACCATATTTTAGGTACTGGATCTCTTTTTGGAGTATGCTTGTAAGAAATTATGCACATATTGTGTATATTAGTAATACACATTTTGCTCTTAAAATAAATAAATAAATGTTCCTATCATATTTTTGATTGGTGTGTGTAGAATCAATTAACAACCTTGAAGATTACACCGATGTCGATATTTTTTATTATAATTAAATAAAATATGAACTTATTTATAAAAGTTATAAATTAAAAATAAAAATAATATATATATATATATAAATTCTAATTTTTTTTTTATTTTCTATTCATTCATCTACTACTGAAAAACTAAGTAAGATTAATCAAATTTAATATTTTTAATCTCTCATTGATTATAATTTCTGACATAATTCTAAAGAATTAGACACATGTTCTAAGAGTGTTAGACAGTGACATATGTCAAACATTTTGACATGCCTAATTCAGAGATAGTACTTCATAATTACATTACCATAGTATGCATACTCATTATGTTATTGCATAACTCCTTTTTCTGCATAACTCCTTTTTCACTTGTCATTTGTTAAGTGTAAGTTGTCTTACAGCTTAAAATTTACATACGCATTCTAAAATCTAAGTTTTCATTGTTTTATAATGTAGCAAGCAGCCAAGCAGTTGTGGAGCAAGAGTATTACAATTGAATACTATTAGACAATACATGGATATAGATAGGTTAATATAAAAAATATTATATCAAACACTCATTATACCACACACAATTATTGAATATATTAATTTAAAAGTAGACGGTGCTAATTTTGCATTTGTATTCTTAAAGACCTTTTTAAGTATTATTTATGTTTGGTTTCTCTTTTTATAATTATTTAACAAATTTACACAAATTAATTTCACTTAAGTGCAAACACGTAGATTTTATATTCAATGTATATAAGCCTCAAGCTCTTACAAAACTTTATAGACACCGTAATTCTCAAGTCCTCAAACTCAAACTCAAAATCACAAGTTTTGTTTGTTTGTTATAATGATTGTTTAATAATTTAAAAAACCATTTATGATATCCACTTTCGTGCTTATCATTATTAGTCTTTTGTCCCCACTTTCCTTCTTCTAGTGTTGGCTCTAGTCTCAACAAACTAGGGTGTCTAAAGATAACTTATGAGTTTAATTTGTTGCCGCTTATAGAGGACGTGTTGCGGGACATTACATCTATTATGCATTTTGAGCTCAATAAATTAGATGGTGACTTTCGGCTTTTTAACTCCATTTCAATGTGTTTAGATTTGCTAGACTTGTTGGCTAAATAACTCAATTGGTGTGTCATAGTCTGAGACTCTCAAAGATAGCAACATATCAGTCACTATATTTGTTGATTCTTGTTGGAAATGATAATAAAATTAATGGAAGATTGTTGGTTATAATGGTGACAATTAATGAGCTAGTGTGGTTGTGAATTGAAAAAATGAGAAGTCCCACATAGGAGGGATATCACACACTAGTAGAGTATATAAGGTGCAGGTATGTACCTTGGGGTGTGCGCAAAGGTGACCACCACACGCGCGCGCCGCCGCCGTTCGGCTCGGCTCGGCCAGTCTCGGTCTCGGTCTCGGTCTTGTGGTGTATTATTATTTTTTAGTAAATGAAAATTAATGCTTGCGTTTTATCTCTGATTGTTGCGTTAATTACGTGACTGCCCTCCACTGAGTCTACCTGATGATGTGATCCAGTTTTCCCCTTTTGCCCGGTCAAAACCCTAACCCTAGGTGCCACGTAACTGCTGTTGCCCGATCATTATTCAAAGTCAAAACCCTAGCACATGTTTAGGTAGTCAAAGGCGCACGTTTTGGGTGGGAAGCGGTTTCAGAGCGCACGTTTTCTGAGGTCAAGGATTGGAGCGGTCAACAGGAGCGCACTACTCAGAGCTGATGGATCGCACCATTTTCTCTGATCCAGTTGCGAAATTCGTCTATAAATTAAAGGCTCTCCTCAGTTGAAAAAACACACCAAAAGCACTCTGCTTCTGAGGCTTTTTCTCTCTTCTCCCCCCGTTCTTACTTCTTCTTCTTCTTTTTCTTGAGTGGCCTTAGTGCCATATTACGAGTGGTAGTCGTTAGACTGCCATATTGAGGGTGTAATTCTAGAACGGTTTTCTACGGTGCAGTAGAACTCCGATACAGTGATCTGGGCTGTTTTATCCTGGGGACTTCATGGTTGATAGTCTGCCTTGCACCTTTTGAGCAGTGCCTCGAAACGTCTTAAAGAGAGCGACCTAGTCCGCGACTCAACCCAGTAATATTTTCGGTGGCATAAATTGTTTTTTCAAACTTTTTCAAAATTCAAAAATAACAATTTTAAGACGTTTTTCGAATTGCCATGTCTACCGACGAAATTACTGGGACAGGTTCTTCTGCTTCTGAATACAACAAACCGTTTCGGTTTGAAGGAAGTCACTTCAAACGATGGCAACAAAAGATGTTATTTTTTCTAACCACGAAAAAGCTTGCCAACGTTCTGAAGGATGACATTCCTGTTGTTCCAGAAAATGCTGAACAAACATAAAAGGATAAGAAAGCTGCTGAATTAACCCAATGGGAACATAATGATTACTTATGTAAGAATTATATTCTGAATGGACTTGCTGATGATCTGTATGATTACTACAGTTCCGACAGCAATATTGCTAGACATGTTTGGGATGCTCTGAAGAAGAAATATGATACTGAGGAAGCTGGAGCCAAAAAGTATGCTGTTAGCCGCTACCTCAAATATCAGATGACAGATCCGTGGAAGCTCAGTCTCATGAAATCCAGAAAATTGCGCAAGAAATCATCACTGAAGGTATGTCCCTCAACGAACAGTTTCAAATTGCTGTTATTATTGACAAATTGCCCCCTGCTTGGAAAGATTTAAAAAATTCTCTCAGGCATAAAACAAAAGAATTCTCTCTAGAAAGTCTAATAACTCGCCTTAGAATTAAGGAAGAATCCCGTAAGCAAGACCAGAAAGATGAAGTTCTTCTTGTGGCAAATAACAAGAAAAAGAAATTCATCGGAGGAGTTCTGAAGCCAAAAAGCAAACAGCTAAAGATTCAGAATCGCTCTTCAAAGAACAGCAACAAGAATGGGAACCCTCCAAAGGCCCCAATTGCAAAGCAACAACCACCTCCTAGAAATGGCCCTTCCCCCTTTCTCTGTTTTCACTGTGGGAAAAAGGGTCATATAGTACGCAAGTGTAGGAACAAGCCAGGCCCTGCTAATCAGGCTAACTTGACAGAAGAGCAACTCGTTGCTATGATAACTGAGATCAACCTTGTTGGTGGATCAGATGGATGGTGGATAGACACTGGTGCCTCCCGCCATGTCTATTATGATCGTGCTATGTTTAAAACATACACTGCTGCTGAAGATAAGAAAGTGTTGTTGGGAGATTCCCACACCACTAATGTTGCAGGTATTGGAGATGTGGAACTAACATTCACTTCTGGAAAGACCTTAATTCTGAAGGATGTCATGCACACTCCAGAAATAAGGAAGAATCTGGTTTATGGGTTTCTTCTCAATAAGGCAGGGTTTACTCAGACTATACGGGCAGATTTGTACACTATTTCTAAAAATAGTATTTTTGTTGGGAAAGGGTACGCCACTGATGGCATGTTTAAATTGAATGTTGAAATCAATAAAATGTTTCCTTATGCTTACATGTTGTGTGATTGTAATATTTGGCATGCTAGACTCTGTCATATGAACAAACGTGTGATTTCGAACTTAAGTAACTTAGGCTTAATTCCAAAATTGTCTATAAAAGATTTTGAAAAATGTGATTTTTGCAGTCAAGCTAAAATAACTAAGAGTTCACATAAATCAGTAGTTAGAGAATCTGAACCCTTAGAATTAATACATTCTGATATATGTGAACTTGATGGGACTTTAACCAGAAATGGAAAACGTTATTTTATTACTTTTATTGACGATTGTTCCGACTATACTTTTGTATATCTTATGAAAAATAAAAGTGAAGCGCTTGACATGTTTAAGATCTTTGTAACAGAAATTGAAAATCAATTTATTAAGAAGATTAAGAGATTACGTAGTGATAGAGGAACAGAGTATGATTCTAGTTTATTTAATGAGTTTTATAAAACCCAAGGAATTATACATGAAACTATTGCACCATATTCACCTGAAATGAATGGTAAATCTGAAAGAAAGAATAGAACTCTTACTGAACTTGTTGTTGCAATAATGCTTAATTCTGGAGCTGCATCTCATTAGTGGGGGGAAATTATTTTGACTGTTTGCTATGTTTTGAATAGAGTCCCTAAATCTAAGAAAAAAACATCTCCTTATGAGATAACGAAGAAAAGACAGCCCAACTTGTCTTATCTTCGAACTTGGGGCAGTCTGGTTTACGTCAGAATCCCCGATCCCAAGCGAATTAAACTCGCTAGTAGAGCCTATGAATGTGTATTCATTGGGTATGTGGTAAACAGTAAAGCGTAAGGTTTTACGACCTAAATGCGAAAGTGATCATAGAATCAAATGATGTTGACTTCTATGAAAATAAATTCCCTTTCAAATCGAAAAATAGTGGGGGCAGCGAACCTAGTCAAGCCCCTATGATAAGAAGCAATGAAAGCAACAAACAAGACAAAACAGAAACTCGAAGGAGTAAGAGAGTGAGAGTTGCTAAAGATTATGGACCTAAATATATGGCCTATAATTTAGAAGAGGATCCTGCAAATCTCAAGGAAGCTTTGTCATCTTTGGATGCAGATTTATGGCAAGAAGCTATAAACGATGAAATGGATTCTCTAGAGTCTAACAAGACTTGACATTTAGTGGACTTGCCTCCTGGTTGCAAACCTATAGGTTGTAAATGGATTTTGAAAAAGAAACTAAAACCTGATGGATCTATTGACAAGTACAAGGCACGCCTTGTAGCCAAAGGTTTTAGACAAAGAGAAAATATAGATTTCTTCGACACTTTTTCACCTATCACTAGAATAACATCCATCAGGGTGCTCATATCACTTGCGGCTATTCATAACCAGGTGATACACCAGATGGATGTAAAAACTGCTTTTTTAAATGGTGACCTGGAAGGAGAAATCTATATGGAACAACCTGAAGGTTTTGTAATACATGGGCAAGAAGACAAGGTCTATAAGTTAGATAAGTCTCTGTATGGTCTTAAACAAGCCCCTAAGCAATGGCATGAAAAATTTGACAACTTGATTTTGTCGAATGAGTTTAAAGTGAATGAAAGTGACAAATGTATTTATTACAAATTTGAAAATGGCATTTGCACTATCATATGTCTCTATGTAGATGACTTACTCATATTTGGTTCAAACATTCATGCCGTCAACAATGTGAAATCACTGTTGAGTAACAACTTTGATATGAAAGACCTCGGAGAAGCGAGTGTAATCCTTGGAATAAAGATTGCTAGGTCAGAAAAGGGAATTTCTTTGGATCAGTCTCACTATGTTGAAAAGATCTTAAAGAAATATAATTACTTTGACTATAAACCTGCTTGCACACCATATGATCCAAATGTGAAACTTTTCAAGAACACTGGTGAAAGTGTTAGACAAACTGAATATGCGAGCATCATTGGCAGCCTCAGGTATGCCACTGATTGTACTAGACTCGACATTGCCTATGTCGTGGGATTGTTGTGCAAGTTTACTAGTAGACCTAGTATGGAGCATTGGCACGCTATCGAAAGAGTCATGAGATACCTTAAAAGGACCATGAGTCTCGGATTACATTATCAAAGATTTCCTGCTGTTCTTGAAGGATATAGTGATGCTAATTGGAACACCTTATCAGATGATTCCAAAGCAATCAGTGGCTATATTTTCAGTATAGCCGGTGGTGCTGTATCTTGGAAATGGAAGAAACAGACGATACTGGCTCAGTCCACTATGGAGTCTGAAATGATAGCACTAGCTACTGCTAGTGAATAAGCAAGCTGGTTGAGATGCTTGCTAGCTGAGGTTCCCTTATGGGAAAAACCTTTACCAGCTGTGTTGATCCACTGCTATAGTACCGCGGCTATTGCAAAAATTAAGAACCGTTATTACAACGGTAAGAGACGACAAATACGTCGTAAGCACAACACAGTTAGAGAATTACTTTCTAAAGGAGCTGTTATAGTGGATCATGTACGCATTGATGATAATTTAGCAGATCCTTTGACGAAAGGATTAGCAAGAGAGAAAGTCGTAAATACATCCAAGAGGATGGGACTAATGCCTATAGATCAATGAGTCACTTATGATGGTAACCCGACCTAAAAGACTGGAGATCCCAAGAATTAGGTTCAATGGGTAAAAACAAGTCATAGTGATATGAGATGAACATGCTATTTTATATATGAGAGAAGCATGATTCCTGAAGCGATATAAGGATGAGATAATAGAAACTCTTAATGAGATCTATGCTCTATGTGGAGTGGAGTACCTAGCTACAGGAGTACTCTTGATAGACTCACCTATGTGAATATGGAAGTGGGGGCCGCTTCTTATGGAATTTCGAGGCAGAATTCCTAGAGCGTTCACTATACTGGGATACACGTGCATGGCCTTAAATGCACGAGCTTTTGAGAATACACCCAATGAAAAGGTTGTGTGTGGGTTTGATGTCAGAGATAGAGTTCAAGACTACGAGTCACTCTTGTTGAATCTGAATCTTACTTGCTATGCAAAGGTTCAAGTCAAGAGACACCTTTGTTTATGCACAATCTTATAGAAGCGTTTGACGCTATTTCTGAAACCTCTTTTTTTAAAATTCAAGTGGGGGATTGTTGGAAATGATGATAAAATTAATGGAAGATTGTTGGTTATAATGGTGACAATTAATGAGCTAGTGTGGTTGTGAATTGAAAAAATGAAAAGTCCCACATATGAGGGATATCACACACTAGTAGGGTATATAAGGTGGATGTATGTACCTTGGGGTGTGCCCCAAGGGGTACCCCAATTTTGTGAAGGAGGAAGAACGCAAGCAAATGTGACCACCACACACGCACGCGCGCGTGCCACCGCTGCCGCCGTCCGTCCGGCTCGGACCGACCGGGCTGGGGCTCAGGCCTTGGCTTTGGTCTTGGTCTTGGTCTTAGTCTTGTGGTGTATTATTATTTTTTAGTAAATGAAAATTAATAAATTATTTAATTAATTTTAAAATTGAATGCTTGCGTTTTATCTCTGAATTGTTGCGTTAATTACGTGACTGCCCTCTACCGAGTCTACCTGATGATCTGATCCAGTCTTCCCCTTTTGCTCGGTCAAAACCCTAACCCTAGGTGCCACGTAACTGCTGTTGCCCGGTCATTATTCAAAGTCAAAACCTTAGCGCATGTTTAGGTAGTCAAAGGCGCACGTTTTGGGTGGGCAGCGGTTTCGGAGCGCACGTTTTCTGAGGTCAAGGATTGGAGCGGTCAACAGGAGCGCACTACTCAGAGCTGATGGATCGCACCATTTTCTCTGATCCAGTTGCGAAATTCCTCTATAAATAGAGGGCTCTCCTCAGTTGAAAAAACACACCAAAAACACTCTACTTCTGAGACTTTTCTCTCTTCTCCCCCCGTTCTTACTTCTTCTTCTTCTTTTTCTTGAGTGGCCTTAGTGCCATATTACGAGTGGTAGTCGTTAGACTGCCATATTGAGGGTGTAATTCTAGAACGGTTCTACGGTGCAGTAGAACTCCGATACAGTGATCTGGGCTGTTTTATCTTGGGGACTTCGTGGTTGATAGTCTGTCTTGCACCTTTTGGACAGTGCCTCGAAACGTCTGAAGGAGAGCGACCTAGTCCGCGACTCAACCCAATAATATTTTCGTTGGCATAAATTGTTTTTTCAAACTTTTTCAATATTCAAAAATAACAATTCTTATTACCATTATTTAATTTTTTTCCCTTAAAAGATATGATAAATTCCACCATAATAAACTCTCACAACTGTGAAATCTTGAGTTCAAACCTGCTCATCCAACTTCACACTATCGACATTTATCAGTTGACCTAAAATCTAAAGACATTCTCATTAACATTATTGATTGTGTTTGTTAAATATTTTTTTCTTTGTTTTAATCTATTAAATTCCTTTCTATTTCAGGTGTTGTTTTCATGAGGAAAAAACTTGTGAAATCATGTTGGGTGTTGTTTGTTCCAAGTTGATGAATGTTTCAAAAAGTAAAAAAATTTGGAAGTTTTTCATGAACCACATAAATTTAAACGTTTTTTAAAGTAGAAATCATTATATTTTCAATAATATTAGAAATTCAAATCAAGTTATTTAAATCTACGTTCCACAATATATATTTTTAGACTAATTAGAAAATACGTCTAAAATAAATATATATGAAATAAATTAAATTAAAAAAAAGCAGAAGAAATCTAGGAAAGAGAAAAGTGAAAGGTGACATGTGGCAAATTTAGAACAAAGGTTATTTAAATAATTTTAATAGTACCTAGCTTTTATATATAGTAAGTATAAGTATAAGATAGTACAAAACTTTCTATGTGGTATAGGATTTTGTACATAGTATAAGATACGATAGTTCCATATGATTAAGCAAAATCCAAAATAAAGTAAAACATTGAAACATTTAAAGCCAATGATTGAGAATGCTTTCCCCAAGAAAAACCTTGTTAAAAGTATATTATTATTATTATTATTATTATTATTATTATTATTATTATTATTATTATTATTATTATTATTATTATTATGTTACAGCTAACAACACATGAAGGATCAAATCAAACTTCAATTGAGTATCAATCTTTTAATTGGTCTTTATTGTTAATTCCTTTATATAGTATTGTAGTATTTAGTGAGTTTCTTTATGATTATTTGAAAAATTATATTTTTTTAATTTTTTGAGAGCCATTTAAATGCAAAAGATTATAGGTATGTTCTAATTCTACTTTTTGATAAATTTGTTCGTGTTTTTGGAAAAGATCATGCTATTGATAAAGGAGATGTTCCCCTACTCATAATGTTGAGCAGATAGGTAAAGAAGAGGCAGAACAAATTAATGATGAGGAACTTAAAGTAGAAATTACTCAATCATTATCTCTTTGTCAATCAAAATCTAGGAGAAAGAATGAGCAAATGGAAATTCAATCAAAGAGAAGAAACAAAGGATCACATATTATTGCTAATGGTATTTATGAGTTAGGAATTTTTTTTGGGAATTGGCTTGAAAAAAGTTCAGAGCAATTGGGTGAAGCTGCAGATTTTTTAGGTGTTGGTAAATATGTGTTTGATGATTCAAGAAACATTATGAATGATTTAAGTTGTTAAGTTGTTGATCTATTAGTTCTATTATTGTACTTGATTTTACTTATCTAACTTTAGTACATTCTACTTTTGTTGGTTTATTTTATATGATTTAATGAAATATGTAAGACAACATATTGTTCTTTATAATACTTTATTGCCACTACGTAGTCGATAGTTTGAATTTGATACAATGTGCTGAAAATTTTAATAATATATGTTTTTTAATATTATATGTTTTTTTAGTAGCGTAAACAATTTTTTCAAGTATATAAAATTACTTCATAAATTATTTATATTTTTAGTATTTTTTGTTTTTTTATAAAAAAAAATATATGAATATTATTTTGAAAGAAAAAATAAATAAATAGATTACAAGAATAAATTTGTCATTTTATCATAATATAAATCATATCATTTGGTTATATGTTGTTTATTAAACACTAGATATGATAAACTAATCTTATCAGGTTTGTTATCACGTGCACATCAAATACATGATATGTTAACCATTTATCTGTTCATATCATATCATGTCTCTATTCTACTCTTTATCCTATCATGTCCATAAAACGGGTCCTCATTATTATTAGTATTGTTACTCAATTAGAACATATATAGAAACATAATATGTACAATAGTCAATAACATTAACCTCAAGCCATTTTAGTACAATTTCAATTTTGGCTCATTTTATTTCTTACATTGTATCGGTCGATCCTTTTTACTCATAATCATGTTTGATGAACCTCTAACCTCAATTCCTTCTCTTTCTTCTAACAACTCAACCACCACCAAAATAGACCCATGTGTCAATCGCCCTTCAATTGTTCTTGTTACTCCTTTACTGACATGAGACAATTATGGTTGATGGAGTAGATAAGTGACAATGGCACTTCATGCAAAAAATAAATTCAACTTTATTGATGTATTATAATTTTTTGTCCCCACTTTCATTCTTCTAGTGTTGAGCTCAACAAATTAAATGGGGACTTTCGGCTTTTTAACGCCATTTCAATATGTATTTATTAGACTTGTTGGCTAAATAACTCAATTGGTGTGTGTCTATTGTTGAGAGTCCCAAAGATAGCAACATATCAATCATTGTGTTTGTTCATTCTTATAAACATTATTGATTGTGTTTGTTAATTATTTTTCCTTTATTTTAATTTATTTAATTTCTTTTTATTTTAGGTGTTTTTTATGTAGCAATATTAATCACAAGAAAATGGGGTTTGAATTGTGATTCTTTTTTAAAAAATATTAATTACTGCTTTTAATTTAAACTAACTCAAAATCAATCTTGGTTACTTATAAAAATTTCAAGAACGTTTTTAGTTAGTAAAAAATAAATGAAACAAATTATTTCTACGTGATTAGTGATAGTGAGTGAGAAATAATAAAAGATAGAGCTAAGAGAATCACACATTGATGTATCTTGGTTCACCCAAGATGGGCTCCGTTCAGTCCTCACAATTTGTGAGCTTTTCCCTTAATGTGCTTCACACAAGAACGTTCTTACTTTCACACAATTTTTCTTCATCACTCTTGATGAGTTACAACATTCACCTTTCAACCTTGAAATTATTTTTACATATATTTTTCAGTCTAGAAAGGATTTTTACACGATACCTTTTAATCACAAAATTGATTTTTACACAACACTAGAACTATCTTTAAGAAATATCAAATAAAATTATAAAAGAAGGTTGTAGGATCAGAATCTACTCAACACTTGTTTGAGATTGATTATCAGCAATAATTCAGTAAAAATATCCTTGAATCTAGTGTAAGAGAACTGAAGCTTTTGCTTGATTGAAGAGTTTTTGATTTATCGAGTATGCTTGTTTTAGTGTGAAATTGATTGCACTGAAAACTCTAGTTATTTTCTTCACTTTGAGGTTATTTTCATATATGTGATGAAGGTTGAAGACAACTCATATAGCCTATATTGATTCAACTGTTCAGAGTGATAGTTTAATAGACACATATTCTATTTTATCTAGAATGTTCTTTCTTTGTAACCAAAACGTTCTTCGTTTGTGCTTGAATGAATATTGTGACTGAGATCTTTAGCAGCTGTCTGGTGTCAGTTACACGCAAGCTGGACTTTCTGTAAAAGGTGCAGCATCAGTGTCCTTTTCATTCTTGCTATCCTAATTGTACCTGTTCATATGCTATCAATCTAGAGATTGATCTAGTTATTGTTCTTTATGTTGTTTTGCTTCTTTTAACCTTTTGTGCTTGATCATTGTTCTGAGTTGTCTTGATATTCATTTTACTTAAAATCTGAATTTTGAGAAATGATTCATTTTATTTTTATCTTTTAAAACGAATTGTCAAGAATGGTCTTGATTGATTAGAATGATACTGTAAAAAATCATAATGATATTGGTTTGTCCAAATTGCTGCTCTTTTGAACTAGAATGATCTTGATTACCTATCTTCGAATAATACACTCAATAACACAAGTTAAATAGCAGTACAATTAGAATCATGATTAGAAATTAATTAACTCATTTGTTTATTTTTAAAACATTGATTTGAGATTTTGCTTCATTAATTTCTCATTTTTTATGATGACAAACATATTAATTAGATTTTAATTTTGATTATGATGATACTATACAAAGCGCATTTGTTAAGAAGCTCCTCTCAATTTTTGCATCTAATAATAAATAACTTTGAACCAAAATATATTTTATTCATTAATAATCAAAAGAGTGTTCAAACATATAGTTCAAAAACAAAGTTAAAGCAAAGAAGTACATAATAAGATCAAAAATACTTCTTAAATTTAATAACTATTTCTTCCATTTTGTCATAGTAAAAAGTGTTGGTAGGAATTAAGAGAAAAGACAGCTTTAAAAATTACCGATGGAAAAATCATGTTGGTTGTTGTTTGTTCCAAATTGATAAATGTTTCAATAAGTAAAAAATTTTACAAGTTTTTTATGAATGACATAGATTTAAATGTTTTTCAAATGACATAGAGAAAGGTGACATGTGACAACATTTATAAATGTGGCAGCATTTAGAACAAAGGACATTTAAATAATTTTAATAGTACGTAACTTTTATATATAGTATAAGATAAGATAGTACAAAACTTTTCTATGTGGTATAGGATTTTCTACGTAGTATAAGATAAGGTAGTACCATATGATTAAGCAAAATCCAAAATAAAGGTAAAAATTGCGACATTTAAAGCCTATGACTGAGAATGCTATGTTCCCCAATAAAAAGCTTGTTTAAAGTATATTATTATTATTATTATTATTATTATTATTATTATTATTATTATTAATTTATTATTATTATTATTATTATTATTATTATTATTATTATTATTATTATTATTATTATGTTACAGCTAGCAACACGTGCACATGAAGGATCAAATCAAACTTCAATTGAGTATCAATCCTTTAACCGGTCTTTATTGCTAACTAGTTTGGTGCTCAAACCAATTTGGAATCGTCACAGTTTCTTCTGAAAATATACAGAATTGGGTGCCTCCGGCTTCATGATGTTCCTGTAAGTTATACATCATTCACAATTTTAGTTTCAATGATATTATTGATACACAAAACCGAACATAAAATGAGACAAATACAATACTGTGTACTGAAACACAAATACAAAACGTGATTCCTCTATATTTTGTGTTTCAATAACATTACTGATTTAGTTTAACATGATGAATTATAGTATGGAGTATGAAATAGTAAATCAAATACTTATGAATTATAAAGAAACAAAACAAAACCTGATTCAGCAATATGCTTTTGCACGAAGATTTAAGAGATATACAATATTTTGTAGACAAATATTTTAAACTCAGCAGAATCCCTCTTATTTCTTGAAGATCATCGCAACCATCCAAACAAAGGTAATATAGAAAGCGGACATTCTTTGAGACATTATGGAAGAATTGTAAAATTATTGTATGATAGGTCTAATATTAGCACATTAGCAAATAACCTAAGAAATTTTGGAAGAGAAATATCTGACAAGTTGGAGTTAGGGAGCCGTAGAGATTCTACATTTGAAGACATGTTGGAACCCAAAATACCATTATGTGTTGGAAGCATAAGATGACAAGGTGAAGCATAAATGCACAACAAATTTGGCATTATGGGAATGTTATTTGGTAACCAATGACTTATATATCCACTTACTCTCAAATGAGAAAGTCCAGTGAGATTTTGGAATGAAAATAGAAATTCTTGAATGGAAGTTTCATACAATTTAATGGCTGTTATATTTGGCATCTCTCTTAATATTTCTGGAAAACTTGTGAGACTATAACAATGAGAAAGTTTCAAGTTTTGAAGAGAGGTCAACTTCAAGGGTGGAAAAGTTTGGAGTTTGCTGCAACGCTTAGCATTCAAGTCTTTGAGTTTACTCATTCAACCAATAGAATTGTGAATTGTAAGTAAATTCTCACAATTTTGAATTGAAAATTCTTCTAAATTTGGTAGACTCGATACATCAGGTATATGAGTTAAAAATTCAAAATCTTCAAAGTTCAAAACTTTTAGATTCATAAACTTCTGCATGAATAAAAATAGAAAACAAATAAATGAATAATCTAAAAGTGAATTTAAACAAATATATAAGACTGGAAAATGAATTTGTTTCACTTGCCTTGTTCAAAAAGCTAGACAATTCCAACAAGGTAAAGCAACAATTGGGTAGCTTGCATATGTGACACGGCCCGTGTCTTTAAAAAAAAAAATTAATAATAATAATATAATAAATAAATAATTAAAACAACCCAATCACTCTCTCACTCTCTTTCCATATCACTCTCTCATTTCTCTTTCTCTCTCACAGTAACTACTCCACCCCACTTTCTCCAATGAAAGGAGTTTTGCGGTTTGGTAAAACGGGGAAACTAACTCCAAGGTTCATTGGACATTTTGAAATTTTAGAGAGAGTCGGACCGGTAGCGTATCGCTTGGCACTTCCACCGGATCTCTCGGGAGTTCATCCGGTCTTTCATATTTCGATGCTTCGAAAGTATCTTCATGACCTTTCTCATGTGATTAATCATGAAGACGTGCAGTTAGATGAGAGTCTATCATACATTGAGCATCCGATAGCTATACTAGATCGCCAAGTGAGACGTTTACGCTCAAAGGATATCGTTTCAGTAAAAGTTCTTTGGCGTGGTCCATCCGGTGAAGAAACTACGTGGGAACCCGAAGAAGTCATCCATGCAAAGTACCCACACTTATGTTGAAACTCAAGATCAGTAGTAATTTTTAATTAGAAAAGTCAAATAAATTCGAGGATGAATTTCTATAAGGGGAGGAGATTGACACAGCCCGTGTCTTTAAAAAAAAATTTAATAATAATAATAATAAATAAATAATTAAAACAACCCAATCACTCTCTCACTCTCTTTCCATATCACTCCCTCATTTCTCTTTCTCTCTCACAGTAACTACTCCACCCCACTTTCTCTTTCTTTTCCATCTCACTTTCCCCTTCCTTCTCTCCCTCTCGGTTACCTCACCATCACCCCATTCTTCATTTTTTTTGTTGCTTTTCTTTCCTCTTCTTCTTCTTCTCACTTAAAATCACAAGTTAGTCTCCTTAAATCTTAAACCCTTAGCAAGGGTATACAAGTTCTTGGGTAGGATTTTTTGGGTTGGGTTTGTGCTCTAAGGAAGGAGAAGGGTACCCATTTATTGAGAGTTGTTTATTGAAACTCTTTGAGGTAAATACACAACCCTTATGCTATTAATAAATCTGTAGGAAATGTAGTTTTGGTTAAAAATCTTATTTTTGTACTTAGAGTAGATTTAATGAATTTTATGGTTTCCTAGAGTTAGCTAAACTTTAGAATAATTTTTTCTAAAGTCTTAAGAATATTTTTGATACTCAGATTTGTCAGCTGAGGTCCTGCCGGCTACTCTGGGAGTTGTTGGAGAACAAACGTAGTCAATTCTCCGTAGTTGTGAGTTGATGACGATTATCGTCATTTATTTGTTACGCTATAATTATTATTTTACTCGTTTTCTATGTTAAAATATTTATTTAAAAATTTGAGAAACACAACCTTTGAAATTTTATCTCGACTTCGTCATTTATTTATTTTAATGCTCTTTGTTATATAATATGTTATTAATTCGATATACGTATGCGTTAAAAGTATTTAAATTGTGAATTGTTATGCGATTGAATATATTTTCCATGAATTACGATGAATTGAAAGATGATTTTAAATACGTGTTTTGGGAAATCGTTGCTATGATTATTAAATCTTTAACGGCGTTAGGTGCACCTAGTTACCTCGTTTTGATTAGGGAGAGTTACCCGTTAGATGGAGCCGCCCCTATGTGAAATGTCATCCGTAGGAGGAGAGAGCTATCAACGAGATGTAAGCTCCCTAATTGATGTGTGATGATGCGTTGCGGGATTAAGAGGAGAGGGCTATCCGTTAGATGGAGCCACTCCTAAGGGAAAGGTCACCCTTAGGAGGAAAGGGCTATCAATGAGATGAAGCCGCCTCTTGGTTCTTAATAATTAGTATTTTTACTTGTTTGATTTTCTATGATGATTTTAACGTTATTCATTTTGATTTCGTTTCACTATTAATTGGATTTTTAATATTTTTATCCGAACGGTTAAATTATAAATTTAGATGATTTTATTACGTGAATAACATAATCGTCTCAAGGTTATAAAATAGTTATTCGTGCCTTTTTGTGTTTCCCTTCTAGTTGATGGTGATTGTTGTCTCTTCACTAAGTCTTTGTGACTTACTCCTTCATGTTGTTTATTTTTTTCAGATTCACAGGCAGCTGAGTAGCAAGCTGATAGTAGGCTCAAGTCTCGGTCGTATTTTGTTTTGGTAGGCCTCTTTGATCGAGGACCATTTTTTGCAAAGTCTGTTGAGTCATATGTATTTTGCAGCTATTGGAGTTTAGATAGTCTTTTGGGTAATGTACTGAATGTTTAGACTATGCTGTTTGAATTTGGCTAAATTTGAAGTTTAAACAGGGATTTTGTAAATTTGGAAATGTCGAAATTACAGAGGATACTCTGTCGAAATTTCGTGAAAAATTATATATATATTTTTTGAAATGATTATTCAGAACGGTTTATTTGGTAAATTGTTAAGTTAGTTGATAGGCTTGCCGGGCTAGGGGTATAGCTTGTGCGCCGGTCACGGCGTTTAGTTTTTGGGTCGTGACAAAGTTGGTATTAGAGCTCGGTCGTAGGTCCTAATAGCTGCAAACATAGGGTGATAATAGATTCTTGTCAGTAAATTGTGTACCCGGGCACAACTTACTTACAAGGGCTATTAGCACTCTATGAGAGTTCATCTGTTGTCTAAATCTGTGTTTAAATTCATCATCAATATCTTTCCACATTTTCTTGTCGTCTTGTTCAATTTTTTATCAATGTTCTTTGATTAGGTGAGAATGCCTACTTCGTTTTGGAACCACAACCTACTTCGTTTTCCAGGTTGTTTTGGTGATTCTTGTCGAACAATTTCTTTATCCATGTCCTCAATCAAGTCATGTAATGTCACAGTATGAAGATGATGCTGACTAATCTTTATGAGAGATTTTTCAACCAACGCTTCAATTTTAAGTTTCATGCAATCTTCATAATGAGCATGAAGTATACTTTCAACCTCTGACAATTCATACCCTCTGAAACAACAAGCAATGTCAAGAAAAACACTCTGCTCATATTCCTCCAAAGAATCAAAGCTTACTTTAAGTATCTTTTGGATGTTTTTATCAGGAATCTTGTCGTACCAATCCAAAGTAGATTTCCATTGTCCTATATTCTTTCCAAACAAATTGGAACCCACTACTTCTAAAGCCAATGGAAGGCCAGAAGCATAAGTTGTTGCACGTCCTAAAATGCCTTCAAAACATGAATCAATTGTGTTATTTTTAAAAGCATTCCACTTCAACAATTCAAGAGCTTCTTCCCTATTTAACTTATCAACTTTATATGTTCTTTTAATCCCATGACTTTCTAGCAAATGTTTGTCTCTAGTGGTAATAATCACTATGCTACCAAGACCAAACCAATCAAATCCTCCAGCCAAAACTTGCAACTACTTTAGTTCATCAACATCATCAAGAACCAACAAAACCTTCTTTTGATGTAGCCTCTGCTTTATGATTGTAATTCCCTCACTAACATCTCCTAATGGAATGTTCAAATCATTTGTTTTGGAAAGAAGCATTTCTTGGAGATGTTCCAAATTATGTTCAGCTGAATTTTCTCTCACATTATGAAGAAAACATAAAGCATCAAATTTATCAGCCATCAAATTATAAATAGCTCGTGCAAGTGTCATTTTTCCCAATCCTCCAATTCCGTATATCCCTAACATTTGGACTTTATCATCAGATGTAATATCCAAAAGTGAAATTACTTTTTGCAATCGAGATTCAAGTCCAACAGGGTAATTTGCAACGTGTAATGGAACACGATTAATCTTGCTGGTCACTTTTTTTACTATCTTCCCAATTAAATCATATTCATATTCATTCCTGTCCAATCAGATATGTCTCAATAAATGCATTAGTATCTCAAACACATCAATGCTATGATAGATGAAAAACATATATATTAGCGATCATAATACTTAATTAGTTAAACTGGTTAGTTAGTTACACTATTTAGTTAGTTATTTTACACTAATTAGTTATTTATATAAGTGGCTATATACTTCTATATGTAACTTTGATGTAATTCATTTTCTATTATCAATATGATTCAATTAATTTCTCTATTATCAATGATTAAAATCAACTATCGTAATAGAAAAACAATACAAGAAGAAAAATATAAGTGGAGTTGAGTGAAGTGAGGTACCCAATATCAAAATGGTAACCAGCCAAATTAGATGTTTGGCTAAGAGCCATCTTCCATTTCTGTAACCTCTCCATATTTTCCTCCATATTTTCCTTGTTTTTTCGGAACATCTTTCTATGGTTAGCAATTGCTTTACCATAACTTCTGATCTGATATTGCACGTCAGCAGGATCCACGCCATAGAAAACCGGCAAAATCAGGTGATCATTTGCAGTGAAGTAGTGAAAAATGTGGACAAGTTCGTCAAAACAAAATGCAGAAGAAGCATAATTGACAGATAAGACAAGAATTGCAATTCTAGAGTCTTCAATGGCTTTGAAAAGTGCTGGTTTGATTTCATGACCTCCCTCAAGCTCTCTGTCCTCAATGAAGGTGTTGATTCCCTTCTGACAAAGAGCTCTGTAGAGATTTTCAGTAAAACCGTAGCGAGTGTCCTTACCTCTAAAACTAAGGAACACATCATACTTAAATCCATAGGAGAAAGAAGAGGAGGAGGTGGATGATTGAAAAAGAGTCATGAGAATAGAGAAGAAAAGGAAGTAATAAGATTATAAGAGTATGAGAAGTAAAAATAAGAATAAGTATATATAAGTGTGTCATAGTATGTACACTATCTGTAGGTCTGTAATATAAAAGGAGAAAGGGAAACTTCAAAAATTGTATGAAACTTCCTTCCAATTTCGTAGTCTCCGAATTTCCATACGAGACAAAGAGAAAGCGTGTTAGTGCCCCCTCAGTCAAGAATCATTTGGTGTAGACGCATTTTTTGGATTTATATTGATTTTTTTTTTTACCGATTGGATTTATATTGATAATTATATTTAATCATAGCATATTTAAATACCAAGAGATAGATTAAAGACCTATGTACTTCAAATAAATAAGATTGACCGAAGGGAAGAGTGTGAGACTAGACTATCCAACTTTGTTTTAGGTTATCAGCTATATTATTTATCATCTAATGAGACGTTGAAGAATTAAACTGATGAGGTCTTTTATTAAACATAATTAAAAGACCACAACCATCAAAATTCATTTAAAACTAAAGTCGAACATATATTTATAAATTAATTAGTGTCGAACATATATTTAAAAATTAATTAGTGTTTAACAATAATTGGTCATAATAATAATAATAATTAGTCAAACATTTTTTTAAGTGGAAATGAATCCATCTTGACAGTAAAGGAAAGTTAAGGAGTTCTGAACAATATATTGGTAAGAGTTTCATATTGTAAATTTAAAGAACAAATTCAAATTATGATTAAGATCGTAAAATAATCATTAGTATCATTCTTATAAATAATAAATTTTCTTTCTCTAATATATATTATTTTTAAATAGCTCAAGTAATTGAAAATTGTGACTAAGAAAATCAATCCATAAACTTTGATTTTATATAAGTGAAAATTTCTGAAGGACTGAAATGGTAATTATCGATTAAAAAATTGAAAATTCACTATCTCTATTTAACACTCTATAAAGAATGTATTTTCCATCGTCACATGAAGTCATTGTTATAAATTGTGGCTGCAGTTACAATAAAAATCATTATATTGCAGAAAAATACGTCGATGTGGTATAAATTGCAATAGCGATGTCTGAACATAATTTTGTTTTTAAAATTTTGTTTTTCACGTGTAAGTCACGTAAAATACACATTTAAATATGATTTGCTGAAGATAAACAATAAACCTACGACCTATGATTGATTAAATTTCTAAATAACATATATTTAAGATTAATAACCAAATAATGACCATAATATTACCTCCTAAGTAAACATGCATATGGTGCCTCCAACCTCATACCGAAAGCAATCCATGTGAAAGCATGTTCAGTACCACTAGGACTTTCATGGGGTCAAATGCAGTGATGAAAAATCCAATCCATAAATAAATATCTTTTTGCAAGACATAAATTTGGAGTCTATTTTATTTTATTAATTTGATGTAGCTAAACATTTAAAGTTTAAAATACTACATACATTAAAATACCAAAATGTAAATAATAATCAAATACTTAACTTGAGTGGAAGTTCACATCATTAAATAAAGTAAAGAAAAATAGTAAGATACAGTAAAAAAAAAAAAATCAAATAGATTGTTGGTACATTGTTGCTACAATTAAAAAGAAAAATAGTAAGATACAATAAAAAAAATTAGAAAAACAAAACAAGATAACGTAATCCTCCAAAACAAAATGATATAAATTAAAAGACAAAACAAGCAAACCGAAAGGAAATTCAATGGAAGAAAAGAAACAACCCATATCTGTAAGCGACCCAATAAAGAAGCCAAACTGTGTTGCGGTTGTTCAATTACTTCTTTCTCATAAACTTCCATTTCCACAAATTTATGCTTTTTCAACAGAGGGTGGAGTAGTGATAATGAAGTATTGAGATATTCATCTAATTTCCTCTTTCTATTAGGATTGCTGAATTTGATATCCTCCATCTTGTTTTTCTCCTTCAAAACGTGGATTCCAAATTTTGTATGTGATCTCAACTCATCGGCATCTAAATCACCGGAAACATCCAAATCAAGCTTCATTTGGATCCATTCATTTTTCAAAAATGCTTCATTCAATTTAGATTTGAGTTTCCGTCTTTCTTTTAATTCATAGCGAAATCTCGCAAAATTAATCCTTTTATGCAGTTTCAGTTCCAAAACATTAGAATGATTCACTTGTATGTTGCCGTCGCTCCAAAATGAGGAATTCGGTAGTGAATATGGAAGAGGTTGAATCCATTCATAGTCATTAACGAACAGTCTCACATCTAAATCAATTGAATAATTGGGAAAGCATTCATATTCCATCTTAGTAGAAAAGAATATTGCAATGAAAGGAATCCTGTTACGAAACCAAAAAGATATATCTCCTTTGCTTTGGTGCTCAAACCACTTTGGAATCATCTCATTTCCTACCGATTGAAAATGAAACGCGGTTTCTCCGGCCTCATGCACTTGCTGTTAGTTATTGAGAATCATGATTGAATACAATAAAAGTGAGAAATAATTAAAGAAAAATATTAAACTTCAAATGATTAAATAAATAATTACATATAATTAAATTATAACGTACTTTTATAACAAAATTTCATTTAATCATGACTATCTTTTAACTATCTTAAACCATATTTAACTAATGAAATTAATATTACTCTCTAAATATTGAATCAAATACTTATGTAAGAAAGAAACAATACCTGATTTAGTAGCATGCTTTTAGTCGAGGGCTTTAATGATTCGTACCGTAATGCGGAAAAATATTTTAGATTTGGAGGAATCCCTCTAATTTCCTCAAGGGATTTGCAATCATTCAATTCAAGTTTTTGTAGTAAGCGGCATTCCTTGAGGCATTTTGGAAGAATTTTGAAATTGTTTTCAAAAAGGTTTAGTTCTTTCACATTAGCAAACCACTTGAGAAGTATTGGAAGACATTCATATGAAATCTTGCTCTTTTGTAGGTTAACAACTCTCACATTTGAAGACACAGTGGAACTCATTTTACCATTTTCTCTCAGCAATAATGTTTGATTACCACAATACAAAATAGTTGACAAATTAGGAATTTCGCATATGGTACTTGACAACGTAAAAAACCCTTTTACTATTATATTTAAATCAACAAGACCAGTGAGGTTTTTAAATGAAGCTGGAAAGCCTTGTATGGAAGTTCCATAAAGCCAGATGGTTTCTATATATTCCATCTTGTCCAATATTTCTGGAAAATTCTGGAGACTCTTACAACCATTAATTCGTAGTATTTTAAGAGAAGTCAACTTCAAGGGTGGAAAACTCATGATCTTGTCACAACCCTTAGCACTCAAGAATTTAAGTTTATTTAAGAATCCAATCGAATTGTGAATTGTAATTAAATTTTCACAATATTTGAATGAAAAAGTTTCTAAATTTGGAAGAGAGGAGACGTCTGGTATTTCTGTTAAATATTTACAATTGTCAAATTTCAAAATTTTCATATCTGGGAAAATCTGCATAATAAAAAAAGACAAAACAAAAGAACGAAAATCAAAGGAATAATCTCGTTATTTTATAAATTTAGATGATTAAATGATTAGAAAATGAATTTATTTCACTTACCTTGTTGAATAAGTTAGATGGTATACACTCTGAATGATATGTTTGCCATTTAAATACTCTCAAATTAAGTGGAAAATGCATGGAGCCTTCAGAAAAACAACACCTCTTAATGAGAAGTGTTTTGAGATTTTTCATCTTCTCTAAGGCCTTTCCATTCAAATCTATAACAACTTCAATTGAGGGGCAATCCAAATGTATGATTTGAATCCTATTGGAACCCTTTTAACACAAAGAAAACAAATCAACCACTATAAGATAGTATGACATGATCATATATAAGTAAAAACAAAAACAAAAATCAAAGTTGAATATTAAAAACAAACATTTCATATATATGAGTCTTACTTACCGTATTTTCTGATAAAACATGAACAATATCTTTGTAGAACCACAACCTATTGCGTTCTTCAGGCTCTATGACTGATTCTTTTCAGACAATTTCTTTTCCCATGATCTCAATCAAGTTATGTAATGTCACATAATTGAACTCATGAATCTTAATGAGAGATTTATCAACCAACACTCCAATTTGATATTTCATGCAGAAACCATAATGAGCAGATAATATATTTTCAACCTCTTTCAAGCTATATCCTTTGAAGCAACATGCAATGTCAAGAAAAACATTCTGCTGATATTCACTCAAATTATTAAAGCTTACTAAAAGTATCTCTTGGATATCTTTATTGGGAATTCTTTCATACTCATCTAGTAATGATTTCCATTCTTGTATATCCTTTTTATACAAATTGGAACCTACTACTTCTAAAGCCAATGGAAGGCCAGAAGCATAAGTTACGACACGATTTAAAATATCTTCATAACTTGGATGAATAGTATTATTTTTAAAAGCCATCCATCTCAACAATTCAAGAGCGTCTTTCTCATTTAATCCTTCTACTTCGTATGTGCTTTTTATCTCATGATTTGTTAGTAAGTGTTTGTCTCGAGTAGTAATGATGACCCGGCTGCCATGACCGAACCAATCAAGTTCTCCAGCCAAAGCATGCAACTGCTCTGGTTTGTCAACATCATCAAGAATCAAAAGAATCTTCTTTCTCTGAAGCCTTTCTTTTATGATTCGAATTCCATAACTAACACTTCCCAACTTTATATCCAATCCAATTGTTTTTAAAAGGAGCTCCTCTTGGAGATGTTTCAAGTTATTTGGAATTGAATTCTCTCTCACATTATCAAGAAAACATAAACCATCAAATTGATCAGCAACAAAATTAAAAATTGCTTTAGCAAGTGTTGATTTGCCCATGCCACCAGTACCATAAAGTCCAACCATGTGAACCTTTTCATCAGATTCCTTATCGAGAAGCAATTTAACTTCTTGTACTCGAGACTGTAATCCAACAGGGTAATTCGCAACATGTAAAGGAACCCGATTGATCTTTTTGGAGATGTATTCTACTATCTCCCCAATAAATTTGTATTCATATATTTGCCTGTCGAGTAAGATAAGATTGAAGTAAAGAGGTTATGAAGATAAAATATAAGAAGGAAAAATAAGATTGAAGTAAAGAGGGGTACCCAGGACTAAAATGGAAGCCAGACAAATTAGCTGCTTGATTAAGAGCCAACTTCCATTGCTTTAACCTCTCCTTGTTTTTCTCGTCATTTTGGATCCATTCTTCATGCCAGTTAGTTCTTCGCCGTAACTACCAGTCTGATATCGCACGTGAGTAGGATCCACGTCGTAGAAAATAGGTAAAACTAAACGACTCTTTTCCTTAAAGCAGTTAATGATGTGAACAAGTTCATCCAAACAAAATGAAGAAGAAGCATAATTCATAGAAAACACTGGAATTAAAATCCTAGAATTTTCAATAGTCTTGATAAGTGATGTTGTGATTTCATCTCCTCTTTCAAGATCATTGTCATCAATGAAGGTGTGAATTCCCTTGTCCATGAGAGCCTTGTAAAGACTGCCGGTAAAATCGTGCCGAGTGTCCTTTCCCCTAAAACTGATGAACACCTGGTAGGAGAATCCATAGGAAAATAAAGAGGAAGAAGAAGTTGATGATTGCATAGCCATAACAATAGGAGAAATGGAAATAAGAAGAGTTTGAGATATGAAAAGAAAGAAGAAGCCAAAGTGAACTTAAAAATGAGAATTAATTTGACAAATGTGAAACTATTTTAATTAGCATTTCCTTAAAGCGTGTGGACCAAACATGTAAGAATAATATAATTATATCAATTTTATCTACCTCCGCGTGACAGCGAAGTGAAGAAGCTGACGATACAACTCGACCCAAAATGTGCTACTGACTCTGTTTTTGTTGTTTACTTCCGATTTGCTTCTGTTTGAATGCAGTGAAGTGTGTGTATTATGGATTGAATTGTCTAAATTTTAAAATTAAATTTTAATTATTTTTTAAATTTAAATTTTGAACATGAAATTTAAATTTCTTAATTTTAATTGATTGGACGGTTATGATGTATTTGGTTAATGTGGTCAATCTCAACGAGAAATTTTTTTGTTCTTTATTATAATATTCTCTTTGATTTTTCAACTATTTTAATTACTCTTTTTACTAACATATTTTTAATTAAGTAACATATTTTTCTACAATCAATAATAAATATTATAAAAAAAATATTAACTAATTATCTCTCTTGAAAAATAAATATGTAAAAACAATAATAATTATTAATAAATTTAATATTATTATTGGTTGTTTTAATTTCCATAATCTAATTAAGAAGGTATTATTATATATATACCTGGACAAATAACATAACATTGAAAATAAATGATATTTATTATAGATCACTACGATTTTCTACTCTAATGTAAGTTAAATAATAAATAACTAGAATATAACCTGCGCGTTGCGCGGGATATATAGACTTTAATATATTAGTAGCATTGTGAATAAGATTTTAAAATTTTAAAAATAATATAATTTATTCATTTTGTTTGTAGAGTATTTTTTCAAGTGAATTTATTTGAGTAATTATTATATATGAGTTGACAAACACACATTTGAGAATATGTAAATTGTTTTGCAGAACGTAATTGCAACTAATTCATATATTTAGTATTAAAAATCCATAGTGAAGATCATGCTACAAACAAAATTCATAAATTATATTTAGTGTTAAGAATCTTAAAAGTATTTTAATAAATATTAATATATGTAATTATCTACCGCAAAATCAGATTAGTCATACTCTTTTTTTGTGTTGTCAAATATAAATTTATAGTCAAAATATTGTTAGAAAAATATAAAAGTTATTTTGTCATTTGGTATTCATTTCATTCTAATCCTGTCAAAGAAATGACAAATCTAAATTCCAATATTTTGAGTATGAGACTTCTATACAACATGACTTGAGAATTTTCACAAACAACTCGTATGTACGGTTGAGTAGAAGTAAAACAGATGTAGAAACTTCAAATTGGTAGTATTTTTAAAAAATTTGACAACAAAAAACATCTTCGTAAAAAAACAACAAATAATTTTTTAATCTATATTAAATATTATTCTTTTATCTATAAATGGTAAATAGTTTTCTCCCGAAGACACAATAATAACACTCATATAAAGCTGAATATGGACAATCTTCTTTGTCTTTTGAGGAGCCAATATATTTTCATGTTGTAGATGAGATCAAATATGTTGCAAAAACAATACTCTAACTAACAACAATCAAGGTTTTGAGAAAACTGAGCAAATAGGTATAATATGTTACAAAATACCACTTACTCAAAAGCTATTTTTGGAAAAAAAAGAAATCCTACTATATCTACTTCTTTGAAAATAATTGGGTTGCAAGACACTAATCGTAAAGATTGTTTGAAGAAGTAGAATAGTATACGTAAAAAAAAATTATATATTATTTGTACTTTAATTTGTAATTCATGACACATTAATAGTTATACTTAATATTAGATGCTAAATAATAGTAATAATAATAATAATAATAATAATAGTAAAATGTGTGTTAAAGCAAATTGAAAGTTGAATAATAAGGATAATTGAAGAGGAAAAACCTTTTAGATGTGCCACATAATTTTTTGTTGAGGTGACAATATTTGAATGAAATGGCACAATATTAGATGATTTTATGTGGGAGTTTATTTAAAAAAAAAAAGAATTTTCCAACTATATCTACTTCTTTGAAAATAATTGGGTTGCAAGGCACTAGTCGTAGAGATTGTTTGAAGAAGTAGAATAGTATAGGTAAAAACAAAATTATATATTGATTGTACTTTAATTTGTAACTCATGACACATTAATAGTTATACATAATATTAGTTGCTTAATAATAATAATAATAATAATAATAATAATAATAATAATAATAATAATAATAATAATAATAATAATAATAATAAAATGTATGTTAAAGCAAATTGGAAGTTGAAAAATAAGGAGAATTGAAGAGGAAAAACCTTTTAGATGTGCCACATAGGATTTTTTTGTTAAGGTGGCAATATTTGGATGAAATGTCACAATATTAGATGATTTTATGTGAGAGTCTATTTTAAGATATATAATAGATAATAGATTCCTTTATTCAGCTTTGTAGTATTTATACAGTTTGTCGACTATTGTACATATTATGTTTCTATATATATTGTAACCGAGCAACAACAATAATAACAATAAGCCATTTTAACACAATTTCAATTTTGACTCATTTAACTTTCTTACAAAACTCCTTGCTCACACACACTACAAAACTTTATTTGCATTTTTCATCCTAAGAGAAAGCTAAGGAGACTCGAATCACTCTCATCATGGCACCTCTCACACCCAAAGTCACTCGTGAAGCTTCTTCTTAAGGGTGTACATAATATCCGATAACAAAAAATTAATCCTATTGATATTCAAAACCATTTAAAAAAATTCAAATATTTACATTTGGTTACAAACTAATTCTATTTTATTTTCAGAAATAATTTTGGTTATCCAATAGTTAAAAACCAGCTGTTAATCAATATCTATATTAGAGTAAATATTGTTTTTTTTTTTTATATAAAATACTATTTTTAAAATAATTATTTTAATATATTGTTTTTATACATATTAATATGAATTTAATTTCTATACAAATCATATGATCAATCACGTAAGACTTTATAAATAATTATAACAAAATTCAAATATTATTAATAATTTAACGATTGTGATTAATTAACACTGTAAAAGTTCATTACACTGTAAAAACTCATTATACTGATATTGTATATAAATTAAATTTTATTAATATATTGTTTTTTAATAATAAACTATTTATTTTTTAAATTATAGCTAACAATTTAAATATTATAATCCATATATCATTAATTTAATAATAATAATAATAATAGTAATAATAATAATAGTAATAATAATAATAATAATAATAGTAATAATAATAATAATAGTAATAATAATAGTAGTAATAGTAATAATAATAAAAATGGTTTTAAATTTCAAATTATTTTATTGGTTATCATATATGATTTGGATAAAAAAAACCAAACTATAAAAACTACTTCTTCTTATCACCGTGTTCATAAAGATAATGGTTTCTTCTTTCTATCTCTTTCTTTTTTTTTATGAACATTCTCTCTATCTTTGTCGCGTGATGTTTTCTATTTGTCCACCCTTTTCTCTTTGTTGAACAAGTGTTACAGTTCATTTGTTCCTTAAATTTATGTGTATTATTTTTCTCCTTTATCACTTAATTATATCGGTTCTCTCATATTAAATAATCAATTTCCGCCACTATCTATTTAATAACTAGTTTAGTTGAGTCCAATGTCATGCACGGGATAGAAAAATAATTATTTAAATGTAAATTATCTAACAAAAAATATAAATTATAAATTTTAATAATATTTTATAATTATAATTAAAAAGATATAATTGAATACGACACAAAAAAATTCATAATATGTATAGATTTTTTGACTTTAATAATTTATAATAGTACTAAATTTTAAAGGTAAGAATGAGATTTTGTTAGTCACTAATTTTGCAATTAGGTCCATTCAAATTCCTCCTTGTTACAAACTATGAAACTTACTTTGATTTCACTACTTAGTTATTATCTAAGATGGAACTTGTTAGGGTGTCTTAATTTTACATAGCAACCTTTAAACTAAAATTATGAAGAATAAACATCTTTAGTATTTGTCCACAAGCAAGATTACTCACTAATATAAAGGAAAAGTTTTGAGGAGGGACCTATTTTGATAGGCTTGCATCATAAGTTTCTAAGTTTGCATTCCGTGGAATTTCATAGAATAGGGCGGAATATGTGTTCTAGTTAAATCCTTACTTCTACGACTTCCTATTACCTTTACATACACAACAACTCACAAGATTTAGGCAGTTGGCACGAGGGAAGGGATGAATTCAATCGAGGTTACCTTGGCACAAAGGAATGGAGTACCCATATGCATTCGAGTCGAAATCGCATCCAACTTTATTGATCACCCATTTCATCCACAATTTAGTACTAACACTTGGTCTCGAGTAAAGACACATCCAAGTTAATTTCAAAACTCAATAGTATAAACTTTAGTAAAAATAATATTTCACCTTAACTAGCACAATGAAGAAACCATACCATTATTTATCATCCATGTCCTACAATACATGACATGCATAAACATGATGGATACACGAAGCAATTCGTACCCAAAACATTTTAAAAAAATTACAATCCAGATTGTAGTTTACTCCAAACAACTCCTATAAGTACGTTTCAAGATAAATTTTAAATCACATAGTAAAACAAAATGAAACCTACAATTAAGGTAGAAAGTTGCTTTATTGAAACCTTGAAGCAAATCCGACAATTCTCTAATGCTTCTCATTTTAATACCATCAATATTTGTGAAATTTTCATAAATTTTCAAATCTAAAAACCATTCTAAAATCACATTGAGCATACAACCACCACCATTATCTAATTCATTAGCACAACTTCACACATATCATAGACTATTAAAACAAACTTCAATCAATCAAGGAAAGTTGCTAAAATAAGTATAATTCTATTTTCACTTTCATGAATACGACTCGTTCTTTTCTATGTCAAGTACTCTTAAACTAATTTTCTCTAAGAGATTACCTCAAGTTTATATTGTTGGAACCAAGTTGGTTTTATCATTAGAGTTTTGATGTTAACAAAAGTATTTTATGAGAACAATATATTTGTCTTCACAGAGTATGAAAGAAGATTCGTGTTTTTGAAGACAATCTAAAATAAGATTTGATTCATATTTATAATTGAAGAAAATCATTGATCAAGTTTACGAGAAGATTCGATCAAGATTTATCACAAGAAGATATGAATTATTTACAAGAAGATTTGATAAAGATTCATCTACAAGAAGATACGAATTATTTACAAGAAGATATGATCAAGAATTGTTCACAAGAAGAAACACTCACAAGAAGATACATTTATTATTTACAAAGATATGATTCAGATTTTGACAAAGGACAAAATACTAAATTGGACTTAGTCATATTCCTACTTGTGAAAGTGTTGGAACCAAGTTAGTTTTACATTTAGAGTTTTGATATCAACAAAAGTATTTTATGAGAACAATATATTTGACTTCAAAGAGTATGAAAGAAGATTCATGTTTTTGAAGAAAATCTAAAATAAGATTTGATTCAAATTTATAATTGAAGAAAATCTTAAATAAGATTTGATTCAAAATTATAATTGATGAAAATCTAAAATAAGATTTGATTCAAATTTATAATTGGAGAAAATCTTTGACCAAGTTGAAAAGAAAATATGGTCAAGATTTGAAGAAGATTTGAAGATTTGATTAAGATTTGATGAATATTTGAAGAAGATTTAGTGAAGATTTGATTAACATTTAATGAAGATTTGAAGAATATTTGATCAACATTTAATGAAGATTTGAAGAATATTTGATCAACATTTTAATGAAGATTTGAAGAATATTTGATCAACATTTAATGAAGATTTGAAGAATATTTGATATGAAGAATTTACAAAGTCAATCTACACAAAATTGGAACAGAATCATTCTGAAGAATTTACAAAGTTAATCTACACAAAATAGGAACAGAATCAATTTGAAGAATTTACAAACTCAATCTAAACAAGATACAATTCAGAATTAAATAAGGACTAAATTGAAGCCCAAATTTTCACTATAAATAGACACTCAAGGCTGAAGGAGAAAAGCATCAAAAAGTAGAAAAGAGTATAAGAACTCAAGCTCAAGATTCCAAATTCATTTTAGAGTTCAAAGAGAGAAACACTTGTTCGAATGAGAAATATTTTCTGAGTGTTCTTTTCTTAGAGTGTGAGAGTATTATTATTATTATCAGCTTTATTAGAAGCAACTACTCAAGTTTCAATCTCTTGTATCCAACTCGATAGTGGTTTAGTTCCTTCTTCAATCTGGGGTTGTCAAGTTGTTAGGAGAAGACTTAGCTTGTAGGGTCAAGGTGGTGTTGTTCCTCAAAAGTCTGGGTTGTTAGGCTGTTTGGGAAGACTGGCTTGGAGGGTCAGGTGTTTTGTAATTCAAGGTTTTTGAATTAGTGGATTAAAGCCTTCTGAATGAAGGGACTGGATGTAGCCAAGTTAGTGGTGAACCAGGATAATTCTACGCATCAAATTATTTATGCTTTCATTGCTTGCTGCCTCTAAATCTTATTGCTTCTAATCCAAGTAAGTCACCAAAACCAAACTAATTTTTAATTATTTATAAATTATCAAAAAGTTATCAACCTTGTGCAAACACAATTCAACCCCCCCCCTCTCGTGTTCGCACCTTCAGAAAGTTCAAGAACCGGTCCAACACTATGTTCCTGCCCAAATCAAAGCAAGCAATAGGAAGGAAATTTCATCTAAAGAATTTGCAAAAGCAATCTTAACAAAATATGAACAATATCAATATGAAGAATTTACAAACACAATCTTAACAAAATACGAACAATATCAATTTGAAGAATTTACAAACCAAATCTTAACAAAATACGACCAAATCAATCTAAAGAATTTACAAACTCAATATGAATAAAATACAAACATAATCAATCTAGAAGAACTGCTCAGATTGGATTCAGAAATAAAGAATTGGCTAAAGAACATATTATTAAAAAGCATATTGTTCATAATTATTTTTGAATAAGATCATTGTTGACCAAGCTAGGAATGAAAATATACTTCAGAATTAAACAAGGACTAAATTGAAGCCCTAATTTATCTAAAAATAGATACTCATAGCTGAAAAAGAAGATAGTCGAAAAATCATAAAAGAGTAGAAGAAGTCAAGTTCAAAATTCCAAATTCATCTTAGAGTTCAAAGAGAGAAACACTTGTTCGAATTGGAAATATTTTCTAAGTGTTTTTCTTAGAGTGTGATAGCCATTGTTATAATCAACTTGTTAGAAGCAACTACTTAAGTTCCAAACCTTTGTATTCAAACCTGGTAGTGGTGTTAGTGTGACTTCAATAATATGGGGTTGTTAGATTGTGTGGAGAAGACTTGGCTGGTAGAGTTAAGGTGTGTGTTCCTCAAAAGTCTGGAGTTGTCAGGTTGTTTGAGAAGATTGGTTTGGAGAGTCACATACTTTGTAATTCAAGTTGTTTAATTAATGGATGAAATCCTTTTGAGTGAAGAGACTAAATGTAGCCAAGTTAGTGGTGAACTAGGATAAATTAGTTGTGTCACTTTATTCCTCCACTCCTTAGTTTTTTTATTGCTTCTACACCAAGTAAATCATCAAGTTTGAACTATTTTAAGCAAATAATGAAAAATATTATCAACTTAGTCAAACACAATTTAATCCCCCTTCTCGTGTTTGCACCTTCACTTGGCATCAAAAGCTTGATTTAATAAATTAGCACTTTACAATAATTGAACAAAGATCCAATGATTCAACAATGTCTAGATTTGGTGAAGAAGCTGCTGGAGGAAACATCAACATGTCACTTTGTTTGATGGTGAACGATTTGAGTACTGGAAGTACAAGCTGAGGGTTTTTTTTCATCTCACAAAATCCTGAACTTTGGGACTTAGTGGAAGATGGCTACACTGCTCCAACGAATTCTGATGGTACTGAAATTTCAAGGAAATAGATGGATGTTGAACAAAAGAAGATGTACAAGATGCATCACAAGTTCAGAACCTTCACGATCAATGCAATCACCTTCAAGGAATTTGATAAATGCATTGACAAAGAAACAACAAAAAGCATCTATGACAATTTGGTTTTGACCTATGAAGGAAACAAACAAGTTCAAGAAGCGAAGATCAACCTCCTAGTCAGAAAGTATGAGCTATTCAAGATGGAAGAAGATGAAGACATTGAAACAATGTTTTCCAGATTCCAAACTCTGGTCTCAAGACTAAAGGTACTTGAGAAGAGTTATACTATTGTTGATCATGTGAAGAAAATTCTTAGGAGTCTGCCAAGCAAGTGGAGACCTAAGATTACAATTATTCAAGAATAAAAAGATCTCAATATTCTTAAATTGGAAGAATTGATTAGCTCCTTGAGATTACATGAAGTTGAGCTTGCAGAGGATGAGCCCAAGAAGAAGAAGTCAACTTTGCCCTTGAAATCCAAGCAGAAGAAGGTTCTAACGGCAACAACATAATAAGAGAATAATGATTCAGATGATCAGAATCTGAACTCAGAGGATGAGGAGTTGACTTTCATATCCAGAACTCAGAGATATTCCACGCAGTCCAACAGAGGAAGGGATGAAAAATCTGATAAGAAAAGCATTAAATGCTATGGATGCAATGAACTTGGACATGTCAAGTCTGAATGTCATCATTTGGAAAAAGGAAAACGTCAGAGGAAATATTCTAGACCTAAAAAGAAGGTTCTGAATGTCCAACTCTATTTCCGTCCATTTCGACATAGAGTCAACGATACTGATGTGTTGTCAAGGTTCAGGCACAAGTGAGGTTTCGATTTTGACGCTTGGAGGTCATTAAGGTGAGTAAAATACGAAAATAATCCTATTGTGTTTGTGTTGTTCTAGCATGTCTTGGTTAAACACTTCGCAACCACGATTTGTTAATGTTTTTGTACTCGTGTCGAAATATATATTGTTTTGGCATAACCGAGGGTATTGTCAACTCACCAGAAGCATCGTTGTGAGTATGGGTACATAGTAGGTATGTATATACTAACACACTCTCAAATAAATCTCAAATATCCTTAGGTTGCAATTTTATTCATGTATAATTGTCTGAGACATGTTGGTTGTGCTAGTTGTTTGAGTGCAGGTACTTTTGACACTCAATTAAGTGTGTGTGGTGTTGTTAGTTGCTATCAGGGACATTCATATTCTCATCCAAACGTTAGGGAAATATTTTGTACTAACTGAGACAATTAGCGTAAAGTTATATAATTAGTGGTAGTGAGGTTCTCATAAACTTCAATAGAGATGTGTAAATAACACGACTGACATTTATTTTGTGACTCTTCGGAGTAACATTATATGAACGTAGGTTGTGGTTAATTACTCATCACTTAGGATGATAAACTTGAGGATGTTTTCTATATTGTTGTTATGAATTATATGCTAATTGTGATAAATGTTTATATGATATATGTGAATGTTGTTGTGATATGTTGATTTGATATGTTATTATGTGTTAGTAAGAATTGATATCACCTTAGAGTAGATGATCATGGATGAGATATTGGTAGTTTAAGCATAAGTAAGGCAATGTCTAATTAATCATTAGATGAGAATATGAAAACTCTACTAAGGTTTTGTTTAATTGTTTTTGGAAATATTGAACGACGTGGTCATGTCAATAGTCGATGTAATCACAAACTGAGAGTGGTGTGACACTCGACTATTGATTGTTTTGGAAATGCTTTCGTAAAGTAAATAATGTGGTCGTACTGGTGGAAGATAGTGTATAACTCAATATATGATTAAGAAATGAGAGACTGATTCATTTGCATTATGTTCTTGTGGTGAAGCCCACCGCCTTGTGTATGGATGCAGAATGTTATTGTTGATTTGTATCCTGACAATGATGTTTATATAAAGTGTATTTGGTAGGATAACGCTTAGGTTAGGTTATTTGGGCCAATTAGGTGGTAATCAACTTATATCACCTAGACTCCACATGAAATTAGGCGGTTTTACTCTTGATAATTGGGAGGACTTGGCACAAAGGTCGTGTGAATATTTGATACTGGTAAATGGGAGAATGTCCTTGACACCGTCAGTGGCTTGAGTTTGCATTGACATGCATTCATTAGTAGTCAGAACCTAATATGAGAGATAAATATATAACAACAGTTACTTGTTTACTATATATATATATATATATATATATATATTGTTTGTATTACTAAGATATACTTCAATATTTCATCCCCATTTTTATGGTTGTATACAAATCTTAGCCTTCTTGTTTATTGATGTATTCTATGTACTCTATTTAATGGATTCACAAGAAGAAGATGTATGGATCGATATCAAAACATTTGGTGACGAGTTTGGGATTCTTGATTTGGAGGGACTTAGTGATTAAGGCACAGGATGGATGACAGTTAGACGTAGGTGGAGGGATAGCCATTTACGTTGGGAATGTGACGTATACTTGTAGGTGTTTTGGGATCGATGATGCTCGTTGGACTAGTCTTGTTAGGATTGTTCAAAACCTTCCGTTTCATGTTATCTAGGAAGCTAATAGAGTAATCTGTCATGTCCCAATTTACACTTACTCACGTCAGATTGGTGGTAATGCTCACACCTATCGAATATTGTTTTCACAGAGCGGACGTATACATGGGGGTTGACCTGTTGGGAACAAGGAAAATTTAGGAGTGAACTCTTCCTCAACCACATCAAGGGTGTGTAAGTACATTTCGAGGCCACCCTAGTTTGGTTGGCATGGAATGAGAGGGAAGAACATTGATGTGTAGATAATTATTCATGGACGGGTCCCTTTTTGTACTTTTTGGCTAGTGTGGAGTCCTTTTCGTTTTTGTTGGAGTCATTTTCTCGTCTGCTACTATGATGCCTGTGTAGTAGGATTGTTTGACATATATATGATGTTTTGTACTTATGTGGTGCTCTATTGAGGCCCACTAGACAACTGCCCTTGTACCTTATCTTTTATCCATATATGTAATATATCCCTACTTCCTATATGTTGTGTGCTCACTTATATGCTTTTTTGCTTTTATATTTAAAACTTTAATTAGTTAGTTTTTGGCACAAAGATATATTTGGGATTTGTTTGAATGGGACTTGGGTTGTCTCAAGATGACAATTGAGACTTGAATGCTCAATTTACAACATTGTTTGTTTCTTGTTTCTGAAAAGAAACAAGTTCTTGTAATTGACTATGTTTTTACGGCTTGCCTACCTAGGTCATTCTCCACAAAAACAGATGAATTGGGCTACGATGGGGGCATGACATATGTATTCATCTTGGGTTGGGAAGAGGATGATCCCTTATGACATGCTCATGTTCAAGATTGTGGAGGACGTAGAATTCAACACGGGGAGTGAAGAGAAGCTTTATGAACATGAAGTCATCAACTACTTTGGTTAGTGCAGAGTGAACTCCATGCATATCACTCTGCATAAGGATGACTAGTACGCTGTTAATGGCCCAATACAACTGATACCTCTTGATCTAGATTAACCAGTAAGAGATGGAGTAAAGACTAAGTTGGTTCCCGTAGTTGAGGCAGAGGTGAGCCAAAGCAACATGTAAGGATGTCAATTGGACCCGGACCCTATGGGTACCCCAAAAAAATATGCAATGGGCAGCGATGAAACCATATATATACAAAATGGGGTTGTTGTCACCCTTTAATATGCAATGTCATAGTACCCTATGTGTGTGTATATTGTTTGCCACCCTTATAATATGTGCATTTCACTTTTTAAACGTAATAAAACTTTATGATTTAATGATGTTAGTTTAATTGGTAAGGAGTTGGTTCACACTCATAAGATTGTGGGTTCAACTCTCGCTATTGACGTAATGACTTATTTGGTGGGTGATCTGTAAGTACTTTTGTCATCGATCTTTGGACCTTGAGGCCTGGCCTACCTTGATGAACCCCCAAAACCCAACCCATCTAAACTTTTTTTAATAAAAAAAAAAACTTTATGAACCTTACCTCATAATATAATAATATATTATTTGCTTACAATCTCACTACCACAGGAACACTATTCGATTTGGTTATATCTAAAAGGTTCATAAAGTATTTATATTTTGTTAAATATGTGAGGCTCATTTAGTTTTTTGAAATGTTTAATTGTCATTCATTGTCAGTGTAATAAAATTTACATTGTCAGTACATTACAACCATTTATAAGCATGATTTTAGAGGTAGTTATAGTAAAAGTAAAACATCTCTAATGGTCTAATAGTTTTGATTTACTGATAGGATAAAAACTTCTTATACTGACAATGTATATGAATTAAATACTTTTGTTAAAATAAATTTTGTATAACTATTACTTAAGAAGTTAGTTATTAATTGTTGACGCTAGTTTTTATTTTTTATTTTTTATCATTTGTTATATTTTCGTCACCCTCAATACTTTCTTTTTGCCTTTGTCCCTACGAGGGGTAGGAAATAAAAACCCGCATTATGGATACGAGTATAGATTCGGATAATTACCCTTAAAATGAAGTGAGATATAGCATGGGTAAGGACATTTTAGTGCCCACTCCACCCTGCATCCACATATATATATAAATATTATTTATAGGCAAAATACATCATGTGTCCTTTAGTTTCCACAAAGTAACAATTTGATCCTGTAAGTTTTTTTTAACACTTAATCTTTTATGTCAATACATTTACACTATTACCCTTTTTAACATTTTTTGTTACAAAAGTAAACATGTATCTGTTACAAATTTGACATGGCAAATTAAATAATATTTTATTGAAAACATAATATTCTTCCCTTTATCATCTTTATTGCCATCTTTTTTGTCAAAAAAGATCTTCATCCTCATCTTTTTGAAATTTTAACCCAAACCAAAAAGTTTCACCTCATATTTATTGAAATCCCTGATTGCATTTATCATTCCCTAATTTTAGCCTAGATTTACTGAAAGTTCACCCTTATTCGTAACCTTTCTTCTTATATCCTTGGAGTCATGGACCCAAAGTCCTTCAAGTAAAATTACTATGCCCATATATGTAATTGTTTTAGTTCTAAAAATAATATTAATGGGTAAACCACCATTTTTGTCATAAATGTGCATGCCGTTGTTACTTTAAGTGTTAAGAGAAAAAAATAATATGTTTATGGTTAAGGAGGAAGATAAAGACTACAATAGATGATGAGGCATAAATGCTTCAGATTTTGTGATTTTATTGAAAAAAAATTGGTCTTGCTGTAATTTTGGTCTCTGTCAACTCAACTGTAGACCGTGAGGGTGAAAGTGACACATCATATGTCAAATAGTCGTCCAGGTTGAATGCTCTAATATTTTGTATCTCACATATGGTCACTCCAAATTAATTGTTATAGAATGCTCTCATATTTTATTTATACATGTAGTGACGGATCTTGCACAAAATATTTGGGGGCGCCACAAATATTAACTAAGATATTATAATTGAAGCTTTGTAATTTTCATCTTTGTCGGAAACTTTCTTCTTGCAAAATGCATCAATTTTCTTATGTTTAAACACTGTGTCACTCCTAAAAAATACACAAATTAATTAAAATAGTTCACAAATTAACTAAAATAATTCACAATTAACAAATAGTATCACACCATATCGTATATCAACTGTTAACATGTAAAAGTTTGTTATAGTTTTATAATAGGTAGTAGTTGGGTTGCTAATTTGGGTGTTAGAGTTTGTCTGTTCGATATAAGTTAGTTTATCATTTGATATTAGGTAGTTTATCTGTATATAGAGCTCGTTGTATTAATTGTATTATATTTTATTAGTATAATTTAAAATAAATGTCTACCTCATTTCTCGTTTATCTCTTTAATTGCGTAATTTCTAATATGATATAATCGACTTGGTACTGATTTAAGAACCATTGAATAATCTCCTTTACATTGTGGTAAAGATAAGAAAAAGATTATTTCTCGTTTATCTCTTTTTACTCTTTTTATAGAGAAAAATGACTTAAGTAGAAGAGAAAAGTGAAAAATATAAAAAGCAGATTGAGATAGTTTGAGGATCGAAACCAAAAAGCAATGCTAGCGGCCGACCGTTGCAACCGAGAGAAATAGTCCAATCTGAGCAGAGAGGGTGAAAAATATAAAAAGCAGATTTTGTGATTTTATTGAAAAAAAATTGGTCTTGCTGTAATTTTGGTCTCTGTCAACTCAACCAAGAGAAGAGAGGGAGAACAATCTGAGCAGAGAACTAAGAGAAGAGAGGGAGAGAGACGATGTCAGTTTCTCAAAACACATTCGCTATTATTTTAATAATTTATCATTATAATTTATAAAAAAAATTTAAAATATAGGAGATGTCGTGGCCCGCTCTTGAGGAAATCTGCCACTGCACACACCCCCATAGGATGGGCATAAGAAGAAAAAATGTTGTGAAGATTCACCCTATCCGCAATCAACTACACACAACATACAATCAATACCTCTGATGAGAAGATTATATTTTGTGGATTATCTATTGTTTAAAAGTCTCCAAGAAAACACTAACACCTTCAATGGAACACTTTATTTCAAACCACCAGACGAGGCGCCACAACTTTCAACAATGAGAGATTTGAGAGTAAAATAGGCACATCTTTCATCGTATAAGCACATTCACGACCAAATTTAGAAAGTCATATGTCCGTAACATTATTCTGCAAAAAAAATATTATCCAAATACGACATGCACTCATCTACTAACCCTTTTTTTTCCCATTGGAATAACTATCTTCGCCAATCCCAATTCAGAAACATTCCCCTTTTGCTTCTCACAAGCTGAGAGCGGATAGCTAATGTGTTCCGCCTTTTTTTTGAACAGGATTCTATGGACGGTCTGCGACCCCTGGATGCCGAAGGCGTCCTTGGGGTGATCTCGTAGTATGATCTCCGCAACCATCGAGTTTTTAACCCTAGACAAATTATAAATTATAAAGCCTCCTAAAATGATTACATAGCACACCACCATCCAACTTAGGATTCAACCAAAAGGAAGTGTTTGCACCATTCTCAACCACCTTAACCACATTCTCCTTTAACCAACCCCTTCTAACCACACCCCATCCATCCCCAAATATAGAAAAAATGTCTATCCATTGTAACACCCCAAATAATTTATTTTAGAATATATGTTGATTAATTTTATGATTAATTTTCTTTAGTTGTGTGTTTTCTATGATGTGCTAATCTTGTACATATTTGACTACATAAGTGATATAAATAATAAATATTTTATTTTATTATTTTATATATTTTTCTAAAAATAATAGTATTTTAGTGTTTATATTTTAAAGAATATGATTTTAGGTGATTCTACGTGTATATGTGCGTTTGTAGTTAATGTGATATTTTCTTGTATGTTTGACTAATGTTAAGTGTGCACATAATTATATTTAATCATTTCTAAATATATCTTATTTTAGTTATTTATTTTATAAATAATTATCTTGAGATATTAATAATATTGATATTAATTTCCTTTATTTTATATACTTGCTATGGTATGGTCATTTTATACATATTTATTGTGATTTAATAATTAATATAAATTATTGATGTTATATTTATTTATTTTATCATTTTAACTATTCTATAAAGATGATAGTATTTTTATGTGATTATTTTGAAAAATATTATAGTAATAATTATACTTATTATTTTGAATATGAGAGTTTTGGTTAAAATTATATTTATTTATGTTAAGGAAAAATAATATTATGTTAAAATGAGTTTTTGGAGAAAATATTTCTAGTGTGGATGAGTAAAATAAATTATTTATTTATTAAGTACTTTCAGAAATACTAGAAAATGGATTTTGGATCAGACAACTATTTACACCCCTATTTTCTACTTCTGCATATTAATTTGGGTTATTATTGTTATTGAATTGAGCTTTTCTTTTCTACATTTGCGAGTTGTTCATTGCATTGTTCCTTTGTTGGGCATATAGTCTATTTTACTTATGCATCTGTACATCTGCTATTTACACCCCTCCATCTGCAATTAAAGAAAAACATTATAGCAACAACAACAAGAACGCAACCTCCATATCGCTCACATTCAAACCCTATCTCGCATTCTCTCTCACTTTGCGATGGAAATGCATGAAACCTTGGTTTCTAACAAAAATCCACCGCCAAATTCATTTTTGGCCTCGCGTTGGCCGATCGTGGCCCCGCTTAGTCGTAAACAACATTTTTTCGTCCCTTGGGTGGACTATTAATCCTTTTGCAAAATGGACATCGTTTTTAGATTCCTCTTGCAACACCTTAAAGAAGCACTACTCATTTGCATTTGTTGGTGAAGTTGACGTCGGACTCTTCTTGCGCTCCAACGAGTCGGTGAGACCTTTTATGCAGTTTTTCTCTCATCGTTTTGACTCCATTTTTTCTTCTAAATTTATTATAATTATTTAACATTGATTTTTATGCTATGCATAATTTATCAGCTGTGTCTCGACAATTTTGTGAACTCGTAGTTTATATTCGGATTCGTTCGCTGTATGTTATCCATTTATAGTTGGTGTTGAAAACTTCCATTGATTTTCGTGTTGAGAAAGTGTCGAAATAAAGTAAGGGGTGAAAGATCGATTGAATTCATGAATATAATATATTTTGAGATGAACATGAAAGCCGTATTTCCTAACGATTCATCCGGGGCTCGCTAAATACGGCAGTTACCCTTTTTGACTGATAAATTATTTACTGTGCAAATATCGAAATTGTGATATTAAAATATGGAATAGAAACATTTTTAAGGCATTGATCGATTTAATTTCGTTGAATGTGTGGTATTTGATATTATTGTGATATTGGATGTCAAATGAATTTGGTGCATATATTTGATTAGACGAGTTTATGTGAGGTGATAATAAAATATGGATGCATTGTATGATATAAGTTTATGTGATGATGTATGATTGATGATAATGAGTTGTAATTTTGTGATGAAAAATTTGAAGTAACCCCATAGTTGATGAAATAATGATGATTCCAACTTGTGCTAAAGATAATGCTCTTAATGGAGTAGTCTAGGCCAACGGGGGGAGAAAATAGATGTTGATCATTTTTTAAGTGGAGATTATTTTATCATCATATAGGTATGATTTGACAAGCCTAGTGATTTCAGGAAAGTACAACTGATTGAGTCTGATCGTGACGATCTATTGTTGAGTCTTAAGGCAAGATTGTTAGACCTTAGAGGTATTCGGGTGGGGAATTCTTAGGTGACCTGGAGGTAGCACTCCAAACGTCGGGAGCTACCATGCAACATAAGTTTACCTCGACTATTACGTATATGTGTCTCGGGTTGAGTTGAGGGGATCTGTGAGGACAGGGCCAATTTGAATTGTCTATCCACTAGAGTGGTGGCATAGTATCTGGCCTCTTAACCAAGTACTTCAGAGTTAGAACAATTCCAAATTGTTAAGTAGAGTCTAGACTCATGCATATCATTGTATTTTCTTGTGATTGTTTTGTTGTGATTCATATTTATCATGTGCAGTAATAATTTCTCTTAGATGATTTAATGTTATAGTGAAATGTATTGATTTTCCTTGAGTGATTTTGACTTTATAATGTGATGTTTTTCCTTGAAAAATGTTTGTGTAATGATACAATTTATTTATGATTAATTGCGTGTTATTCTTACTTATATTATACTATCAACATAATTTCGAAACTCACCTCATTCGTTGTTTGTGTTTGACTGACTTGGCCTTGCGTTTGCAAAAATCGCACTTATTACAAATTAATGAGTCTTGAAGTTCAAGTTTGGTGATACCGAGAATGATAGCCATCAGTTGTATTTTACTTATTTAATTAGAAACGACTTTTTGTATGAAAACCTTCTAAGTACTAGTAAATTTTTGAAATTAAATTAAGAAATTCTAGTTAAATCAAGTTCATCGAGATTGCTCTGTTTTATAAGAAGAAAAAAGTTTAAAGTGTTCCATTCGTATTTTGAGAAATGTGATATGCTAAATAACTCATAAAAGTTTTTTTTCTTCCTTTGAAACAGTTTTTATTTATCCACTGCAAAGTTTTATAAAAATATGGTATAAACTATTGTATATATTATTTTGGGGTTTATTGGTGTCACATCCATGACCATCTCTTGTCCTCAAGAAAATTTTAACTCTAAGACAGTTAAAGAATAAAGAGCATCATAATTGATTTTTTTAATTTGAGCAAGAATCCTTCTCAATTGTTTAGACTAAATCAAACACCTTCTACCATATGTCAACTAAGTAAGATGAATTCATAGAGTTCAATGTTTGTGTGTGGTTTTTTAGAACAAAATTGGTTTCAAGAATATTAACCCTACTTGTTTTGTTGATAACAAAATCGGTTTGTTTGAACAATTTAAATCACTAATGTTTTAATTAAGTGTGAAGATCCAAGATTAAGTGTATTGTGTAGTATTTTATGCTATATCCTCTAATGATGAGACGATTACAAAGGAAAATAAGACTTTGCTTCATTCTAAGTCTAGTGACACGCGCCTCTGATAATGTTCTACTTCAGTTGGCTCTAAAGATGTAAATAACGTTCTGATCTGGTTGCCTTTGGAGATGCAAGCAAGCTTCTCACTCAGTTCCCTTTGATGAATACAAGAAACGTCTATTTGTCTGTCTTTGATGACTACATCAAGTGTCTGATCTGTCTGCCTCTAAAGATAGTCAATGCATTTGATGAAGTCAACACATATGGAGAAAGTCAACTCTTAGTCAATGTTCATGAAAAAGTCAACTCTTAGTCAATGTTCATGAAAAAGTCAACGTCCTCAAAAAGTCAATACATCTGAAAAAGTCAAATCCTATGAAGAAGTCAACGTTCTAGTGAGAGTTAATGATCTAATAGCAATCAATCCACCGAGAAAACAAAGTTGTGTGCATTCGATGATAATCATTCAAACTCTACTTAGTCTGATGGTCTATGAGATAATGCTCTAGTTATCCTATCCTATAATCTCTTACCCTCTGCTTCCTCTGTTTTCATTCAATTTACGAGGAGTGATTACTGAGATTGTAATCTAACTTGAGCTCAACAGATAAATCTATATGCAACGGTTGAATGGGTGTTTGGTAACATCAATTATAAGTTTAATTTGATTTTGAATGGGTGTTTGGTAACATCAATTATAAGTTTAACTAGATTTCAACCCACGCTGCGTAGGTGTCTTGAGATTTATTTTCAAAAAATTAGTAAGCATTTAAAATTATATGATATATATAATTTATAAGTCTCATTTAGAATTAATCATTTATAAGTCTCATTTTTCATTTTACTTCGTGAACTAACGCTCTTATTAAACAAACCTTGTATCTTAGTAGCATAAATTCAATGACTTAGGTATCAATTCAAACACAATAGTTGTATTTGAAGTAGCAATGTCAATCACAAGAAAAGGGGTTTGAATTGTGATCCTTTTAATATTTTGATTCATGTGCTTAATGTAAATTAACTCAAGAATGATCTTGGTTTGATAAACAATAAAAAGAGAAGGTTCTTAGTTAGTAATATAACAATAAAAACTTTACGATGTGATCAGTGCTAAGTGAGTGATAAATAAATGGAGATAAGCGAAAGAGAATTCACACAATATATCCTGGTTCACTCAAAGTGGGTTACGTCCAGTCCTCACAACAATATATGTGCTTCAAAACCAATAATGTTCTCCTTCACACATTTTCTCTTGATCACACCTTGATCAATTACAATATTCACCTTTCAACCTAGAAAGGATTTTTACAATCACCTTTCAACCTTGAAAGAATTCGTACAAACACACTCAATCTAACATAAAAGATAGACTTGAGTTACAAATCATGTGTATGATAAAAGTGTTTGGGATCTTGAAACTTCTCAACACTTGTTTGAGATAAATGAAAGACAAATTCAGTAAATAATGATCCACAAATATAGTGATAAGAGCTAGAGTTTGCTTGAAGAGTTTTTTGACTTGTTCTTACTTGAACAAGTGTTGGTAGATTTGTAAGTTGAACTCTTGCCTTCATCTTCCAATTGATCTTCAATTTATAGATGATAGAAGACTTTGAATATTTAGTTTAAAATGAATATAGCTGTTGGACACACGTCCCATGTGTCAGATATATTTTAAAGCAATTAAACATGTGTTTATATTGTTGTCCAGAACGTTCTTGACAAACGAAGAACGTTCCTCCTTTTGGGTCTCATGGAAAACGTGAATGAGTGAGTGAATGAGTTGTCACATGTCAGTTGGCACTGTTTTGAGTCAGATTTATGCAGAACTTTACGCATAATATTTTAAGCACAATGTACTTTTGTCCTGGCTCACAACTCATCAATTTAGAGATCAATCTTGAGGTTGTTTTCCTCATTTTGGTGTTCAGCTCGAGTTATGGGCTTCACCAATGATTTGAGCAGTCTTGATACTCTTTAATATGTGGTTTGGACTATGGAAAATTATCTGTTTTAATTCTGCCTTTGAAAGAGAATAATCAAAATGTTCTTTTGTAAAACAACAACATTCTTCGTTTTTGTTTTGTATGAGTGCTGAATTTTGACAGCTGTTGTGCATCATGCTTTTTTGCTCTGTACGCGTGTTGCTTTTTGCAAAGATGCAGTGTTGGTATTCCTGTCCTTGCTGTACTTTTTAATCATAAATCAAGAGATTGATCTTGCTTTTAGTTCTTGATGTTTTGCTTTGCCTTTGTTGATCTTCTTTGAACGAATCTATTCAAAACGATACAGATTTTGTTCTTTGTAAACCATAACGTTCTTAGATTAAAGCTGTGAAAATAAGAACGTTCTTCGTTTTCTATTTTGAGTGATTTGCTGGATTTTGAACTTCTGACAGCTGTTGCGTGCCAAGCTTTTCTGTTATGTACGTGTGTCAGTGATGCAGTGACTTTATCATTTCTATCCAGGTTGTACTTACTTATCTTAGCCATCAATCTGCCTTAAAGCAAGAATGTTCTTGTATGAACATTCTTTGTTTTCTGCTTTGAAGAATGCTGAACTGTAAACTTGTTTGTCAGCCATCTTTGATAGTGATTCATGATCTCTTTATCATGTGTTCAAACATCTTAGAGATATGTTGAAGTATCCGCTTAAGATCATTCTTGATTCTTGCTTAAATTTGGAGAATGATCCATAGCTTTCCCTTTGTCTTTTGGAGTGATTCTTTTGCTGATATGGGCTTTGTATATTCCTAGTGGAATACTGGAAACGCATTTGTAAATCTCAGGAGCTTTGTTTTCCTTAAAAGAGGATATGATCATTCTTGTTGTTTTAGAACAATGGAGAACGTTCTTCGTTTTTCAAACTTTTGTCAAGAACGTTCTTCGTTCTATTTGTATATTTTTGCTTTCTCTTTAATATGATCTTGCCATCAATTTTTATGCACTTTGATGAAGTGAATGACTTCTTACTTGTTCACTTATGCAATTCATGTTCCTGAAATAAAACTCAAGTGCAATCATTAGTAGATCACCATTCATAAAACTTAATCATTTATTTCATAAGTTTTGTTGTTATTAAAACATACATCAAAAAGGTTTTTTCCTCAATAGTATTTACAATTTTATTTTACACAGTTTTACTTGTAAATATCATCTCTAAATCATAATAGTTAATTAGATGTATGAATTATAGGGAAGGAAGTGGACAATAAGGTGCTAGTCATGTCACAAAAGAATAACTTGAAAAAAAATATTAAAAGTGACATTAGCTTATATAAAATTCACAAGGCAACTAAAAAATCAAAAAATGGTTGAATGATTTGAATTGATAGTAGTAATTACTTTTCTTTCAACGATAATAGGTTATCTTAAAGGAAAAATTTTGAACTAAAACAAATGTATAATATAAGTGCAGCTTAAAAAAAACATTAATTAAATTCGATTATGAAAATATGTGAATTTAGAATAGAATAATTCTAGAACTCGGTAGAAACTTTGTTTTCATTGTATTAGTGTAAAAAGCAACATCACTCTTCAAGGTAAGTACTTCCTCCGTCTCATTTTAAATATCTCATTTGAGTCATGTACAATTCTTTAGATAATGATTAGTTTATTGGATATCAATGATAAAATGTTTCATTTACTCAAATGTTATTATTAATTGGAGTTAGCAGAAAAAAGTAATTAGTGTTGTATTGACATTGTAAAATGATAAATAATTTGAGACAAAAAGAAATGGCAAATGAGACATTTAAAATGAGATGGAGGAAATAATTGTTTCCTCGTAAACTTGACTTGTCATAATGGAATAACAATTTACAAATTTGTGACAAATCTAAAATATTTGGATAAAACCTAATTTGTAGCTTCCATCTATTCATCTCCAACTCACATGCCTCTTGTGTCGGGTCTTTTTTGTTGAGTTATATGAGTCAAAAACAACAAATATAATGTCACTCGTGACAATTATAACTCAAACGAAAATATTGAAATTTGATTTCGAGAACGTAAAGTTAAAAACATGGATTAGAGGTTTCAAATTATCCTTTAGACTAATGTGTTGTTATTATTGTTCCTTAATTAATGCGGGATCTTTAATTTTCTAAGAATTGTATAAATTCCAACCATTATCCGGTTGATTTATTGTGCTAAATAAAATATGCATTGTAACAATGAATCTACTTTGAATGATGGAAATTAGGAACTATCAAGATCTTATGGTTTAAAAAAAGAAGAGCAAATGACTTAATAAGAAGTGACTGAAAGGAGGCAAAACATATGGATAATTGGCATCGACATAAATTAAATAAATTAGATTTTTTGTATTAAAGAAATTATAAATGAAAGATAACAAAAATATTATGTAACTAAATATTAGACATAAAATTGAACACGCATTTCCAATGGCTAACGATCCCCTCTAGAAGAAAAAAAATGGTCATGAAGGAGAACAATATACCAAAGTCAGTTGCTCCAATTAATATAAACATCAGTTGCATTTCATCAAACACCACAAAAACAATTTTGCTATACTCAAATTGGAGAGTAAGTTAGCGTAAACAATGATTCATGTCTCGAGGGTGTGATAACGTGTCTTCTTGAATTTTGGTTCAACCAAGAAAAAGGATAGATATTTGGACTTACATTGGAAATGGTTACGGAATAAGTTCACATTTAATAAACGATAAATGGATAATAGAGAAACGTTTATAGCATTATGAGCTATTATTAATGTTTGTTTATTGTTGATTTTTTTTTTATTGATGAAATGAAATGTAATAGATGAAATGAAATTGTGTACTATACGAAGAATAGAGTTATGTGGCATGAAATGTGATTACGTGTCAAATGAATAGTTTGAGAGTCTATTTTAATATATTATAATAGATAATATATTTCATGGATAACTTAATCAAGTTGATGCAATCTTTAATTGTATTGCATTTTCATTTCCATTTTTTGGGTAAGTTTTTGATATTGTATTTCAGTTGACTTTAATACAAACTAAAACATAAATCTAAATGCATTGAATTTTCTAAAATTTATGCATTTTATTTGTATTGTGTTATCTTCATAAATGGTTTAAATTAATCGTCAGATTTCTATTCAGATCAGATCGATATTCATATAACTAGGTTAAAATAATTCAATTCAAGATTAAATATGATAGGAATTTGGAAAGAGATAATTGATACTCATTTTTTCAATTTCTGTTGATCTGCATATCAAAAGAAGCACGAAAATTATGAAATTACAATTATTTTTTTGAGTTTTCTGTTTGAATGAATTGAATAGTTGAAGCATAAATGGCAATATTTCGTTTGTAGTATTTTTATTTGTTAAATGCAATTTTTTTATTATTATATTAATAGGTTCAAAAGAATTCGAAAATTAGAAATATTGTATGCTAATATTTCATGTTTTGAGCAAAAAGAAGGGCTTTGTCCCAAACAAGTTTGGAGGCAAAATATTCACATTCAAATAAATTTAAAATAATATTTTAACCAATAGTATTTTTATTATGTTTAAGAAAGGAAAAAGATGTGTAACACATAAACATCCAATAAGTACTTTGAGAGAAATTGAAATAAAGAGATTGATGTTATATGAAGATAGAGATAGAGAAAAAGTAAATTGTGAAATTAGGTGCATTAAGAAATTACATACGTAAAAATATAAGTTCTTAATTTTAAATTTTGGATATTTTATTTTAATACTATATCATCTTAATTTTTTATTTTAATATTTTATTTAAATACCATATCATTTTAGTTTTTAATTTTACATATTTTGCCATAACACCTTAAAATGTGATTTTTTGTATGTTTTCTTTAAATATCGTATCCTCTCAATTATTGTTTTTTTACATAAAAATAAACTATCCATTCATTCATATTAAGAGAGTACATAGATCGAGGACAACACACATATAAATTCCCTAAAATCGAAAAAGATGAATCTGAGAACAAACTTAACATAGCATGAAACGACAAAATGCGTATAAATTTGACAAAATTAAAGTGATCCAAATACCCATGTTTCTAGATCTGCAACTTGATGACGCTGAAGCCATTGATTGAATCTGTTTATACTGGATCAAAGTAAATATGTAAATCTGGACAAAATGAACACAACATGTGATGGGGAAATCAAACATTGCACTTAGTTGGTGAGATAACAAAAAAACACAAAAAAATGATTTATGTAAAAATCACTTATTAAGTATAAGGATAGAGAAAAAAACGATATAAAGTGTGATTTCGGACCAAAAGTAGTCCTAAATCATATCTCTTTTAAGTTGAAGACAAAAGAGAGATGTAGAGGAGATGACAACCATACCTATTTTTTTTCTTTGTGAATAAATGACCCATATTCTAATTTTTTAATTCAAAAAATCTACATTATTTTTGTAGAAAAATAACATAAAGAAAAACTTAAAGCATGTTATGTTTTGTACCATTACAAAAAAGAGAGCATGTTAAGCAAACTCATTCTCACCACCACACATGCATCTTGGTTGACATTAAATCAAGAGGGAATGTGGTTGGCATTATTCTTAGCAACACACATGCATCTTTGAATTGTGCATCACACCAATTTGAAACACAAACTATATCATAAAGCGAGTGAATCAATATTCAAATAAGAAAATGTATTTATAACAATATGTAAATTACAAATATATATGTAAAAAAGATTATTGATTACATATGACCAATTTTTATATGTGGCACATCACATTATTGAGTTATTTACCCACATTTTTACCAAGGTAATTTAAGTCTCATCTTTTACAAATTAAGCACTAGTATAAAAAAAAAATCTAAACCATATAATTGTATGTATATATACATTATTCAATTATATTAAATAATTTTATAAAATATTAATAGTTTTGATATAATTATATAAAAACAATTTTACTTAAAAAAAGTAAAAGAAAAAAAAGGTTTTACTCAAAAAGAGAAAATTAAAGTTTTTAAAACTCTATTAACATAATTATAAAATATTTTGAAAAAGCAATTTCACACCTAACTTCTTGTATAAATACTTGTTCAATCTTGTAAGATTTTCAAGTTATTTATGTATGTGAAGTGTGCAATCAACTACTAACATGAAAATGAATGTGAGAGTGATTTTATGGTTTTTCATAGTTCTTACAACAAAATTCAATCTTTCTAGTTCATATTATGAGTATTTCATGATGGTTGAACAATGGCCAACCACAGTATGTATTGGTGGAAGGTGCACACTCAAAACACTTCCAAAGCTCTTCACCATACATGTTTTATGGGGAACTAATGTGTCTCAACCATATCCTTTGTATTGTTTGGGAAAAATGGTTGGAAAAATACCACCAAAATCGGTGAGTTTCTTCTTTGGTTTTTTTATGTTGCTATTCATTCAATATTTATTTATTCTAAATATCTTATTTTATATTGTGTTTTCAGCTTCATATATTGGAACCTCAACTCAAAAAAGAATGGCCTCATGTAATAAATGGAAACGATCAAGGTTTTTTGGGGGATGAATGAGATAAACATGGTACGTGCTCTATGAACAAATTTCTCATGCTAGACTATTTTCAACTTGCTCTAACTATCAAGGCTAGGATTAATCTGATAGATGTTTCGCGTCAAGTTGGCATCGTACCACATAAAACAATCACTTGTAACATAAATACAATTGTTACAACTATCAAAAGTGCTAATAACAACCACGGCCCAACTCTTATGTGTACTTCAGGCACACCAATACCTTATTTAAAAGAAATCAGGTTGTGTTTGTATGACAACGGAACTACTTACCATGATTGTCCCCCTCCATTGTTCACCGGATGCTACAAAAGTAACCTCGTACCAAAGTCAGTTGCTCCAATGAATATAAACATCAGTTGCATTTCATCAAACACCACAAAAACAATTTTGCTATACTCAAATTGGAGAGGAAGTTAGCGTAAACAATGATTCATGTCTCGAGGGTGTGATAACGTGTCTTCTTGAATCTTGGTTCAACCAAGAAAAAAGGATAGATATTTGGACTTACATTGGAAATGGTTACGGAATAAGTTCACATTTAATAAACGATAAATGGATAATAGAGAAATGTTTATTGCATTATGAGCTATTATTAATGTTTGTTTATTGTTGATTTTTTTTTGTTGATGAAATGAAATGTAAAAGATGAAATGAAATTGTGTACTATATGAAGAATACAGTTATGTGGCATGAAATGTGATTACATGTCAATGAATAGTTTGAGAGTCTATTTTAATATATTATAATAGATAATACATTTCATGGATAACTTAATCAAGTTGATGCAATCTTTAATTGTATTGTATTTTCATTTCCATTTTTTGGGTAAGTTTTTGATATTGTATTTCAGTTGACTTTAATACAAACTAAAACATAAATCTAAATGCATTGAATTTTCTAAAATTTATGCATTTTATTTGTATTGTGTTATCTTCATAAATGGTTTAAATTAATCGTCGGGTTTCTATTCGGATCAGATCGATATTCATATAACTAGGTTAAAATGATTCAATTCAAGATTAAATATGATAGGAATTTGAAAAGAGATAATTGACATATCTGAAGTCGTTGAATCAAGATCAAATAATTCAAACTTGAATAAAAAGTTTGATTTAAAAAAAAAATTAAAATATCGAACTTGAAAATTATAACCGTTTGATATTGATCTCTAGATATATCGACTACGTGAGTGCGAGCTTTTTTTCCCGATTTGAGGCAATGAAAATAACAAATTTTCTACCATGTCTTTGCCTATCTATATTAAGATTATTTAGGATCTATTTCAAATATAATTCCTCCCACATGGCAACTTCTCAAGGATTCTACTCTAGCAGTAGTTCTACGATAAGATTTTCAATCGGCTTTCATTTCACATATAAATGTCTCCAATCACTATTTGACCGTCAATTAATATAAGGACCGATTACGCAATACACTATCATCACAAATACATAACATATTACATGCAATAAAAATCGTGAAAAAAAATTAAATTAATTATAGCAAATAAAAAAAATCTATACTGCATAAAAAGCAGATCTCATCTTCTGCAAATTGTACACGTGTCACATAGCTCCTTGAACCACGATCATCCTAGAGAATTTGTCACTAATTAATGCTACAAATTAAAATAAATAATAATTTTAATCAATAAAATCCAATTTTTAATTTTTAATAAATACATATTGTGATTTATAAACATGATAAATTGAAAATTAGTTTTACAATATAGCGAATTGTATACATATAGAAGGAATGATTCGAGTAATTTAGTCCGCCTTAGACAAAAAAAACCAATAGTATTTTTGGAACATAAAGAATGGAAAAGAATCTGAAAAATAATCACAGCAATGTAATTTACAACAAATCAACTATGGAAATTAATCAAAACCTTATAGTTTTGTTGATTCTTAGTGCATTGATAGTTGATTCATATATTTTTTTTTTATAGATGAGATAATATAATTAAAATCGAAAATACACACAATTATGAAATTTCGTGTCCGAAAGTATATTATCGTTTACAACATATATGATTTGATATCATACAAATCATTTTTTCATTTTATATTGATCTACATATCAAAAGAAACACGAAGCTTATGAAATTACAATTATTTTTTTTGAGTTTTCTGTTTAAATGAATTGAATCATTGAATCATAAATAGCAATATTTTCGTTTAGAGTATTTTTATTTGTTAAATACAATTTTTTTATTATTATATTATTAGGTTCAAAAGAATTTGAAAATTAGAAATATTGTATGCTAATATTTCATGTTTTGAGCAAAAAGAAGAGCTTTGTCCCAAACAAGTTTGGAGGCAAAATATATACGGTAGGTACATGAAAACAATAAAATATTCACATTTAAACAAATTTAAAATAATATTTTAACCAATAGTATTGTTATTATGTTTAAGAAAGGAAAAGATGTGTAACACATAAACATCCAATAAGTACTTTCAGAGAAATAGAAATCAAGAGATTGATGTTATATGAAGAAAGAGATAGAGAAAAAGTAAATTGTGAAATAGGTGTATAAAGAAATTACATAAGTACAAATATAAGTTCTTAATTTTAAATTTTGGATATTTTATTTTAATACTATATCATCTTAATTTTTTATTTTAATATTTTATTTAAATACCATATCATTTTAGTTTTTAATTTTACATATTTTGCCATAACACCTTAAAATGTGATTTTTTTTGTGTGTTTTCTTTAAATATCGTATCCTCTCAATTATTGTTTTTTTACATAAAAATAAATTATTCATTCATTCAAATTAAGAGAGTACATAGATCGAGAACAACACACATATAAATTCGCTAAAATCAAAAAAGATGAATCTGGGAACAAACTTCACATAGCATGAAACGACAAAATGCGTATAAATTTGACAAAATTAAAGTGATCAAAATATCCATGTTTCTAGATCTGCAACTTGATGACGCTGAAGCCATTAATTGAATCTGTTTATACTAGATCAAAGTAAATATGTAAATATGAACAAAATGAACACCACATGAGATGGGGAAATCAAACATTACACTTAGTTGGTGAGATAACAAAAAAATACCAAAAAAAATGATTTATGTGAAAATCACTTATTAAGTATAAGGATAGAGAAAAAAAACAATATAAAGTGTGATTTCGGACCAAAAGTAGTCCTAAATCATATCTCTTTTAAGTTGAAGATAAAAGAGAGATGTAGAGAAGATGACGATCATACCTAATTTTTTTCTTTCTGAATAAATGGCCCACATTCTAATTTTTTAATTCAAAATATCTACATTGTTTTTGTAGATAAAGAAAAACTTAAAGCATGTTCTGTTTTGTACCATTACAAAAAAAGAGAGCATGTTAAGCAAACTCATTCTCACCACCACACATGCATCTTGGTTGACATTAAATCAAGAGGGAATGTGGTTGGCATTATTCTTAGTAACACACATGCATCTTTGAATTGTACATCGCACCAATTTGGAACACAAACTATATCATAAAGGCGAGTGGATCAATATTCAAATAACAAAATGTATTTATAACAATATGCAAATTACAAATATATATGTAAAAAAGATTATTGATTACATATGACCAATTTTTATATGTGGCACATCACATTATTGAGTTATTTACCTGCATTTTTACCAAGGTAATTTAAGTCTCATCTTTTACAAATTAAGTACTAGTATAAAAAAAAATCTAAACCATATAATTGTATGTATATATACATTATTCAATTATATAAAATAATTTTATAAAAGATTAATAGTTTTGATATAATTATATTAAAAAGGTTTTACTTTAAAAAAAATAAATAAAAAAAGGTTTTACTCAAAAAGAGAAAATTAAAGTTTTTAAAACTCTATTAATATAATTATAAAATATTTTGAAAAAGCAATTTCACACCTAACTTTTTGTATAAATACTTGTTCAATCTTGTAAGATTTTCAAGTTATTTATGTATGTGAAGTTTGCAATCAACTACTAACATGAAAATGAATGTGAGAGTGATTTAATGGTTTTTTATAGTTTTTACAACAAAATTCAATCTTTCTAGTTCATATTATGAGTATTTCATGATGGTTGAACAATGGCCAACCACAGTATGTATTGGTGGAAGGTGCACACTCAAAACTCTCTTCACCATACATGTTTTATGGGGAACTAATGTGTCTCAACCATATCCTTTGTATTGTTTGGGAAAAGGGGTTGGAAAAATACCACCAAAATCGGTGAGTTTCTTCTTTGGTTTTTTTTTTTTTTTTTTTTTT
>JBBPBQ010020321.1:46660840-46672353 GCA_037974755.1 Cicer yamashitae
TCTGTTGCTATTCATTCAATATTTATTTGTTCTAAATATATTATTTTATATTGTGTTTTCAGCTTCATATATTGGAACATCAACTCAAAAAAAAATGGTCTCATGTAATAAATGGAAACGATCAAGGTTTTTTAGGGGATGAATGAGATAAACATGGTACGTGCTCTATGAACAAATTTCTCATGCTAGACTATTTTCAACTTGCTCTAACTATCAAGGCTAGGATTAATCTGATAGATGTTTTGTGTCGAGTTGGCGTTGTACCACATAAAACAATCCCTTGTAACATAAATACAATTGTTACAACTATCAAAAGTGCTAATAACAACCACAACCCAACTCTTATGTGTACTTCAGGCACACCAATACTTTATTTAAAAGAAATAAGGTTGTGTTTGTATGACAACGGAACTACTTACCATGATACAAAAGTAACCTTGTACTCCTTACAAAAGTAACCTCGTACTCCTTCCACGAGGCTCATGAGGCTTAATGTAATAAAAAAAATATAACTGAAATAATACTTGTATTATGAGGCTTAACTAGCCTTTGCAAAAATATATTATGAAACTTAATTAATATTACTTATATTTTTCTTATTATTTTTCTAGCCGTGTGTTTGTCTTATTATCTTGCATTGCTTATAATTTATTAATTAATTAACAATTTTTTTTATTTATTGAAAATATATTTAATGTGAAAGGGGTGTATTATGTGAGAGTGGAAAAAGCTTTTGTCATACGTTAATTAATGAATATCGAACAGCTAATATATTTCACATTATACAATTTAACAAGGGAGCATGAATAAAATTTTCTCAAGTAAAAACCCGATTTAATTAAAAATATTGTTTATTTGATTTTGATTTTGAATTAATGGGCTTTTGGTAACATCAATTATAAGTTTAATTGAATGCAACTACCTTCAAGTTGTTTGATTTGATTAAAAAATGTGTTAAAGCTAGCTAGTTGAAGTCAACTAAAATCAAAATTATAGATTCTTTTTGGATTTGTAATGTAAGTTTTAAATTCAAACTACTATAAGTTTTCTAAACGCATAGTTTAATTTTTGCTTCAACATTTAGAATGTAACAATTTGTATGTTAAGCAAACTCATTCTCACCACCACACATGCATCTTGGTTGACATTAAATCAAGAGGAAATGTGGTTGGCATTATTCTTAGTAACACACATGCATCTTTGAATTGTACATCACACCAATTTGAAACACAAACTATATTATAAAGGCGAGTGGATCAATATTCAAATAACAAAATGTATTTATAACAATATGCAAATTACAAATATATATGTAAAAAAGATTATTGATTACATATGATCAATTTTTATATGTGGCACATCACATTATTGAGTTATTTACCCTCATTTTTACCAAGGTAATTTAAGTCTCATCTTTTACAAATTAAGTACTAGTATAAAAAAAATCTAAACCATATAATTGTATGTATATATACATTATTCAATTATATAAAATAATTTTATAAAATATTAATAGTTTTGATATAATTATATTAAAAAGGTTTTACTTAAAAAAAAGAAAAAGAAAAAAAAAGGTTTTACTCAAAAAGAGAAAATTAAAGTTTTTAAAACTCTATTAACATAATTATAAAATATTTTGATCAAGCAATTTCACACCTAACTTCTTGTATAAATACTTGTTCAATCTTGTAAGATTTTCAACTTATTTATGTATGTGAAGTGTGCAATCAACTACTAACATGAAAATGAATGTGAGAGTGATTTTATGGTTTTTCATAGTTTCTACAACAAAATTCAATCTTTCTAGTTCATATTATGAGTATTTCATGATGGTTGAACAATGGCCAACCACAATATGTATTGGTGGAAGGTGCATACTCAAAACACTTCCAAAGCTCTTCACCATACATGTTTTATGGGGAACTAATGTGTCTTAACCATATCCTTTATATTGTTTGGGAAAAGGGGTTGGAAAAATACCACCAAAATCGGTGAGTTTCTTCTTTGGTTTTTTTTTTTTTTCTATTGCTATTCATTCAATATTTATTTATTCTAAATATATTATTTTATATTGTGTTTTCAGCTTCATATATTGGAACATCAACTCAAAAAAGAATGACCTCATGTAATAAACGGAAACGATCAAGGTTTTTTGGGGGATGAATGAGATAAACATGGTACGTGCTCTATGAACATATTTCTCATGCTAGACTATTTTCAACTTGATCTAACTATCAAGGCTAGGATTAATCTGATAGATGTTTTGCGTCGAGTTGGCGTCGTACCACATAAAACAATCCATTGTAACATAAATACAATTGTTACAACCACAGCCCAACTCTTATGTGTACTTCAGGCACACCAATACTTTATTTAAAAGAAATAAGGTTGTGTTTGTATGACAACGGAACTACTTATCATGATACAAAAGTAACCTCGTACTCCTTCCACGAGGCTCATGAGGCTTAATGTAATAAAAAAAATATAACTGAAATAATACTTGTATTATGAGGCTTAACTAGCCTTTGCAAATATATATTATGAAACTTAATTAATATTACTTATATTTTTCTAGCCGTGTGTTTGTGTTATTATCTTGCATTGCTTATAATTTATTAATTAATTAACAATATTTTTTATTTATTGAAAATATATTTAATGTGAAAGGGGTGTATTATGTGTGAGTGGGAAAAGCTTTTGTCATACATTAATTAATGAATATCGAACAGCTAATATATTTCACATTATACAATTTAACAAGGGAGCATGAATAAAATTTTCTCAAGTAAAAACTCGATTTAATTAAAAATATTGTTTATTTGATTTTGATTTTGAATTAATGGGCTTTTGGTAACATCAATTATAAGTTTAATTGAATGCATCTACCTTCAAGTTGTTTGATTTGATGAAAAAATGTGTTAAAGCTAGCTAGTTGAAGTCAACTGAAAACAAAATTATGGATTCTTTTTGGATTTGTAATGTAAGTTTTAAATTCAAACTACTATAAGTTTTCTAAACGCATAGTTTAATTTTTGCTTCAACATTTAGAATGTAACAATTTGTATCTCCCTTATACTTACAGTATGTTAATTGGTATCTTTAATTGTCTTGCATTTTCATTTTCATTTTTTTGTGAGATGTTGATATTGTATTTCAGTTGACTTCAATACAAATAAAAATAGTAAATCTAAAAGCAACATACTTTTTAAACTTTCTACATTTTATTTTGATTGTGTCATCTTCATAAATGGTCTATTCATATAATTGAGTCAGAATAACCCAATTTAAAGTTAAAGATTATTGAAATTTGGAAAGGCTCGTCATTATGTTAAGTATACAAAACTAATTTAACATCAAAATTTACTAGTGGATTATGCTCTGATTGAAATTTCTATTTTATTTTATTTTAACTTTATAAGTGTGTTATTGTTCTTTTTATTAGTCGGTCTTGCCTTTTATTGAACAATATTTTACATTTGAATTTTTTATTTGATAAAAGAATAAGTCAAGTTGAAATTGTCTAGGTGTTCAAGAATCGAAAACAGGACAAATAATTGATTTAAACGAAATTATCATTATTCTATTAGCATGAATATTTGGACTTAATTGATTTTTTAGTCTCATAACTTATTTATGAGTTCAAAGTTAATTTGTCTCATAATTTTAAAAAGTATCAACTGGGTTCTTTAATTTTTTCTTTTTCATTTTTTTTCCTATATATAAATAGCATTAATGAAAGATGATACGACTATCTGACATGATATTTACTATAAATTGGTAGTTAGAATGCATCACAAAAATTATAGCTATCTTATTCTCCAAATCCTAAGATTTATATAATATTTCTTCAAATTCATGCATCTAAACAGATATATCCTCTATTTACAATGTTACCTTAACATGTCAACTCCGCATCAAAGCCATGTATGTAGTTATGATAAGTTTGTTTAATGATTTGGACGGATATGATCAATTTGAGTTATATAAAATAAAGTTAAAGAATCAAAGTAATATTTTTTAAAATTATGACACCATCTTAAACTTAAAAATAAGTCAATAGACCAAAAAATGTCCTTAAGCCAATTTTTTTTTAGATTGTGTAGATACCTTAATTAACATTCAATGTTTTTTCGCACATGCATATTTTTTCACGCTAAGTTGGTAATCATTCTTAAACAAACATTGCATGTTTGTATTTATGTTATCAAGGCTAGGATTGATCTGATTGATATTTTGCGTCAAGTTGACGTCGTTCTGGATAAAATTACCTCTCATAACATAAATACAATCGTTACAGCCATCAAAAGTGATAATAACAACCATGAGCCAACTCTTGTGTGTACTCTGGGGAGGAAAATATCTTATTAAAAAGAAATAAAGTTGTGTTTATATGTCAATGGAACTATCAAAGCCCAGATTACCTTCAATCGTTACCATAACTGGAGCAAATGCATGAAACGAACATTATCATCCAAGAACAAGCTTTCCTTCATTAATGGGATCGCTGCAATAATATGGTTCTTTCATGGAGTACACGAACCCTAGCTCCTCACATCGCATAGAGCGCAATTTGTTTTGACAATGCCACTGAATTGTGGAAGGACCTTCAAGAATGATTCACCAAGGGCAACCGTTTTAGGGTTTTCGATTTGCTCAAAGATTTGCATTCCATCAAACAAGGTGATCGTACCCTCTCTACTTACTTTCCTGGTTTGAAAATACTATGGGATGAGTTGGAATTTCTACGCCCCATGCCTGTTTGTTCTTGTTCACTAAGCATTGTCGTGGCTACGTACAAACACAATGAATACATCATATGTTTCTTAAAGGGGCTCAACGACAACTACAACACTGCAAGAACTCATATACTACTCATGGATCCATTACCTTCCTTAAGCAAGGCATATTCACTTGTGGTTCAACAAGATCCTTCCTCAAATCCCAACCAACAAGACTCAATTGCCTTTACAATTAGTTCTAGTAATTTTTCACACACAAAACCTTCCTTTACTCAAGGCAAGAGGAGAGGTCGTAGTGAATCAGGACCCCATATGGTTTGCACCCATTACAAAAAGATCAATCACACAGTAGATAATTGTTATTTCAAGTATGGATTCCCCCAGAGTTACAAATCTTCTCCACAACAGACTTCAGAGACTTATCAAGAAATCTAAACCTACAAACAATCTCAACACTAATTTTTCACCTCTTACACGTGAAAATTATCAAGAATTAGTTTCACTACTTAAAGCTTCTAAGGTAACTTCCTCAAATTCTAATTCCACCAACAAGGATAATAATCTTGTTCTTGAAACTCAAATTATTTCAAGTATATCAAAATCAGGTACATATAACTCTTCTCACAATTTTTGGATTTTAGATTACGTTGCTTCTGACCATGTTTGCCCTAATATTCATTGCTTTAGCACTATTCAATCTGTTTCTATTTTGTTTCCTAATGGCATGAATTTGTTTGCACATTTTTCTGGCACCATTTTCTTTACACCAAAATTGTTCTTAACAAATGTTTTTTTCATTCCTCAATTTAGATTTAGCTTAATTTCTATTTCTAAATTGACTCAACATCTCATTTGTCAATTGGTTTTCTCACATGATTTTTGTGCGATTTAGGATATGGTTATCAAGAAGATGATTGGGAATGTGGAGTTTCATAATAATCTCTACATCCTTAATCACTCACCTTCTAGACATTCTTTTCCTAATAGTTTTCATATTATTTCAGATTTTAGATTTGCCAATAATGTAAATATTATTTCTTGTAATTCCTTTCATCTTTGGCACTTTCGAGTAAAACACCCATCTTTTACTGTTTCCAGCACCATGTCTAAACAATTTCCTTACATTTCTATTAATAAAGATTTGGTTTGCAACTCTTGTCATTTGGCTAAACAATGTAAATTGCCCTTTTCTTCAAGTACTACTAAGCCTTTACATGCCTTTGACCTTGTACACATGGATATATGGGGCCCTGTTAATCAAATTTCTTTAAAAGGTTTTTTATATTTTCTTTCAAATGTAGATGATTTTACACGACAACATGGGTTTTTCTTATGAATACCAAATCTGAAACAAGAACTTATATTAAGGATTTTATTTCTTATGTTTCCAATCAATTTTCATGTACCATCAAAACTATTAGAAGTGATAATAGCTTAGAATTTCTCATTAGGTATTATTCATCATACTTCATGTGTTGAAACTCCTGAACAAAACTCTATTGGGGAACGTAAACGTAACTTAAACGTTACTCATGCTCTTTTATGCCATGCTCATTTGCCTAAATGTTATTGGTCTCATGCTCTAAAACATGTTGTTTACATCATTAATCGGATTTGCACCCTTGTGTTGAATCTTAAAACTCCTCACAAAATGTTATACATTATTCCTCCAACTTTTACTGAAATTAAGGTTTTTGGTTGTTTGGCATATGCTGCTACTTTAACTAATGCTCGCACTAAATTAGACCCCCTTGCAAGAAAATGCATAAAAGGTTATATTTGATTTGATTTGCATACTTGTGCTACTTTTATCTCTAGAAATGTTATCTTTTATGAATCTATTTTTCCTTATCCTCAAAATAATGTTTCTGCCACTATTTTAGATCATGGCACTGACACTGATGATGTCTTTATTTTTTATAATTCTGTTGTGATGAATCACTGGCCCTATAATTCCAATTATGCTACTGCTTTGCATCCTGATGAATGTCATGTTGTTCCATCTTCTTATGATTCCCCTTGCATAAATGATTCTATTGTTCGTCATACTAATCTTGACATTGTTTCTTTAAGAAGATCTGATAGGCATCGTCACCCCACCCAGCATACTTAAATGATTTTCAATGTAATGTTGTTTTGCATCATGATAATTTGCCCCCATTACATTCCTTATCTAATGTATTATCTTATCATAAATTTTCTCCATCTCACTTTAAGCCATCTCATTATAAACATTATATTAAACATGATGTATGGATTAAAGCCATGGAGGCTGAAATAGACGCTTTAAATAAAAACAACACTTGGGTGATAACTGAGTTACCACAAGGCAAAAATCCCATTGGTTGCAAATGGGTATATAAAATTAAACACAACTTTGATGGAAGCATTGAAAGGTATAAGGCTAGATTAGTTGCCAAGGATTTTAATCAAATTGAAGGTATAGACTACTTTGACACTTATTCTCCAGTTTTCCAAACTAACCACTATAAGACTACTACTTGCGTTAGCCTCTTCCAATAATTGGTTTTTACATCAATTGGATATACATAATGCTTTCTTACATGGAGACTTGGATGATGAGGTTTATATGAACCTACCCCCGGGTATGTCCACTACTCATCCAAACCATGTATGTAAACTTTTAAAATCACTTTATGGATTTAAACAATCTAGTAGACAATGGTTTGCCAAATTGTCCACTGCCTTACTTTCTAAAAGATATATTCAATCTTCATCTGATAACTCTTTATTCATTAAAAGAGTTCATCAATATTTTACTGCTCTCCTTATTTATATTGATGACGTTATTGTTGCAGGTAATGACACCGAAGAATGCACATATATTAAATCATTCATCAACTCCAAATTCAAGATAAAGGACCTAGGGGACTTGAAGTACTTCCTTAGTTTGGAAGTATCTATTTATAGGTAAAATTAGGGCTTCAATTTAGTCCTTGTTTAATTCTGAATTGTACCTTCATTCCTAGCTTGGTCAAAAATGATCTTATTCAAAAATAATTTTGAACAAGATGCTTTTTGAAAATATGTTCTCTAGTCAATTCTTTATTCTCGAATCCAATATGAGCAGTTCTTCTAGATTGATTATGTTCATATTTTGTTCAGATTGAGTTTGTAAATTCTTCAGATTGGTATTGTTCGTATTTTGTTAAGATTGAGTTTGCAAATTATTCAGATTGATACTGTTGGTATTTTGTTAAGATTGAGTTTATAAAGTCTTCAAATTTATATTGTTCGTATTTTGTTAAGATTGCTTTCGCAAATTCTTCAGATGAAACTTTCTTCCTATTGCTTGCTTTGATCTGGGTGGGGACATAGTGTTGGTTCGGTTCTTGAACTTTCACAAGTAGGAGTATGACTAAGTCCAATTCAGTATTTTGTCATTTGTCAAAATCTGAATCATATATTTGCAAATAATAAATGTATTTTTTTTGTGAGTGTTTCTTCTTGTAAACAATTCTTGATCATACCTTCTTGTAGATAAATCTTGATCAAACCTTCTTATAAATAAGTCATATCTTGTGATAAATCTTGATCAAATCTTCTTGTAAACAATTCAAATCTTCTTGTAGATAAATCTTGATCAAATCTTCTTGTAAATAATTCATATCTCCTTGTGATAAATCTTGATCAAATCTTCTTGTAAATAATTCATATCCTCTTGTGATAAATCTTGATCAAATATTCTTGTAAATAATTCATATATTCTCGTTAATAAGATGTTGATCATATCTTCTTCAAATCTTGACCATATCTTCTTTTCAACTTAGTCAAAGATTTTCTTCAATTATAAATATGAATCAAATATTATTTTAGATTGTCTTCAAAAACATAAATCTTCTTTCATACTCTGTGAAGTCAAATATATTGTTCTCATAAAATACTTTTGTTAACATCAAAACTCTAAGTATAAAATCAACTTGGTTCCAACACCCTCCTCTTATATCCTTCACAATAGCTTTCTCCTCCACTTCTAGAACCTTCTTAATCATCTTACTTTTATCCCTCGTAAGTCACTCTTATACATTCTCCAAAACTCCACACATTTTTGCAGCATTTTCTTCCACCTAACCTCCATATCCTCATAATCCTCGTCGTCCCCTTTGTTGAGAAAGTCAAAAGATGAAGCATACTTGCTAGTATCACTCTCATCTTTTTCCACTTTTGTACTGTAAAGTCCTCTGTAAGACACCTCAAGATTCAGCTCACTAAAAGCTTCCTCCCCAATGTGGAATGAGAATAACTTATCATTAACCTTCACCTTCAATGTTCTATTAATAAATTCAAACGTAGAGGTTTGAATAAAAATTCTAGCAAAATCTAATATTTCCTCCGTCTTTCACCATTTCTTAATTTTGCATGTCACATCCACATAACTGTTTTTATCAACCACTTCAACTTGCTCCTTTGGTCTTGTAAATCTAGCTTCATTCGCCCACACTATGGATAGGAATAGGATAGGATAAGGAGCAGGATAGAGACAGGATATGATATGGATATGATAATGAGTTATCGTGTCATGTGTTTGATGTGCACATGATAACAAACTTGATAAGATTAGTTTATCATATTCAGTGTTTGGTACACAACAGATAACCAAACGATATGATTTATATTGTGAAAAAATGACAAATTTGTCCTTATAATCAATTTAAATTTTTTTCTTTCAAAATAACATTCATATATTTTTTATAAATAAATAAAAAATGCTAAAAAAATATAAATAATTTATTCTTTCAACCTACCCTCAGTACGTAAGAGAACACACAACCATCAAAATGATCTAATATCCATGCGAAGTTGATTAACACACGTGACATCATCTCGATTGATCAAACTCTCTAAAAATTCTCCCCTTAATGCCTCTCTATCCATTAGTCAATTTCTAATGCTATGATTTTCATAAAACCACATTGAATAATGACTCACTATCATAAAAATTGCTAAACAAAGTCCAACCATCTCTAAAAACATTTGCTCTAACATTAGATATAGCATCACATCATTTTGTTCTTGTGAATTCATATTTACCTATATATAAAAGTATCAATATTATTATTATTATTATTATTATTATTATTATTATTATTATTATTATTATTATTATTATCATCCATCAACACAAAAAAGAATATCAATACATCATAGCACATAACATAGATGGCAGAGAAAAATAATTATTATTCTTCATCAATTTATTTTTCGAAACATCAATCAAAGTTTATTATTAGCAACTATATAAAAAAACAATTAACATAAAACTCAAAAATCAAAGATGATAGAGGAAAAGGGCAAATATGAACAACAAAAAACAATTGAAAATCTTCTGAATCAAAGTTTATTTTTTCAAACTTTCAATATGAACACCATCAGAAAACAATCATAACTTTACCCTGTTGTAGAATAACATAAATCAGAAAACAACTAAAAACATCATAGCAAACATGAAAAGAGGAAATTAAACCAACGTCAACAATCATAAAATCAACCGCATAAAACAATCATAAAATCAGAGGAAATCAAAAAATTATGTCATCAACACAATAAGAAACTCAAAGGAAATTAGGGCAAATATGAAAAAAGTGAAAAACATGGAAAACGGTACCGTGAGAGAGCGGTGGAGAGGAACACGGCAGTGGCGATGGAGAAGGAGAGGAGAGGAACACGACAAAGTGGAGATGGTGAGAGAAAGGTGAGTAGGAAATGGCAAAAATGATAAAATATTTTTTAACTATCAGGTTGAAAACGGATTATTTTAACCCACTTTAAACTAAGGATTAGAAAATAAGATTGCAGTCATATCTGATTGGGATAAGGGTATCATATCTTGTCTCCTTATCTGGGGATCAAACGGGCCCTATAAGTCCCAAATCAAATGTTGTGCACCGCTTGAAGTAATTTTGAGTGCGTTTGTTTCATATTTTTTCATGAAAAAATCTATTTTTTTTAAACCAAAAATCATTTTGTAGGGTTTGAAGGGTGTTTGTTTCAAATTTTTTAAAAATCAATTTGTTAAAAAAATCATTTTTTGGCTAAAAATGAAAAGCTAAAAATAGTAGCTTCTCAAATTCGCTAATGCGATAGATATGCCAAAAATTTTAAAAACACGGGACTTAACTCACTAATAAGAGAAAATGATGTAATTACCCTTACCCTTTTTGAAAAATCCAAAATTACCCTCCATCAATTTTTTCTCCGTACTGCATCAGTTTCACGCACATAATTGTGACAATTTTTCTCATTCCATTAAGCTCTGATATAGATTTTCCATCAAGTAAGTTTCCTTCTCCTTTTTAATTTTTCCACATCGTTTTTTTATTGATACTATTTTTTTTTTTTTTTGCTTTTGTGTGTTTATTTATTGCTTTTTGATGAGTACTTAAGGTAAATTAATCAATTTTAAAATGTGTATAAGAAATGGATTGAACTTATAAATTTTGTAGGGTATTATAAAAGTCACGTCCTTTATGGTAATTTTGTAGTTTAAAAAATCACTTTTATAAAATTGTATACAAAGAGATTAAAAATCATTTTAAAAAAAATCATTTTTATGATAGTAAACAAACGGAAATAAAAAAATCATTTTTAAACAAATCTCTACAAAATAATCTCTAAATTTTTTAAACTAAAAATCATTTTTATTTAATCTCAAACAAACGCACCCTTTAAGTTATTTATATAAGTTATTTATCTAACTTATTTGTTTAAATTTTAAGTAACACTATAACAATATATGATTTTTCTTTAAAAAAT
>JBBPBQ010020321.1:46672721-46737805 GCA_037974755.1 Cicer yamashitae
GTGGTTGAACAACATTTATATATTTTATTGGGGGTAAATTATTATTATTTTAATTATTTTTTGTGTAGATTTTTTATTGTTTACTTTCTCATTTTGATATTTATAAATAAGATATTTATAAATAAGATATTTTTTTCATTTTGTACAAAGCTTATTAATGCTTCTTGATTTATTGTAAATTTTTAGAATTTATGAGATTAAAATGATTTGGATTAGATTTTTAAAATTGTTGAGGTTAAACAAAAAGTTTAGATTTTATTGGATATATAATTTTTTTATTTTAAAATGCCTACAAATATTTTGAATATTATATTTATATTTATATTGCAATTATTTTTAGAATTGATATGATTATACAGATTTGGAGAAGGACTGGTATCTTTTTCCAAAACTAAAAGCTCTTAATATAGAGTAATTAGTGCCTATTGTGGCTACATAGTACCAAACAGTGTTTGGCAAACACCTTCATGATTACACCACCATCCAAATTGAAAACACCAACTTGTCCTCACCACCAACATTTAACTAGCATCCTGATATATATATTCTTCATTTCAATACCTTACTTGCATAAATTTAGGAACCAATATACTAAATTAAGGACAATACATGAATTATATAACCTTGGATTGTTTACTCAAATCATGCATTAAGAAATGGTTACTTGGGTACAATACACAAATTGAAATCCTCATTGAAGCTCGTTTAGGAAATAGAAACCAAGTAAAATGTTGCTAAGCTAGCTAGATCATATATGTTCAACTAAAATAATTTAAAAATACAAACAAAAATACATGCTTTTAGACCATTAATAAGAACATCCTAGCAACAAAAACCTATACCTTCTAAGTTCTAACAACAATTTTGAAGCAACAAAGCAACATGAGGCTATAACATTTTTCAACCTGAAACAACAATAACCCATACATTTTGAAACAACAAATATACTAAGGAGTTTATACACTCATTTTTCATACCTATGAGGCTATGACATACAAACTATCCTGATAATAAGAGGAATCGATAGAACCAGGGTGAAGAAATGTTGATGACTTATTTATAAAATTAATTTGTTTTAATTAATTACTTGTCATGTGAGATAAATGTGGATTGGAAGTTGCTAAATTGATGGACAACATGGCTAATAACAAGAAAATGGGTTAACAACATAAAAACAAAGTCAACAATTTAGCTCACACTATATGTTTCACTAGACAATTTTCTAAAACAATCAAACATGGAAAGGATAAAAAACAACAATGATACTCCTTTTAATAAATAATTATTTTTGAAATATATCCAACACAAACACTTATGAGTTAAGTTAAAAGCTCTCACCAACGTTGATCTTTATCTTTGATTTTATCCATAGTTTGCCGGTCTCACTCTCGATCATATCACGAGTTTTATGGATATGCTTCATTGCAAACACGTAAAGTCACTTCACATTCCATCAAGCTCACATAAATTGTCATTAATAAATACTTACAGATTTAGGCTCTGTTTGGATAATTTAAAAGTAATTGAGTGAAGTGAAATAGAATGTTACATAACGAAATGGTACATATATTTCATTCTATTGTTTGGATATTTTACGATGAAGTACAGTTAATTTCCCATTTCATTTGATACAGGAAATTGGGGGAATGAAAAATTAGAGAAAAAGGTGATATTGAATAGAATTGGTTGAATCATACTCCATTCCATTTATTTTTTATAGAAACAAACAATAGAATCTGACCTTATACCATTTTATTTGATCACTTTCCGTCAATCCAAACAAAGCCTCGTGAGAGAAAAAAAAACAGAAAATAAAAACATTTACTCTCCCATTAAGGAATTATACATTAAAACAATAGGTGTAATCGCATATGACAGTTCAAATTTTATAAATACCTTCTCATCATCTCTTGCTCATATTTCCAGCCATATATTAAAGAATATCGCTCATGCATAACAAATGAAAAAAAGTTGCACAAAAAAGCATCATCAAGTTCTAATTACTGAAACTCAAACAACAACTATAATAAACATGAAGAAAACATGAGAAGGAAACAATCGTAAAGTGTAGTCGTAAAAAATATTAACTTAAATATTTATTTACTTTAAAATAAAATAATAACTTTATTTGTAAATTTTCTCAAAAATAATGAATCCGAATAGTTGTAATTACAAGAAGTAATTTTGTAAAATAAAAGTAAACTCTTAAAGTCACGACTTTAGGTCTTTTACTACCCAAAAACAAATCCTAGTTGGTCACAACTCTAGACATTTGTGTAGAACTCTTCCAACAAGACTAACACAATACAAAAATATATTGGATCTTTCAACTCTATGCTATCGTGTTTCCTTGTATTTTCTCCAACTAGGTTGATCTATGATGTTTCTAGTGTGAAAATGGTCTCTTGTGTGATAGTGATAGTGACTTCTATCGGCCATTAGATGAAAATGTAAGGTTGAGATTAAAACAATTCTTTAATAAATCACGTCACTTTTATTCTCCTATTCACTTCACATTTTATATTGTGTTTTATGGGTTAAATTTATAACACTCTTATTTATATTAACAAATTAGATTAAGTAATTTTTAGAAATAAAAGTTCGTCATTATGACTAATTAAGATGAATGTTCAAGTTTTATTTTTCTTTTCAAAACTTTCCTCAGATGCCAAAAATCATATTTGTCAACATTAAATATAAATCAATCAAATCAAAATCATTCATATTTGATTTTCTAAATAAAATATCATATTTATTAATTTTATATTTAATTTCGTTTTATTTTTTATTAAATAAAATAAAAAAAGTTTTGAATTATTTTTTGTATTACCATACTATTATTAGACCAAAAAAGTAATCAATAAAAAGAAAGCGAGAGAGATGAAGAGACTAAAAATGAGTCACATGACTAACTTAAAGCAAGTTTTAGTCTCAACGTTATGTTTTCATCTGATGGCTAATAGAAGCTCATCTCACTCTCACGCAAGAAATATTTTTCCACTAGATATATTCTCTATATATGTGTGTGTAAGGGGCATATGTAGTGAGGGAAAAAAAATTATGTGAAATGAGTAATTTTTAGCTATCAAATCATAATAAGTGGTTCAAATTAAAAGAGTTACATGTCTCTACACTTTATTTGTTCTCGCCTTCCCATGTGTTGAAATTAGAATACCAAAGGTTGTTGTGTGTTTCTTCTATTTTCTTGTTAATACCATCTTAAAATTTAAGTTGGACCTAACTAAACATTTATAAAACTGATTTGTAAGGTGAAGACTGTTCACCACTTATAAATACATTTTGAGACATTTTCTTATCAATGCGATACTCTAAACTCATTGGTCATAACATTTTATTTGATGCTCCATATTTATTAAGTTTTCATTTTATTTCAAAACAAGATACATTTTTTATTAGGGAAAAATTATTGGCATTAAGTGTATACACTTTTAGAGTTCAATGAGGGAGCGATTCACACATATGACTTAATTCAACCAACAATATGAACACAAGTGTTCAAAATAAGGAAATATGTGGATAGATAAATTGGTCCATCAATGGATTTTCCGTCAACGTTTTATTTACAATTTATCAAAATATAAATTTACTTTAAATACTAATATTGATTGATTATATATGTTTGGCTACATAAGAAAGATGCACAATTCAAAACAACATGTTGTTGATCCATACCCGCTAATTTTTACCTATTCAAATAGTTTTATTTCTGATATTATATCTAAACAAAATTATTTGGCCTTTTTGAGATTATACCCAATTATAAATATTGATATTATCTTATTTTAAAATTATAAATCACAGATTAAATTCATAAACGTGTTTAAATCTATAATGACTAAAGTTTTATCTCTAACTATCCAACTAATATGTAAAAATTCAAGTCATATAGAATAACACACAAAGGAAACATCACTAAATTAATAAAGAACTATCACCACAATCAATAAATAGAGATCAAATAACTGACATCGTAACAACAATTTAGATCATTCACTTTGCATATATTTGAGTTTGCATCCAACCGCATACCACAATCCATTGAATATGGTTCAAAAACAACTACACATCATAACTTTAATTTTGACTCATGTTAAATGCCCTCTCCATGTGGTTTCAAAACACACTATATGACACCATTAAATCCATTTCATGTGCGGATACTGCCATTAAATGAGTAATCCACACATACGACATAGTTTAGTCAACAATATCAACATTAGTGTTCAAAATAAGGAATTTTGTTGACAGATACATCGGTCCATCAATGATTTTTTCGCTAGCTTTTTATTTACAATTTATCTAAATATAAATTTGCTTTAAATATTCACACTGATTCCATACATTTGAATACATAAGGAATGTGTACAATTCATAACGTTGTTGATTCGTAGCCACCAATTGTCACCTATTCAAATAGTTTCCTTTCCAATATTACCTATTCAAACATAATTATTTGAGGTCCAAAATTGCACGAGCAATTGTACCTTTATGTCCATTTTGATATTATATTCAACTATAAATATTGATATTATTATATTTTAAGATTACAGCTTATGGATTAATACCAAACAAAATATTTAATTTTAAAATGATTCAAATTTAATAGAATATGATTAAATAAGTTTTTAGTCCATGTAAAGTAGATATTAAAATTGAAAAATATGACATTTGTAAGGACTAAAAAGTGAGATTTTTTTTTTATAAGAACTAAAAGTGAAATAGAATAATTTTATAGCGACTAAAAACTTATCAAACCCTATAAAATAACACAAAAGTAACATCACTAAACAAATATAGAGCTATTAGAAACTCAAATTCACTATATACAATAATCACTACAAAAAGTTAATATCATTCACTCTATATATGTTTGAGTGTGCATCCAATTGCGTACCACATTCTATCATTTATGGTTCCAAAAATAGCTACAAATCAAAATTTCAATTTCGACGCTAATTAAATCCTCTACACAATAGTTCCAACCACACTAGATTACACCATTAAATCCATCTACAAGCCTCTCATCCTATTACACCATTAAACCCAATTCCAAACTACACTATTACACCATTAAACCCAATTCCAAAAACCTCTAGATCTTTCAGCCTCGAATTTCCGTATTCAGAGAGTGCCATTCTCATATATATATTTTTTTTGAAGAGTTCTCATATTGTAAGTTACACCTTTTTGTGTGTGTGAATGTTATTAGATACTCCTATCTCCTTCTGACATAATAATAATATAATATATTTGATCTAACGCCACACCATTATTTCTCACATCTGTCAAATTATTTATCTCTTTTCTCACCTTCACTCTCTTTTGAACAAAAAGGGGGAGAGAGTGTGTCCAGTAATGACACGGCGGGAAACGGAATTTATTTCCACCAAATAATTCCTCCCAGAAAAATTACGAAAACAATAAAACATCAATACACACCGCATTTTCTCTCATTCTTCTATATTTTCATTCTCTTTCTCTCTGAAGAAAAAAACAACAAAACCCTAACATATCTCAATTTTCACTTTCTTCTTCAATGGCATTCCCTCCACAAATCGAAGAAAACGGTGGAGGAGGAGGTGCAGTAGAAGAAGACACCACAATTGATATTCACACCACCCTCGGTGCTCCCATTCGTTACCTTCCTCTCGATCATCTCTACTCCTCCACGTCACCTTGTAGTGGTTCTTCCAACGTCATGTCCAAAAAAGTTAAAGCTCGCAAACTCAACAACAACAACAGCAGCATCGACGACAATAATAATAATAATCATAACGGTGAAGAAATTGATTCGCCGATTGATAATAAGAAAACGACGTCGTCGTCTATGGTGGTTTATCCTAAACCTAAACCACCTATTCTGTTTGTTTACTCTCGTCGGAGAAAGAGAAGTTTTTTTAAAACGGCGTCGTTTTGTAATGAGTTGCAAAATTGTGAGAGGACGGTGTTGAAGAGGAGGAAAATTGGGAGTACTGAGTTGGAGAGATTAGGGGTTGATTGGAATGCGTTGGGGAAATTTGATGGACCTAGATTGAGGGAATGTCGTAATCAAATTGGGAATTCCGGTTTTGATGGAAGTAACAACAGTAATAAGTGTGGTTCTGTTGTTAAGATTCACAAGTTGTTTCCTGATTCTCGTGCTTTGAAGAGATGGGTCATGTAATTTTCTGCTTTTGCTTTCTCTTGAATTTTTTGTCTTTATTGCTTTTGTGTTTTACAAGTTTTGTTTGTTTGAATTCTAGTAACTGAGTTTGTGTAATGTTCAATGTTGCTTAAGTAGATGTTTGGTTTCATGGTAGGAGCGACAAAATTGTGACGAGTCACCATGATTTTCCAAAAGCTGCAGAGTGTAGCTTATGCAAAATTATGGTGGCTCACCTAATTTGCCAATGCCACCGTGAAACCAAACATACATGGTTAGGTCTTTTAGTTGGTTTTGGGTTTATGATTTTGTGAATGTTGAATCTTACATGTGGTTTTTGAAGAGGAATTGTTGGTTGTTATTTTTTTGGAATGTAGTGTTTTTGTTTAGGTGGTAGAAATGAAAGATCCATGGGGATGGATGGATGAATTTTGTTTGAATGTGTAGTAGGGAAATGAGAGTGTTTAGTTTTTTGAATAAGGCTGAGTGATTTTGTTTATGTGTGTCTATGGTTTGGTTTCTGAATTGTAGGGAGATGGAAATCTTACATTAATGTTCTTTGCACTTATTGCAGGTTGAATTTTGATGAAGCTGATCCCGAGGCTTTTATTGGATTGAAATGCAAGGTAATCTTCTGTAACCTTTGGGTTATTAATTGTTGGGTGGAAATTTACGATGTATCCATTTTTAAGTTGTACAAGATATTCCCGCTGTTAGATTGATATAAAAATTTACACCGACCTAACGGGTACTACTGCCATTAGGTTGATATCAAATGAAAAATGTACCCTAATCTAACATTTGTGATATATGGTACACACACGCGTCATTTCAAAAAATGGATGTAATGTAGACGATCCCTTAATAATTGAATATTCATTCCGCTGTGTTCGTTTATATTACTACAGTTAATCAATTTCGACTTGTTTTTCTTTTGTAGGTTTACTGGCCCATGGATTTAAGATCATACACCGGCTGTGTCAAAGGTTACGATAGGGAAACTAAGCTACACAATGTACGCCCTTATCTAAATTATTGCTCAAATGATTTGAATAGCTTCAAACAAAAAGTTTTGTGCATTTACGGCTATGCGTATTTGACAATGTTGCACATGTTATTTGAGATTTCATCCTTTCTTTAATGAATATTTGCAGATCGAGTATGATGATGGAGACGAGGAAAACTTAACTCTTTCAAATGAAAATGTAAAATATCATGTTTCTCGTAACGACATGGAACATTTAAAATTGAGTTATGCCAAAGTTCGTGACAACAGCGTCTCTGATTATGATGTTGAAGAGATGCTTGCACTAGCTGCAAGTATGAACGATTGTCAAGATTATGAGCCCGGGGATATCATATGGGCCAAGCTTACAGGTTTATGCTCAATCTTGTTCAGTCCTTCCGTTCGCAGATTATTCTATGCGGATATCTTTTATTGCATTGATTTGTCCCAATTTTAAGAATTATTTACAAACTCTCTATAAGGAACTTTTTCTTTTATTATTATTATTATTTTATTTTTTGGTGTGATTCCATATGTATACTTTTGAAATTTATATGGCATATTAGTAACTTATGTATGGTTCATACCGAAGGAGCTAGGTGTGCAGTCTATACTATGCTAATTACCTTGTTTGCTAATTACTTGCATTTTCAGTAACAATTAGATCCTGATTATTTTGTAACTGCTAAAGTAGATGTACCTTTTTATTGTTTTGTTTATGTTTATTTTGTAGGTTATGCAATGTGGCCAGCTGTTGTTCTGGATGAATCACTTGCTAGTAACTGTAAGGGTTTAAAAACATTACTAGGGGGAAGATCAGTTCCTGTCCAATTTTTTGGCACCCATGACTTTGCAAGGTTTAATATTCTGTAAAAACTAAGAAAAGTTTAGTTTTCAATGTTGACTAAGAAACTGTTTCGTTTAAGATGAACTATATTCTTTCTTCCAGAGTTAGAGTGCAACAGGTGAAATCATTTCTCAGTGGACTTCTATCAGATCTACACTCGAAGTGCAAGAAACAGAGTTTTTTTGAAGGTTTAGACGAGGCAAAAAGGTAATATTCATATTGCTTTTTCTTTTCTCTTTAATGGTTCTCACACTTGTTAACTAGAACATCAAAAGATGGAAACCTTAAACATTACCATTGCGATTTTGTTGGACTAGGTTAGTACTAATTTGCACGTTCTGCTGTTTCAGGTTCAGGTTTATCATAGGCCCCTTATTGTGTTAGAGTGGCCTTTATACAAAAACTGCAATATGAATAAACTATATTAAATTGAGAAAGAAAGTCTGGATAAACTGCTTTTTCTTTCTATTCAGCTAGCTTTTCTTTCATCCTGTTTAGTATGTAAATAGATTGGTCAAAGTTTTTAGTTTATACTCTATAATTACTAGTATTCTTAGATTAATTTCTAGTGCACTATGTTTTATGTGCATGCTTTAGTTGCTAAAGGTAGTTCTTAAGGCATTATGTGCCCCGCAATGTCACCTGCATCATCCGTGTATATGTCCTGGCATGCTTAATCGAACAGTATTAGTCTTCATTCTCTGTAATGTACATTTTAGTTCATTGCTTTGATAAGAATTGAAGAATTTTCAGAAGGTTGCTCTAAATTTGTTGGTTTTACTACTGTTTCGCTTAAATAGGTATTTAAGTGCACAGAAGCTTCCTTTGGAGATGCTAGAATTGCAGAAAAGATGTACAGCTGAGGACTCTAAAAATGTAAGTGGAGAGGATGGAGGATGTACAGATTCGGGTGAAGACCATTCAAATGACAAAGGGACTTTGGCAGCACTTCAAAGCATCGATACTTGTCCTTATGAAGTAGGAGATTTGCAAATTCTAAGCCTTGGTAAGTTTTCAATATTACTAGCACTTCATGTTTTTTACGAATTGCTTCAATTCAACTTTTTGTTTTCCGACCAGATCTCTTTTTTTGGTTGATGCATGCTGCATATAGCTATTTTCTGATTTCCCTTGGTGATTCCAAGAGAACCATCAAAACATAACCTTTCAATATTTTTTAATTTACTTTAAACCTATCTATTCTACCACTCAAGGGTAAATTGAGTGTTTGGAAAAGAGTTCCTGAGAATAACTTGATTAGACAAGTTCTACAGTACAATATAGAGTATACTGCGTATTCATTTTCAACAAAAGTCGATCCCTCAGGGCATGTTTTTGGGGTCACAGTGTTATTTCTTGGTTATTGGCAATTTGGCGACAGCCAAATGGATATCTAGCCACAATGATGCTTACTATTTTTTCTTTTTCAGGAAAGAAAGTTGGAGATTCTGCATCTTTTGGGGATGGAAGATCCATCTGGCCTGAAGGGTACACTGCAGTGAGGAAGTTCACTTCAGTTACTGGTGAAGTTTTTTTTTTGTTGTGTTTTTGGTTTTACGATGTTGCATGTCATTCTTTTGTTTGAATGTTATAAAAAATATTAAACATGTCATTCTTTTGTTTGAATGTTTCAAAAAAATATTAAACATGTCATATCCTTCTCATTTGAATATTTTAATTCCAGTTATTCTGATTCTTTAATTTTTCCTATTTTTTGTGCTTTTTGGTCGTTTAGACTCTACAGTATCTGTCCCTTATAAGATGGAGGTTTTGAGAGATCCAGAATGCAGATTCAGACCACTATTAAGAGTGACAGTTGATGGTGGTGAGCAGGTTGGTTTACTATAAGATATGACTTTGCTCTAGTAGACACGTGTTTCTCTGAAAATTGTATATTAAATTATCTGATGCTTATAATTCTGCATCTATTTTTTGGTAACATCCTCAAGGGATATGTTGCATTTCACCTTCTCCGCCATATGTAACATAAGTAAAGCTGTAACTTTAATAGCCTTAGAGTCAAGACTATCCTCTGAGAAAACAGTTCTCAGCAATACACAAAAGAGAACAGAAATCACACCAGAAGCTGTTACAAATCTTCCAGATAACTAAGCAGCGTACAATCAAAACTTGCTCCACGACTTTCCTACCATTTAATTGTCCTATTACTAATTCTACCCTGTTTATTTTCTTATTTCTCCGAGAATGCACAAGACACATTTTAGGCTTGCTCTCTGCAGGTTCCACGACCTGGCCCCCATCTTTTGGCTTCAGGCTCGAACAGTCAGCTTTTTATTTTTTCCTGTCCTTTTTAGAATGTTTTTTCCCCAGTTGTGTCTCTGAAGAAAAATTAAACCTATGTACAATATGGCTCTTTGATAACAGGAATTCTGGGTTTGTTGATTAATTGTTAAATTGCTTAACTAACTTTAAATTTTGACTTGGTTTTTCCTTTATGTTGCAAAAGATAATAGAGAATACCTCTAATGCCCATGACTTGTATTGATCTTGTTGTAAATGTTCTGCTGCAGTTCGATGGTCATACACCGTCTACTTGCTGGAATCAAGTATATGAAAGGATAAGGAAATTGGAAAAGGTTGTTTCTGAAGGTTCTGTTGCTGATGGTGTCGTAGAAAGTGGCTATGAATCTGGGTCTGATATGTTTGGTTTCTCCAATCCTAAAGTGGCTAAACTTATACAGGTGTGCTGTTTAATTATATGTTAATTTGTTAGTTCTGAATTGGAATTGACCAGGAAATATCTTATTTTATCCCATAGAAGACATGGTGAAATAAAGATAATTTGGATTTTGATATAGCTCCACGGTGTCAACTGTCTATCAGTCCATATAGTTAAATCCAACTAGGGAGATAAGACTTGGTATTTGTTGTATGAAGAAATTTTCACTTTTGTAGTTGATGTCAACAGTACTCTTTTTTTTAGCTTGTTATTTGCTGCACAAAGATAACTTTTTTTTCTTCCCGTACTCTATAAAAAAGTTAAGCTTCATATTTTCTCTCTCTCTCTCTCCCCCATTATGCAATATGCTATCTTCAGGTTACTGATCTAACCCAATTTTTTTACTATAATACACACACTTTCTACTAGTGTACCTGATCCTGTAAGTGTTATTTCCAGGGATTATCTAAATCCAAAGTCTCTTCGAAGAACTCGGTTTGCAAGTTAGGTTCTGGTTATAGACAGGTTCATATTAATTGGTTTGATCTCGATAAGTGCAATGTGTGCCATATGGATGAGGTACAGAGCCCCCTCTTTAATCCTTTAAGTTCTTGCTTGTTTTTACATACTTGCATGTCCTTTTAATTTTGTTTTGCTTTTCTGATTTTTCCATTATTCTGCTGGTCAAATTTTTTCAAGGAAAATAGAAGTATTATTTTTCTTGCTTGTTTGCCAATAATTTTATTCTATGTCCTGCTTGCTAATTGCGAGTTATTTATGTTGTAAGGAGTACGAGAACAATCTGTTTCTGCAGTGCGACAAATGCAGAATGATGGTATGACCCCCATAAATCTTTGTACATCCTTTTTTCCCTATAACTGATTGTGTAACATCAGTAAAGGGTTTAACATCTGTCGGGTACTGCTTAATGACCTAATAAATCTACTACTTAATCCATTTATTGATGTTGAGCTGTGGGTTGTAATGTTCACTCAGGTCCATGCTAGATGCTATGGAGAACTGGAACCTGTTAATGGAAAGCTATGGTTATGCAACTTATGTCGGTCGGGTGCTCCTCCCCCACCTTGTTGCTTATGTCCACTCATAGGTATTCTGGGGCTCTCTGATATTCATGCTTTGTTAAATGTTTTATTACTTGTCATTGGTTATTATAATCGAGTTTCTTCTAGGTGGTGCAATGAAGCCGACAACGGATGGCCGGTGGGCTCATTTGGCTTGTGCCATGTGGATACCTGGTTTGTTTTGTGTGACTTTATGTACTCTTTTTAGACTCTTTAGTTTGCTCATGTTTGCTAAGTGTTAATTTTTTCTCTCCAGAAACTTGCTTAGCTGATGTCAAGAGAATGGAGCCTATTGATGGTTTGAGTAGAATTAGTAGGGTAGGCCTTTATAACTAACAATGCCTTTCAGTAGTCCTTTTTTTTCTTTGTGTTTCAAATTTTTTATAACATTTTCATTATTTTTCTTTTACCCAATTGCTCTGAGTATCACTGATCATGTTGAGTTCTATATCAGTACATAGATCAACTGTTTTTCTAACTGCTTTCCCTTTAATCATGTTGCGTCTTAACAGGATCGTTGGAGGTTGTTATGCAGCATATGTGGTGTATCCTATGGTGCCTGCATCCAAGTAAGTCTTTTGAGTTTTAGTTATAGATTATTTCCTTGGTCGACAGGCAAAATCTACCCGAAACACCAAATCCGAACGAACTAAACCACCACAAAACCACCTTATGCCTGAAGAAACAATAAAATTACACATGAATTTCACTGTCATTTAAAAAAAAAAAATTATATTTATGAATTTATGTGTGGGTGCTTCAGGCTACCTCTAATTGTAACCATCTAACTATTTTGTATGGTCAATATTAGCTTCTTTTGTCTCTCACTTGGTACACCTTGTACGCAAGCACACATGTATGTATTACACAATGCATGGGGCTTGGCCAGTATTTGTTATACTAAGCAATTTCTTATTGTTTACTAAATTATGATGATTTTTTTTTTCTTTGGAAATGTCAATTCTGCATATAGTGTTCAAACAGTTCTTGTCGAGTAGCGTATCATCCACTGTGTGCACGTGCAGCCGGTCTCTGCGTTGAGGTATTTTTTTTTCTTTATTCAATTCATTTTTGTAAGTTATATATGATTTTGACCTTGACAGTTTGGTGTTGGCTTTGATACAATAATTAGCTAAAAAGTTGATTTTATTGTGCATTTATTTATTTATATAATTTTATGATATACAGCTGGAGAATGAGGACAGGCTCTATCTACTTTCTGTAGATGATGATGAGGATCAGTGCATTCGCTTACTTTCTTTCTGCAAGAAACATCGGCAGCCATCTCATGAACATTCCGTAGCCGATGAACGTGCTGGAGTTATGGGTCAATGTTCAGACTATGAACCACCACCCAATCCATCTGGTTGTGCTCGAAGTGGTATGATATTTGATAGTTGTTTTACTTATTGAATTTGTCATTTTATATCTTTTACTTTCTTCCTCCTTTATAATAATTTGTTCAATACAAGTAGTTTAAAGATGAATTTGCTTAACAAGGCTTGTCTTTATTTTTTTGGGCAGAGCCATATGATTACTTTGGTAGGAGAGGCCGAAAAGAACCTGAAGCACTTGCAGCTGCATCATCAAAACGTTTGTTTGTGGAGAATCAACCTTACTTAGTTGGTGGGTACTGCCAACATGGATTGTCGAACAACCTAGAGCCTTCTGGCAGAGGAGTCTGCTCTAAATTCTTTTGTAGCGAACAAAGACTGAGAACCTCTATGGTTAATGCTGCAGACAGCATACTTTCCATTGCCGAGAAATATAAGTACATGAGGGAAACCTTTCGGAAACAGTTAGCATTTGGTAGGAAAATTTTTCTTTAATATTTTTGAAAGTGATGGGGAAAAGGGAATATTGTAACTTTTAGTTGAATGTTGGCTGTTACTGGCATGGAGGGTTATAATTTAAGATTTTGCAGTGGAGTGATCGGTCTGAAAGTAAATATTTGTTTTTGTTTTTTAAATTTTAGGGAAATCAAGAATTCATGGATTTGGCATCTTTGCAAAGCATCCATATAAAGGTGGAGACATGGTAAAGACAAATATATTGCATTTGAATGAGCCTCCTTTTATCAGAACATTTCACCTGTAAAGGATGGACTAATAATTTATTTTGTTTATTCAGGTGATTGAATACACCGGTGAACTTGTTAGACCTTCTATAGCTGACCGGAGAGAGCGCTTTATATACAATTCTTTGGTGGTAAGTGTTTTTGAATTATCAAATGTTAGGAACCTATGAAAAGAATTTGAAAATCGATAAAAAGAAACAAAAAAAGGAACACGGTTTTTTTGTTTTTATTGAAAGAACGAGAATAGCAGAGAGGCCTCTACTCCAAGAGTTTCCTCTTCTAACAAAGGATTTCTGCTTTCACAAACTGCTATCAAGTATACATAATTCCCTCTTCTTTTCTTATTTCTGTTATTTATACATGATATCCCCTCTAACTAACCAACTACCCTAATATCAAATGTGCTAGTATGAAGTTTTACATTATTGAGCGACAGCTAATTTGTTGGGAAAATGACGTGTCAAAATGTTGAACTGTTGTGGAACCTTTGATTGTCAGCAAGAAACAAGGATGTTACAACTATTGTACCTTCTTGTGCAGGATTTAGTGACTTGTTTCTCTTTACCTTATGCAGGGTGCTGGAACATATATGTTTCGGATTGATGATGAACGAGTCATTGATGCTACTAGAGCAGGAAGCATTGCTCATTTAATTAATCATTCCTGTGCAGTGCGTTCTTTCCCCTTTTTTTCTTAACATTATCCTATTAATTCATTTCCTACTTGTTAAACATTGCCATTTCAATCTGCATTCTTCGTTTGAACTTTGATGTATGAGATTCACTTGATTTTGTTTTAAAATTCACATTGTTTAGCCAATTATTTGAGTACTGCAGTCTGGAAGGTTTCTAATTTTAATTTTGGGGATTTGCATTCTTGAGAAAGCTTTAGCCTTGTCATGACATATTAACAGATATGTAGCATCTAGACATTGTTAAACGACCTTTGATGTATTGTATTTTTTGTGGAACAATTTGATTAGGACCCGCAAAGCTATGACCATACATAGGTGCCCCATTAAATATACGTTCTACATTGACTTCAGTTTGGAAATACTACAATTTGATTTATTTATTTGCTGAAGAAGCTATACAACCTCTTTTCATTGCTGAAGAAAATAATCAATTGCTTATCTATATTATTTTTGTTTTTATCCAGCCAAATTGCTATTCAAGAGTCATTAGTGTTAACGGCGATGAGCATATTATAATATTTGCAAAGAGGGACATTAAACAATGGGAGGAGCTTACATATGATTATAGGTATCTTTCTTCTTCAAATAAGTAAAGATACATTCACAAAAAGAACCATCAAAAACTTGCTTTTGTGTTGGTTTTTATTGTGTGTAACATTACAATTTCCAAAGATATTGTAATTCTTCATAATATTGTGCTGACTTTCTTTAATTCTTGTAATAGATTTTTCTCAATAGATGAACGGCTTGCCTGTTACTGTGGCTTCCCAAAATGTCGAGGTGTAGTAAATGATACCGAGGCAGAAGAGCGAGCTACTACCCTATATGCACCACGAAGTGAATTAGTAGATTGGAAGGGAGAATGAGGTAAGCAACAATTATCTTCCTTGCTGTCTGACATCTTTGGTGAATACTGAAATTGAAAGCATCACTTTAATTGATTTGGACTATTGGGGGTTTGGCAGTCTGCAATTTAAGCTATGATGCAAAGAGACCATTTTTTACTATTATAAAATTTGGAGATGACCTCTGTTTTGGGGATCTGGGAGGAATTTCTTTAGGTTTTGAGGTGCACTTTTTGTGCTTAGTCAAACTTTGAGGAAGACCTGATCTGAACATACTACTGACTCCCAAAATGGATGGTTTTTAACATGGATTTGAGTAATTGTTGGCAATGCCAGCAGAATCAAAATTCGACTTCGGTTCTAAATTGGTTGAGTTAAGATCCCTTATCGATTTGAGATATGGTCAAAGTAGTTTTTATAAGGCTTCAATAATTTTCAGCTCGTGTTGGCTTTTGGGGTTGAATTAGGTTTGTTTATTTGGTCAATGGTTGAGTTTGGTTTAAAGTCCACATTCTAAGATAGTGTTGGAGCCTATTCTAGAGATAGTTGAGATCCTTCATCGACTAGAGATATCGTAGTAGTCCTTATACTGCTTGGACAGTCCTCACCTCTTGTGCTAGCTTTTGGGGTTGTTAGACTTAGACCAAAAGCCCAAATTCAAAGAGGTTGCTAGATACAGTTGGTTTTTATGTAAACTCGCTGAACCATATTAGCTCTTATTTTGAGTAACTTAGTTCCACGTACCTGTGTACTTTACTTGCAAGACTTTGTTTTCCATTATTCTTAATTTTGTTTGTATGTGTATATATGTATCATAAATTTTTCTGGTTTCATTGTTTTTTTAGATTTCATGTGGGTTTTAGTGTGAGCTGTCTTGAGCGAATATACATTTATTTTGTTTCATATGTTTGATCCTTATTTTATGTGTACTTCTGCTCTGTCATTTCATGAAAATTTATTTATACAATATAAAATGAATGCTAGTTTCTTGTAGAAATATTCAGTCACAAGCCGACAGAATATTTGTTAGAAGAAAGTAGTAAGAAGATTATCTGTCAACCTTCTATGCCAATGGACCCCTGGAACCTTAAGTTATCTCGTCTCTCATGTCCTTGGTCTTGACTTTAGCAAGTCGTGTCTTTTTTCCTGTGGCTATATTTCTGGGGTTACTTTTCTTGAGTCAACACCACAGATGTCTGTGAACGTGGTGATTAAATTGGTTCTGCACCACAAAACACGTCTTTGATTTGCTGTCATTTGTTGAGATTGAAGCAACACCTATTGTTTGTTCAAAACCCATCATTTCAATTTCAAATTCAGTAGTTATCTACTCTTGCTAGTCGTTATTCCGTCATACCTCTCCCCATTTCATTGTTTTTATTTTGTTTTGCAGATTTTCAATCCTAATATTATGCATTCAAGATCCTTCTGAAGATGGACTGTTTGTCCAACAACTTCTGTCATGGATTCTGCCATTTCTCCGAAAGTACAGTGTTGTACACAAGTCGTCTGATTTTCCCCATTAATTCATAACCCCCTGATTTTCCCCATTAATTCATAACCCCCAACTGAGTGGTTTATGTTGGCTCAAGGTGGTTTCCTTGGTATTCAGGTTATGGTAATTGGAAAGACGCAGCATTTTTTTTACAAATAGTTTACATTTGAAATTCATTGTAAAAAAAAATATTAATCCGCATTTCATTTTTCACAATTAAGGCTTCTGTTTATCCTCAACCAACTTAATGATATATATTGTAACTTGCCATTGGATAGGTACAGTTGAAGTTACATCAAACCTTCATTAAATTGTGTATAAATTGAGAATTTGAATTTATGTAATTGCTAATTGTGTCAATTTGCCTCTGAAATGATACATGTATATATACAACTAGCAAGCATGAATAGTCATTAATCAATACTATGTATCCAATAAAGGTGAATACATCTTAGGTTCAGTGTTGTTGAATATTGGCCATGGCGGATAGGGATTTCAACTGACTGCATACAAAGGCAGTGGCGTGGTGGAGGAAAAGACATTTTTTTAAAGAGAAAAAACATATCTGCCCCGAACCCAGGCACAGAATGGGTTAAAACACTAAACCATAAAAAACGTCTACTTTATGCAAAACTTTTCTATCCTCTCTCTCTTCTCTCTACGTCTATGTTCTCTCCTCTTGTTCTCTCTACGTCTATGTTCTCTCCTCTTCTGCATGCAGTGCGACCACCTCTTTGCTGCCTTCAACCAGCTCTCGTGTCTTTCTCTGTTTTATTTGTTTCTCTCTTCATTTTCTGCACTACTTCTTTCTATACTTCATTCTTTCTTCATATTCTCTTGTATTTTTTGTTTCTTTTTTATATTACCATTTTCTGCTCGATTTATGCACATTATGTTTTCATCTATTTTCAATACTTCATTTTTTTAAATTTCCTTTTTCTGGTTTATTTCATGCTCAATTTATGTTTGTAAAGATTCAATTTTTTAAATTTGTTTTTCTGTTTGTGCTCTGTGAAGAAAGTAAAAGACAAAATAAAATAATACTTTCATGTTTTATTACTACAGGCCTAAGTTGTTTATATAGGAAAATAAATTACAATAGTAATACTGAGTAATAATGACAGAATCATAAAATAAAAATAAACATAATATAAAATAAAAGAGAATCAAATCTGATTTCTCTTGATTCTTCAACACCCCCCTCAAGTTGGTGCATAGATATCTGTCATGCCCAACTTAGCTATAAGTCGCTCAAAATTGGATCTTGCCAAACTTTTTGTCAAGATATCAGCAGTTTGCTGATTGGAAGTCACAAATGGCAGGCATATAATTCCAGCATCAATTTTTTCTTTTATGAAATGGCGCTCAATCTCAATGTGCTTGGTTCTATCATGTTGTACAGGGTTGTGAGGTATACTTATTGCTGCTTTGCTATCACAGAACAATTTTAAGGGTGAGCCAACTTTCATTTTCAGTTCGTCCAAGAGTTTACGAATCCATAAAAGTTCACAGATTCCTTGAGCCGTTGCTCTGAATTCAGCTTCTGCACTGCTTCGAGCAACAACCCCTTGTTTCTTACTTCTCCAAGTAACAAAATTTCCCCAAACTTAGGCACAATATCCAGTGGTGGATTTTCTAGCAGTAATTGATCCTGCCCAATCAGTATCTGTAAATATAGAGACTTCTCTGTCATTAGTTTTCTTGAAGCACAAACCATTTCCAGGATTGGATTTCAAGTACCTTAAGATCCGATAAACTGCCTCCAAGTGTTCTTCATAGGGAGAATGCATGAATTGGCTTACAACACTCATAGAGAAAGCAATGTCAGGTCTAGTGTGGGCTAGATAAATAAGTTTGTCGACTAACCTCTGGTATCTTCCAATCTCAACAGGAACACTGCCTTTCTCCCAAAGTTTAGCATTTAATTCCATAGGAGTATCTGCTGGTCTACACCCACTCATCCCAGTTTCTTCCAAGAGATCTAGGATGTATTTTATTTGAGAAACAACAATTCCCTTCTTTGAGCGAGCAACTTCCATACCAAGAACATATTTAAGCGCGCCTAAATCTTTGATCTCAAATTCTTTTGTCAAAATGTTCTTCAATCTTTCCATCTCAACAATGTCATCTCCTGTGAGAATAATATCATCTACATATACAATTAGAATTGCAATTTTACCAACATTAGAGAACTTCATGAACAGAGTATGGTCTGATTGTCCCTGCATATATCCTTGCCTTTTGACCGACTGAGTGAATTTTTCAAACCAAGCCTTTGGGGATTGCTTGAGACCATAAAGGGATTTTTGTAGTTTGCACACATTTGAACTAAATTTATCTTCAAAGTCAGGTGGACTATCCATGTATACTTCCTCCTCCAAATCACCATTCAGAAAAGCATTCTTTACATCAAGTTGGTTAAGAGACCAATCTAAATTCACTGCCAAGGACAAGAGAACTCTAATAGTGTTTAATTTGGCAACAGGAGCAAAAGTCTCTGAGTAATCAATGCCATATGTATGAGTAAACCCTTTAGCAACCAAGCGTGCCTTGTATCTTTCAACTATGTTATCAGAATTATATTTTACAGTAAATACCCATTTACAACCAACCAATAGTATTCTTTCCTGTAGGTAACGTCATGACTCTCCAAGTTTGATTCTTCTCAAGAGCTCTCATCTCCTCAAGAACAACTTCCTTCCTCTTTGGAATTTTTAGAGCCTCCTGTATATTTTTTGGAATTTCTACAGCAGACAACTTAGAGGTAAATGCAGCAAATGAAGAAGACAATTTTGAGTATGACACATAATTAGATAAAGGATATTTAGTGCATGATCTAACAGGTTTTCTAATTGCAATAGGAAGGTCTATATCAGGATACTCGACATGAATCTTAAGAACAGAAGAAGACTTACCTGTATCAAGATGATGTGTTGGATTATCTATTGGTTCGGAATCTTGGAAAGGTCGGAGAATGGGTCCTTCATTTCTCTGTTTATGGTTTCTTCTTTCAAAGACATTTCCCTTCCAAGTAGGGTCAATTGTAGTAAACCTGCTTTGTGTCTCTTTATTTGAGTCATTATGTTGTGGCATTTCAGGTGGTCCTTCATTATTGTGATTTTGATCATTGTGATTTTGATTTGAAATTGTCCCCCCCGAATCTGTCGAAACCTCATTCATAAGTGGATTGAGTTTCAATATGGATTCTTGGGCATTTTCTTTTGGTGCATCTATATAAGTAAAAGATGAATGTCAGTAATGATATTTTCAAAAGTAAAAGATGAATCTTCCTTAAAATTTCCCCCCTGAAGATGAATGTCAGTAAAAAATTGTTGATTTTCAACAAAAGTAACATCCATGGTTACAAAAATTCTTTTTGATTTTGGTTCAAAACATCGATACCCCTTTTGAGTTGGAGAGTAACCGGTAAACACACATTTTATTGCTCGTGGCTCGAGTTTGTCAAGGTGTTTATGTTCATGAACAAAAGCAGTGCAACCCAAAACTTTTAATGGCAAATCAGCAGAGACACTAGTCAAAGGACAATAATTTCGAAAAACATCAAGAGGAGTATGAAAATCTAAAACTTTAGATGGCATTCGATTAATTAAATATGATGCAGTTAAAACAGCTTCACCCTACAAATATTTTGGAACCTTATTTGCAAATAGTAAAGCTCTAGCAACCTCAAGAAGATGCCTATTCTTTCTCTCTACTATTCCATTTTGTTGGGGTGTATTAACACAAGAACTTAGATGAACAACCCCATTTACAAGAAAAAAATCGGACAAAAGTATATTAAAATATTCTTTACCATTGTCACTTCTGAAGACTTGAATATTTGTTTGGTATTAAGTGTACACCATTCTAAATTTTTTTTTGACAACCTGTCTAACTTCAGATTTTTCTTCAATAGATAAACCCAACAAATTCTAGTATGATCATCAATAAAAGTTATAAACCATTTTTTATTAGAAAAGGTGTTTATTCTATTAGGACCCCAAACATCACTATGATTAACTGCAAACGGTTTTGATTGTTTATATGGTTGTGTAGAAAAAGAAGAACGATGATGTTTAGCAAATTCACAAGTTTCACAATGAAATAAAGACGGATCCTTCTTAGAAAATAATTTAGGAAACAAATGTTTCAAATACAGAAAACTAGGATGTCCTAACAATAAATGCCATAACATAATATCATCATTATTAGAAGAGACAAAAATAGATTCAAAGCATGTATTTATTTTTTGTTGGTCTTTGAAGTCGAGTCCATTGTCAAGATAGTAGAGTCCTCCACTCTCTTTAGCATTGCCAATCACATTCCCCGTGCTCAAATCGTTAAAAGTGCAATGAGAATGAAAGAAGTTAGCTTGACAATTTATATCCTTTGTTAATTTAGGAATGGATAACAGATTACATGATAAATTAGGAACATGTAAGACATCTTTTAAGGTTAACACAGGTGACAGAATAACATAACCTTTCCCTGCAATGGCTGAAAGAGAGCCAATTGCAATTTTAATTTTGTGGTTACCTGCACAAGGACTATAGGAAGAAAACAGACTCGACTCTCCAGTCATATGATCAGTAACACCAGAATCGATAATCCAAGTATGGCTGGGAGTGACACTAAGTAGAGCAGTATTTGGAAAATTACCTCTATGAGCTATAGAGCAAGAAGGAGTTTGAGACTCAAGGAGTTTGTACAATTGATCTAATTGTTCCTTGGTGAAAGGAGATGGGCTTGAAGGAGACTGCTTCTCTTGATTAGAGGTACCATCTTGGAGGGCATGACCTTCGTTTCCTTCTTTTTTCTTCCAATTTAGAGGTTTTCCATGGAGCTTCCAACATGTATCACGTGTGCAAACGTTCACGTGTGCGCCCTGGACGTTTGCAATGTTCGCACCATGGTTTCTTGCCATCTCCCTTCCCGTCTTCATTTTTAGTGACTAGGGCAGAGCTTTCAACCTCACCAACAGAAGGTGTCTTACCCATCATAACACCTTGTCTCGCCTCTTCTCTTCTAACTTCTGAGAACGCTTCCTGAAGTGATGGCAATGGAATCTTTCCCAATATTCTGCCTCAGACTTCATCAAGCCGCTTATTAAGCCCAACCAAGAACATGAATACTTGATCGTTCTCCTGTCTCTTAAGAAACAAAACACTGTCCTCACAACACTTCCAATGACCATCATAGCAGAGATCCAATTCTTGCCATAGTGTCATCAACTCATTATAATAGGTAGTGACATCTCTATCTCCTTGTTTGGCATGTCACAATCGTGATTTGAGATCGAAAATTTGTGAAGAATTCCGAATGTCAGAATATGTTTCTTTGACTGCCTCCCAAACTTCCTTTGCAGTAGGCAAAAACATAAAAGGTTTTCTAATCATTGATTCCATATTACTAAACAGCCAAGCAATAATAACAGAGTTCTCAGATTTCCAAAACCTGTAATTCGGATCAGTTGTGGTAGGCATTTGCACCTCTCCTGTTAGGAAACCATATTTTCCCTTACCGTCTAGTATCAATCTTGTGGGTTTGGGACCATTCGACATAATTTTTTCCATTGAGTTTTTGGATTTCAACCTTGAGGACATTATAAGTTCCCTCATGGCCAAAAAAGTTGGAAAAACCATTGTTAGATAAACCATTCCAGCCGCCATTGCCGCCTGGGCCGCCGCCACTGCCGCCTTGGCCGCCGCCACTGCCGCCTGGGCCGCCGCTACTGCCGGTTGAGCCGCTGCCTAAACCAATACTGTCGGCGTTGCCGACTACTTCTGATTTTTTACCCAAACCATCGTCGTTGCTGCCGCCGCTACCCGCAAGGGCTGCCTTTCATGGGGTATTGTGTGCCATAGCTCAGTTGGCTAGAGCCCCAAACCCTGATGGGTTGTGGAAAGCTTTACAGAACCCTAACCAGAGCTCTTGATACCATGAGGAAAGTAAAAGACAAAATAATATAATACTTTCATGTTTTATTACTACAGTCCTAAGTTGTTTATATAGGAAAAAAAATTACAATAGTAATACTGAGTAATAATGACAGAATCATAAAATAAAAATAAATATAATAATATAAAATAAAAGAGAATCAAATCTGATTTCTCTTGATTCTTCAACATGTTTTAATTATCTTTTTTGTTTTTTTAAAGTATCTTAATTCAGTTTTTTAAATTATTTTTTCTGATTGTGACAAATGATATTATCTATCAATTAAGTACACTATTCTTGACATATATTGATAGTCTTTTGTTGTTTTAGTTATTTCTGCTGTTTGTGTGTGTTTATATATATATTGAGGATTTTAACTTGCCCACCATGCTTCTGCCATAGGCCATTACGCTGTCCCCCAAATGTTTATGGTGGATACTTGGCTCGTTGCCATTATATGCCATTGACAACACTGCTTAGGTTTTGGGCTTATTCGATTTCATAAAACTAACTTGTAAGTTGAGGATTTTCTAAGTTTTATAATATCTGTCTACGTCATATCCCTAGTCAAATTGAGAATTGGATTTCTCCTATACACCAATCAAGTCCACGACTATTGGGCCTTACACGTGGAAAATATGGGTGACTAACAATCTAAGATAGACTTTCATATAGTGTTAGTCAAATAGCGGCATTATAGCACTATAGTATAGTAGAATTTGAACAATTTTCTATTCTACAATGATACACTATTTAGTACAAATATTGTCTGATAGCTGCTATAGCGACACTATAGCACTATAGCATGACATAATTTGAACAAATCACTATTTCTACAATATGCGATTGACAAGTCTGTCTCATATCATTTTAAGTTTTGTGGCTAACTCAACTCTATAAAACTGACTTGTGATATGAGTATGGTCTAAGTTTTATTTAGGTTATATCTCTAGATGTGATACCTACTTGTTTTATATAATACCAAGTTGAATCATAAAAGTGGGGCTTATTTTTGAAATTTAATGCATGATATGATATTATAGAATCATCTGGGGCCTACTTGGATTCGTTTATTTGAGCTTATCTACTGACATAAACACTTGTGAGACTGTTTTAGAGAGTTTATAGAGACAACTTATGACATGTTCATAAGTTGTTTTCTGCTAATTTTCATAAGCTCTCCAGGATAGTTTTTGAAAACACCTTATAACTTATAGCTTATATAACAACAATTTGACTTAATTTTGTACTTTGTTTAGAAATACCTTATACATAAGGGCTTATATAAGCGTTTATGCTATAATAAGCCCTTAGATAAGTTGTTTATCCAATCATGGTCTTGAAGTATTTGGTTGATTTTATTGTGGACAAAAGCTTTAGGCTTTGTTTAATGGGGGAAATAGGTGAGTTAGATGTGGCTTGACTATGTTTATTTGTTAGCTGTTGTTAGTTAAGATGTATTCAATTTTTTTGAGTTTAGTGATTATACAATAATAGTGTAAACAATTTTACACAAAAGGCCGAGCATATTTAAACATATTTCACAACATAAATATGCTTCAAGAAGTAACATTATGATATGGCACAACGATGGGATTCTGATAAGACATCTGAATAAAACACCACCTAAGTATAGTTATTAAAACACTTTGAAAGTTTATTTTGTTAAAAAGTTGGGCTTGTGGTTATTTGAAAAAATTTGTTAGTTTGAGTAAATATAATATAATGACATTTATTATTTTGGTTGAATTATGATTTAAATATCATTAGATTATTATTATTATTATTATTTGTTAGTCCACTTTAAGGTGTTAAGTCTGTTAGTCTCTGATAAGGTTTTAAGCATATTTGCCTATTTAGATGTATAGTCAGTTTTATTTAAGGTTTTATTGCAAAATAAATCTTCGAATAGATTTTTATGTCGGGCTATCTTTTATTTTAGACTCTAGAAGAGGTACATATTAAATAAATAGATTAAGGGTAGTGTATTTTTTTACTCAATTATAGTGTTTGGAAGAGCTTATTTGGATTTACCTAATAATTATAAACTCTCGAAAGAGTATATGAGATTTTGTTATGTTTATAAGCTATTTTTTCCTTATTTTTGTAAGCTCTCCCGAATGGTTTTGTGGTAATATTTTATACTTTATGTGGAGTTTCTTATTCTCTATTTGATTGTAAAAACAACTTACACAAACATTTTTCATAACAAGCTGTTTACCCTAATGTCTCTAGTTTAAGTTTGAAGTTTGAGAAATTAGTCATATTAGTTTAAGGTAAGCTTGGCCTATCTTGATCAATTTCTATCTATACTATTGTTTTTTTTTTAATTTTATTTTACGGAAAATCACTTTTGTAAAAAATGTAATTTTTTATGATTATTTATTTTATTCTTGTTTCAGCTTTTGGAAATAATCATAATATGAACACTATCTTGATAGTGATGAAAAGTCATTTAATGGGATATGGGAAGTAATCTATTTGTAATGTGTGTACTGGATAAGAGTTAATGCTAAAAAAGATAATTTTTATTTTAGGATTGTAAACAATCACAATTTGGTTTTAAATTCTCAATTTTTTTATTACATTGTTATTCATATAATTTCAGAAATTATATGTTTTGTAATTATTATTTTTGGATAGGAACTGTTAAAATATTATATTAGAATGTAAATAATTAGATTAGATGGGCTGTAAGTATTCTGGCCCGTTAGTATTACTGTCTATTTGTATTCCTTTTTATCTATATAAAAAGAACTTCTGCTGTGTAGTTGAAACACACGGGTTATTCAACATGTCTCTCAATACTCTTCGTATTTAACATGGTATCTAAAGCCTGTTGAGAGACAACCCAAATCGTCAACTACCCGGTGGACCCACTGTCTCCGGTGAATATTTTTTCCGGCAAACCGTGTTCTCAACTCCGGTTTCCTCCTCCCTGTCTCTGATAAGCTGATTCCTAAATTTTTGTCCATCCGTCCACGCTCCGCCGCCACTGTCGTCACTGTCGCTGCTGTCCCCAACGACTTTTTTCGACGAACGACCACTCCAGCAGCGTTGCACACCCCAGACCGGCCTACCCCTTCAAACGCGTCATCAGAACAGCCCTTACGCGCCTCCACGCGCCCACACGCGCCGCCTGCCTTCACGCGCGTGAGATCCACGCGTCGCCAGTAACCACCGCGCGTGACGGCGCGTCCGGCAGCCGTTGACGGCGCTTCTTCTTCCGTAGCACTCGCCTCGGCCTCTTGCTTCCATATCTGCCCTCAGTTTTGAGTTTCGAGTTACGGATATACGAGTTCCAGTTCAAACAGCCCCTGTTTTCCCGGTTCCGACGCGTTTTCTGGCACTCTTTATTGACCATGACGTCTCAGTCTGAAACAAAGAACATCTTCACCAACTACATCACTTCTCCTCTCTCTGTCGAAAAATTGAATGGGTCAAATTATGATAGTTAGGCCGCCGACATCAAACTATGGATGCTTGGTCAAGGTTACGAGGACCATCTCACTCAAAATCCTGAAAAGGTGGTTGTGACTAAAACATCCAAATGGAAACAGATAGATGCTCAACTGTGTAGTGTCATTAAGTCTACACTTCATCCAGATGTTAAACCGATTTTCCGTCCACATCTCACGTGTGAATCAGCTTGGAGTCAAGCAAAGGCACTCTATACTAACGACACTCAACGTCTCTATGGAGTTTGTCACCGCTTGCTGAATATCATTACTCCGAAGACAATAGGTGGCTCGATTTCTTCATATCTAGGCACCGTTCATAGTGCACTTCATGATTTTAATGAGCTTCTCCCTCCTGCTGCAAGTAATCCCGTTGAACGGAAGAAAGAGTTGAAACAACGCAACACCTTCTTCATGCTCCTTGCACTCTATGGCCTACCCCAAGAGTACTCTGCAACTCGTGATCAAATTCTGGGGTCTGTTACTGTTCCGGATATGTCTACTACCTCAGCGATCCTCCTTCGAGTACCAGCAAAGCATCCAGTTGAGCATTCTATGACTTCAGCTCCAGGTGACACTGCTGCCCTTGCATCTCAGGGACATAATTAGAATCGCTCTCGTGGAGGACCATCCAACTCTAAGCCTCGTCCCAAATGTGAGCATTGTCATCGGCTTGGACACACTATTGATCGCTGTTGGAAGTTGCATGGTAAGCCTCCGTCTTCGATAAATGCAACTCAGCTTGATCCTTCTGCCACTGTTCAGACTACACCATCTCCACAAGGCTCCTCGGCAAATTATGAAGATTTCCTTCGATGGGTTCAGAGTCATCCGAACTCTAGTTCTCCTACTTCGGTTGCACATACTGGTAACTCATCTATTTACCTCTCTCACTCATCTTCTCTTGGCCCTTGGGTTCTTGATTCTGGTGCGTCTGATCATGTCACTGGTAATAAAGGTCTCTTTTCTTCACTCTCTACATCTGGTTTTTTACCTACTATAATTTCTGCCAATGGCACTCAAACCCGGTCTCAAGGAGTTGGCACTGTCCAAATTCTCCCTTCCATCTCAGTTGCATCTGTTCTTTATGTTCCCGGATGCCCTTTTAATTTACTTTCAGTTAGTCGATTGACTCGGTCTCATGACTGTATTATTACTTTCACTAATGATAATGTTACCTTGCAGGACCGGAGTTCGGGACGGACGATTGGCGTCGGATGTGAGTCTCAAGGCCTCTATTACCTTTCTACATCTTCCAAGATGTGCTCTGCAACAGAGTCCCCTCATACTATCCATGCTCAGTTAGGACACCCAAGTCTTACCAAACTGCAAAAATTGGTGCCTAGTTTGTCTAAGTTGTCTACTTTACATTGTGAGTCGTGTCAGTTAGGGAAACACACCCGTAGTAATTTTCCTAATCGAGTCAATAAAAGAGTATCATCGCCATTTGCTTTAGTTCACTCTGACGTTTGGGGTCCCTCTCGTACTGTGTCTACTTTAGAGTCTAAGTATTTTGTTACTTTTATTGATGATTACTCTCGTTGTACGTGGTTATTTTTAATGAAAAATAGAGCTGAATTGTTTTCCATTTTTGAGCAATTTTATCAAGAAATTAAAACTCAATTTGGGGTTTCTATTCGTACCTTAAGAAGTGATAATGCTCGGGAATATTTGTCCCATCAATTTCAAAATTTTATGGCTTCCAATGGTATTCTACACCAAACATCATGTCCTCATACACCCCAGCAAAATGGGGTAGCTGAACGCAAAAATCGGCATCTCATTGAAACCACACGAACCTTACTTATCCATGGCAATGTTCCATTCCGTTTTTTGGGGGATGCAGTCATAACGGCATGCTACCTTATCAATCGTATGCCGTCTTCTGTCCTTGATGGCAATATCCCTCATTCGGTCCTCTTTCCCCATTCCCCTCTTCACCCACTACCACCTCGTGTCTTTGGGTCCACGTGTTTTGTCCACAACTTATTTCCTGGGTTGGACAAATTGTCAGCTCGATCACTCAAGTGTGTCTTTCTCGGTTATCATCGGTCCCAAAAGGGCTATCGTTGTTATTCTCCTACACTACACCGCTACGTTATATCAGCCGATGTTACCTTTTTCGAGTCTGTACCATATTTTAAATCTACCCATATAGCTACTGAGCCCCATCAGGACATTAATCCCGAACCTCCTCAGGTAGTTATCCCTATTCCACCCACTCTTATTCCTATCGAACCTGTCGAGTCTGCCCCCCAACCTCCACGACCACTACAAACATATCAGCGTCGTCGCCTACCCTCTGTTGTTCCTGTTCCTGTTCCCATTACAGACTCTCCTCCGACGCCACCTCCGGATCCGGCCCTGCCACTTGAGCATGACCTTCCCATTGCTCTTCGTAAGGATATTCGCACAACCCGTAATCCATCTCCTCATTATATTGATTTGTGTTATCATCGTCTATCTCCTTTGCATTACACTTGCTTGTCCTCTTTGTCTTCTGTTTCTATTCCTAAAACTACAGGTGAAGCATTATCCCACCCTGAGTGGAGGCAAGCAATGCTTGATGAGATGTGTGCTCTACAAAGCAGTGGTACTTGGGAATTGGTTCCTTTACCTCATGGGAAGTCTTTAGTCAGGTGTCGTTGGCTCTATACAGTGAAGGTTGGTCCTGATGGTAAGATTGATCGATTTAAGGCTCGTTTGGTAGCCAAGGGATATACTCAGATTTTTGAGTTGGATTACAGCGATACCTTCTCACCTGTTGTCAAAATGGCATCTGTCAGACTGTTTTTCTCCATTGCAGCAATTCGACATTGGCCTCTCCATCAACTTGACATTAAAAATGCTTTTTTGCACGGTGATCTTGATGAGGAAGTTTATATGGAGCAACCACCAGGGTTTGTTGCTCAGGGGGAGTCTTCCACCATGGTTTGTCGGCTATACAGGTCTCTTTATGGTCTTAAACAGTCTCCTAGAGCTTGGTTTGGCAGATTCAGTTCGGTAGTACAAGAGTTTGGTATGATTCGTAGTGAAGCCGATCACTCTGTATTTTATCGTCACTCATCCAAAGGATGCATCTATCTTATTGTTTATGTGGATGACATTGTTATAACTGGTAGTGATCAGCAATGAATACTCCAGTTGAAACAACATCTTTCAAATCAATTTCAGACTAAAGACCTTGGTAAACTCTGTTATTTTTTGGGTATTGAGGTAGCCCAATCCAAGGATGTCCTTGTAATTTCACAAAGAAAATATGCTATGGATATTCTTGAAGAAACAGGTCTATAAATGGCAAGCCAGTTGATACTCCTATGGATCCAAATGTCAAACTCCTACCTAATCAGGGGGAGCCTCTATCAGATTCAGGAAGATATAGGAGATTGGTTGGAAAATTAAACTATCTCACAGTTACTCGTCCGGACATTTCCTTCGCTGTCAGTGTGGTAAGCCAGTTCTTAAATTCTCCTTGCCAAGAACATATGGATGCTGTAATTCGAATTCTGAAATACATCAAAAGTGCACCTGGAAAAGGTCTCATTTATGAAGATAGAGGACAAACTCAAATAGTTGGCTACTCAGATGCCGATTGGGCAGGCTCACCCACAGATAGACGATCCACTTCCGGGTATTGTGTACTTGTTGGAGGAAATTTAATATCTTGGAAGAGTAAGAAACAAAATGTTGTTGCAAGATCCAGCGCTGAGGCAGAATACAGGGCCATGACACTAGTAACATGTGAACTCATCTGGTTGAACCAGTTACTGAAAGAACTTCAATTTGAAGAGGCCAGCACAATGACACTAATATGTGATAATCAAGCTGCACTGCACATTGCCCTCAAATCCTGTATTTCATGAGAGGACCAAGCATATTGAGGTAGACTGTCATTTTATTAGAGAAAAGATCGAATCAGGTGACATCATCACTAGCTTTGTCAATTCCAATGATCAGTTGGCAAATATTTTTACAAAGTCATTGCAAGGTCCTAGAATTAGTTATATATGCAACAAGTTGGGTGCATTTGATTTATATGCTCCAGCTTGAGGGGGAGTGTTAAAATATTATATTTGAATGTAAATAATTAGATTAGATGAGCTGTAAGTATTCTGGCCCGTTAGTATTACTGTCTATTTGTATTCTTTTTTATCTATATAAAAAGAACTTCCGCTGTGTAGATGAAACACACGGGTTATTCAACATGTCTCTCAATACTCTTCGTATTTAACAGGAACATATTAATACATTAGATGTTATGTTACTATTTTCTCTCTCACTAGAGTTTGAACCTTGGATTTTAACTCCTTCAACCCTTAGCTCAAAGTTGAGCTGACCAACCTCATTGTAGCTTGTAATTGTAATTATAATTATTACTTATTGCATATTCTTTCTCTTAGACAGCTTGGAAGTTTCTGAATTTCTCTCTTCGAAAAATTCTCTCTTGGATAAGAATATTTATATGTACGTTGAGTTCATAGACGCACTTCATGTCACAAACTTACTCTTCATTCATTGTTGCTGATACTTGTAAATCTATTGTTTTTCTATATTACATGTTTTTGATATTGTTCATGCTTCACTCTTCCATCATTGTCTCCCAATTTAGTCTTATCTGTACAGGACCGCTCCTTCAACTTTATGTTGTATCAACTGTTCCATAACTTAATTTTGACTCTTACTTCATACAAGACTTGAATACAGAACATGCGATTGGATCTAGATATGAATCACGAGGTCTCTACATTCAATCATCTTCATCGTGATGTGTTGTTTTCGTGTCTCTTGATCTCATTCATTGTCTCTAGTTCATCCAAGTTTGGATAAGTAGAATTGGTCGATTTTTCATCTCCTTTTATTTGATAAAGAAATATTAACTTGTCACACTAGTTCTTCATCTCCTTTTATTTGATAAAGAAATAATAATTTGTCTCTAGTCCTTTGACATAATGTCAAATATATTCTAAGATGATTTGTATATTCTAACATTTCTCAAACTAAAGTTTCCTAAGTTTTAAGAATGTTACAAGATAATAATACATTACCCCACACATAGAATAATTAATAAAAAACGAAACAAAATTGAGCTTCACCATTTAGAAGGTTCAAACCAATAATATCAAAGACCCCCCAAAAAATTAAACTTGAAACTAAGTCAAATAATTGCTTCTATGATGGAGACAAGATCAGTGCATCTGGGACGAACATTAAGGTTAATGCACTGGGGAAAAGGTTGAGAGGCTCGGGCATGGAGAAGAAAATACGATAGGGTTGCCTTTTAATGTTGTGAAGTCAAAAAGCTTCAAGTTGATGATTGAAGCTGTTGAAAATTATGGGCACACTTGAAGCCTCTAAGTTACCATGATATTAGGGTTGCCTTGCCAAAAAAGGAACTAGGGCTCACAAGAAAATGTTAAAGGCGCTTGAGGTAGCTGATTTATGTTGGTCTTGGGAAAATACTTAGAAAACAAGTATCCTAAACTTTTTTGGACTGTGTGCTGTCTATTGTGTGGATTTAATGTTGGAAGACATTGGAAAGCTGCCTGATGTTAAAAGGGCCATAGGAAAAGAGAAATTTCTTGTTGCGTTCATCTACAACCATTCCATGGCCCTTAACATAATGATGAAGTTCAATGAAAAAACGAAATTGGTTAGAAGTTTAGTGACAAGGTTTGCAAAACATTCCTCTTTCTTCAAAGTTCAAAGGTTGTATAAATAGAAAGCCAATTTGAGAAGATGTTCGTATCAAAGGAGTGGCTGAACACAAAGACAACAAAAGAGGCCAAGGGAAAAAGGGTATATGGTATCGTTCTCATGACATCATTTTGGAAGGATGTTCTATTCTCTCTCAAAGCGATGGGGTCGTTGGTGCAAGTTGAAACATGTTGATAATGAGAAAAGAAAAAGTAGGCAATGGGTTACATGTGTGAGGAGGCAATGGATAGGGCAAAGGAATCTATAGTAATAGCTTTCAATGGAAATGCGAGTAGGTACTATGATATTTTTGCAATAATAGACAACATATGAGTGTCAACTTCATCGTTCATTGCTACAATGACCCAAATGTTGGCAAAGGTAAATAAGTGATAAATGAGATCTATTCAAACATCGATAAGCTTACTATAAACACATATGAGAATGATAAAGCTCTAACTAAGATTGCTAATTATAGGAAAGTGCAAGACATATTTGACATACCTTCTACAATTAGACAAAGTTCCACTTGCCCCCTAGTAAGTTGTTTTGTTAATTTAAAATTGTATACTCAATAGTTGCAAATTATAATGCTAATTAGTTATTGCATTCCAGCCAAGTGGTGGAGCATGTATGGAATTACGTTTCAAATTTGCAAGTGATTGCAATCAAAATGTTAAGCCTGACATGTAACTCATCATGATATGTGGGCAATTGGAATACTTTTGATCAAGTAAGTAAATGTTAAATGGTTTTTTATATATAGTTAGATGTAGTGAATTTAAAATTAATTATTTTATTTAAAAATTATAATATAAATTCATTTTATGATGACAAGCAAACTTAAGTCTTAATTTTTGTGAAGAACAACCAAGCTTTTAAAGACCATTTTGATAATGTTGAATAATCAAGAGAAATCAAATTTGGTTCTCTATGATTTTATTTTATTCTCTTTAGTTTTATTTTTATGACTATGTTATTATTAGTCATTATTACTATTGTAATTTATTTTTCGATATAAATAGTCTAAGACTGTAGTAATAAAGCATGGAAGTATTAATCCTTTACTTCCTTCATGATATCTAGAGCTCTAGGTTAGGATTTTGGTGTAAAGTGGCTCACAACTAATGGCGCACGACAACGTGACACATAACAACGTGGAAGGTGGTTCTTATTGTTATCAACGGCGGCGATGGTATTGCTGATATACCAGAAGTGGTCGACAACAACAACCACACAGGCTGTGGACCAAGTGTCACCAACAACCAAACTGGCAGTGACAATGTGAGCAGTGGTGGGTGGGGCAATTTCTTTGGTAAAGGCGGTTTCGGTATTGATTTCTCCAATATTTTTGGCCATGAAGGAGCTTCAAATGCCTTTAAAATTGAGGTTCATAAACTCAATGGAAAATATTATGTGGAACGGTTCCAAGCCGCAAGATTGATACTAAACGGTAAGGGAAAATATGGTTTCCTCACGGAGAAGGTGCAAATGTCTACATTAGCAGATCCAAATTACAAGTTCTGGTAGTCTGAGAATTTTGTGATTATTGTTTGGCTAATTAGCACTATGGAGCCAACAATTGGAGAACCCTTTGTACAAGAGCCAACAATTGGAAAACCCTTCATTTTCTGCATTTATCTTAGTTGTTTGTTGCAGAAATTCCAAAAAATGTAAAGGATGCTCTAAAAGTTCCAAAGTGGCAGGAAGTTGTTCTTGAGGGGATGGGAGCTCGTAGAAGAATAAAGCTTGGAGAGTCATGACTTTACCCACAAGAAAGAGTAATGTAGGCTGTAAATGGGTATTTACCGCATAATATAATTCAAATAACACAATTGAAAGGTACAAGGCACGCTTGGTTGCTGAAGAGTTTATTTACACATGTGACATACACTACTTAGAGACTTTTGCTCCTGTTGTCAAATTAAATACTGTTAGAGTTCTCTTGCTCCTTAGTGGTGAACTTAGATTGGTCATTTAACCAACTTGACGTAAAATAATGCTTTTTTCAATGGTGATTTAGAGGAAAAATTGTACATGGATGTCCTCCAGGCTGAAGGCAAGTTTGGTTCAAATGTGTGCAAATTGCAAAAATCGCTATTTGTTCTTGATCAATCTCTAAAAGCTTGGTTTGAAAAATTCACTCGGTTAGTTAAGGCAAAGATATATGCTGGGACAATCAAACCATACTTTATTCATGAAATTTTTCAGCAATGGCAAGATTGCATTTCTAATTGTATATGTGGATGATTTTATTCTCACATGAGATGATATTGATGAGATGGAAAGATTGAAGAGAAATTTGGCAAATAAATTTGGGGTCAAAGATTTAGGTGCACTTGAATACTTTCTTGACATAAAGATTGCTCTCTCAAAGAAGGGATTTGTAGTTTCTCTGTGAAAGTACATCCTAGACCTCTTGGAGGAAATCAGGATGAGTGAGTGTAGATCGACAGATACCCTTATGGATTAAATAGAAAACTCAGGGAGAAAGGTAATCTTCCTGTTGATATTGGAAGATAACAGAAGCTAGTTGACAAACTTATTTATCTAGCATACTCTAGATCTGTCATTGCTTTTTTTGTGAGTTTTGTAAGTCAATTCATGCATTCTCCTTATGAAGAATACTTGGAGGTAGTTTATTGAATTTTAGGATACTTAAATCCAATCTTGAAAGATGTCTCTATATTTATAGATGCTGATTGGAGTGGATCTAATACTGGAAAAAAATCCACTACTAGATATTGTGCCTATATCTAGGGAAATCTAGTTACTTGGAGAAGTAAGAAACAATGTGTGATTGCTCGAAGTAGTGCAGAAGCCAAATTTAGAGTAGTGGTTCAAGGAATCTGTGAACTTTTGTGGATTCATACTCGTGGAAAAATTAAAATTGAAAGCAGACTTACTCTTAAAACTGTTCTGTGACAACACAACAACAATAAGTATAGCTCATAACCCTGTGCAACATGTCAAAACCAAGCATATTGAGATCGATTACCACTTCATAAAAGAGAAAATTGATGCCAAAATTACATGTGTACCATGCTGATATTCTGACAAAGTTTGGCAAGGTCTAATTTTGAGCGACTTATAGCCAAGTTGGGCATGATAGATATTAATGCACCAACTTGAGGAGGGGTGGTAAGGAATCAAGGAAATTCAGATTTGATTTGATTTTATTCTCTTTAGTTTTGTTTTTATGATTCTATCATTATTAGTCATTATTACTTGTAATTTCTTTTCCTGTATAAACAGTTAAAAATTGTAGTAATAAAACATTGTCGTGAGTAAGAAAAGTATTATTCCTTTTCTTCTGATAACAAGGATTTTTAAATGATCCCGTTCTCGTCAACAATATTGATAATTGTCGTGAGTGCCTCGCCCAAGATGTGGATGAAAATAGAGTATTATCACATGATCTATTTTTGGGAGAAGATGACTTGACTTGGGAAGTTGTTGCTGTTGGTGATGCAGTGTGAACTAATGAATCAACAAGACTTATTAGACGCCATTCTAAACTCACTACAACTGTGTCTAATGGACCTCAGGAGTTGGAGGAGGTAGAAAAAGAGTTTGAATCAATGATGAAAAAGATAATATTGATGTGGTAGAATTTAAAAATGAAGATGAGTCGGATGTGGCAGCATGACTTTGATTACTTTTAGAACTTTATTTTAATGGGTGTTTTATTTTGACGACTTTTAGAACTTTAATTAGTAGTTAAATTTATATTAGGTTTTGATTTTTAAGTTGGTAACAAATGACCAAAGTTAATTATAATTATTAAGTACGGTTACTCTTTTAATTTTGTGTATTTGGTTATCTTTGAGTATTTATGTATCATGTTTGGATTTATGTTATAGTTTGTTAACTGTTTCTTCGTCTTTGCAATAGCGGCTATCCCACTATCCGCTATCCACTGTCGGATTAACAACATAAGGACAACTGTCTCATGACAGCTAGCTTTAGTTAGATTTTGTTAGAGTCAGTTAAAGAGGTAGTTAGGGTTGGTTAAACTGTATCTGCTATAAATACAGTTGAACTATCATTGTAATCATTCAAGAAAATTAGAATGAATTCAGAATATTCGCTCATTCAGTTTTTCTCAGTTTTCTTTCATTTCCTGCGTTTTTCAATTCTAACATGGTTATCATCTTGTTCAATGTTCGTGGTGTATGCACATGTGTACCTGAAAGATTACTAATCGCTATCCATTTATGAAAATACAATGGCTTCAGAGTCAGGCTAACCTTTTCCTTGACATATTTTTCTTACAGGACATTGCAAGATTTGCATAAATGAGGATAACATCGTTGAGAAATGCAGGAGTGGAAATGGATAATTGGAAGAAACACTTAACTAGCACAAATGCCTTGTCAATTTGTAGTATATCATTTTTTAGAGTTCAAATACAAAAAAAATTATTGATGATACTGAAAGTGGATTGTGGGGGTACCAATTAAAATTTACTTCTAATATCAGAGTAAAATTACTGTAATTATATTTATATATATATATATATATATTTTTGAAATCTGCAACTCTTATTCTATAATGGTATATCAAAGGAATACCAAATTTTGGCGTGACTTTTTTTTTATTTCCAATTTTCTTTCTAATTTTATAATTTTTTATCAATAAAATAACTGAATTTTAAAATTTATATATTATTTATTATATTTATATGAAAGGATATCAAGTTTTGGTTTAAACTTTTTTTCTTCTAATTTTACCTTATGTATGACTTATTTTATTTTTCTCTATCAATAGAAAAACTCATTTTTTTTTTATTTTTTTATTTTAATATTGTAGTACAAGAGATCTCATGGCATGAATAGCAGCAATGAGGAAAAGAAGCAGCATGGAAAATAAAAATGGGAATTATCTAACAATTACAAAACAAAAAGCATAATAAACAGTGTTGTTCCATCAATCAAAGCAATAACATAAGTAGTTCCAATTTAAACTTTTAACTAACACACACAAATCAAACTTCAAATATGAAAGCCAATCACAGGTAGGATCACTACTCGGTTAGGTAGATATTGAAATGCAGGATGGTATCCACCCCATCTGTGGTGTGTTGATCCTCATTCAGAAGTGTCTCAAGTGCAGCATATCCTCCAGCATTCTCATACTTCCCAGTCCCACCAATCACTGCTATCTCAGATTCCGGCGACGCCGTCCTATGAACCCCAAACAGACTTATAGTGTCCTCAACCCCATCATGATGCTCAACACCATGCACCAAAACAGTAAGTACAATTGTCTTACTAGTACCATCCAATGAACTTGCCAAGTAAAACCCTTGTGCTCTTCCTATAACAGATGAATCCAACTCATGCTCTTCTGTTAACTGGTCATCAATCACTGTCACAGAACCAAACATCAGCTTCTGGATTGTAAATCCAGCAGGGAGATTACCCGCCGAAACAAACGGCTGATTGTTTCCGCCACTAACAGTATTGCTAGTGCCACTGTTTTTGAATACTGTAGAGGATTGAGCAGCACTGAGACCTACAAGGTTTGGGAGATTGTTGTTTGTGACAATACCATTGAGCTTAGGGTTAACTAATGGAATTCCTCCTGTGATTGGGAAGAGATTGTTGTTAAGCTTGGAAAATGGTAAACCAGTTACATCAGTGTTTGCTACAATTCCTGCTACCACTCTTGCTGATGGATGTGATCCACCAAGTATGTCATGCATGAAGAATGACAAAGAAGGCTCTTTTGCCGCCGGCATTGCTGTCACCGGCGTCACACCAGAAACAACTGGTAGTGGAACTTCAGCTTTTGGAGTTTCCACCGTGGTAGGACTTACCACTGGAGGAATATCCTCAACTGGAGTTTCCACCGTGGTAGGACTTACCACTGGAGGAATATCCTCAACTGGAGTTTCATTTTCCGGGACTATAGGGTCGGCATCGGTATCATCTTTGCCGGATTCCGTTGTTGTGGTGGCTGCAGGTGTTTGGCTACTTGGAAAAGTGGTAATAGGGCTTACCTGAGGTATGTTTGTGGCAGAAGGAATTGCAGCTCCAGGTCCTGGTAGATTACCTATAGCTTGAGGTTGAGATTCAACTTCATCTAGGAATCTAGCAGAGTTGGCAATCAAAAAGGTTGTGGTTAAGAGGAAGAGACAAAGTGTAACCTTCCATGTGTTAGGATTTTGTAGGAAAAAAACATTGGCCATTTTGCATAAAAACTTGTATTGCAAAGTGAAGATACGAGTTTTGTTAGGATTTGAGAGATTTTGTTGTTGATGAAGTAGATTTGTGATTATGTTGTTATATATAGTTACACATAACTAGTGAAGGGTTTGTGTAATTAATCTTCAATGAGTGGAGTTGATAGAATATTTGGTTAAGGAAAATGAGGGAAAATAATCTTAATGGAGTTGTTATGTTTGTTGTGTGTGTTTTGGTTAAACCAACTCCTCAGTGTTTAGTGTTGGCATTTGGAACCAATAGAGGTTATATGATTTAATCACATCTCAATTTCTTAAGAAGAAATTCCATTAATCTAGTTTAAGATTCACGTTAGAAAACCAACAAAAGAAACCCAACGTATGAACCATAAAAGTTAAATTCTTATGTATCCATGAGTTTGATTGAATATCAATGCCCCTAATGCAAAATCAACTCAAAATTTAAATTATTTATAAATTAATTAAATATAAAATAATAAAATAGCTTAATATATTGGTTGTTAGATACTATATCAAACCAATTCACCGACATAAAAGTTTTTAAGTGTATAATATTTTTTAAAAATCATTACACACTTGAAGTTCTTATGTTGGGATTTAGATATTTATGACACTGTATTCATACAAAAGTTTGCTTGTTACCAAAAAAATAAACAAAAGTTTGCTTGGTTTTAGATTTGCATAATGAAAACAAACATTTGAAGAAGAATATATTAGCTTCCATTATCTTAAGTCGTTATTAATTTATTTGAACAACGAAACTATACAAAATTTTCTTATCATCATTCATGTAAAAAAAATCTCTAGTACCAAACAATGACAATTGGTCGGTGAAATGAGCAACGCTGAAGGAGTTGTAACAAAAGCTTCAGGATTCAAACTTTAAAAATTTAAATAATCATTACTTTATTAATATTTTCCTGTAAAATATGTAAGAAAAATCTATAATCAATCAAAGCAAGTCAATGAATACAATTATACCTATTATCAAAGAAATGTAATATTATTGTGTAATACAAATGTTGTAATAATAGGTATGGAAATATCGATTCATTTTTGTAACATTTGTTGAACATCGAAGAGAAAGAATGATAAAGAAAACAATAACCACATTAAAAAATTTATGCATAAATCTTAAAATACTTTGCTAACAATGAAAAGAAATTTTATAAAAACAGAAAAGAAAAGAAAGTGAAAAAATATTGAAAATATTATTTTTTTAACATAAATATAACATTTTCTCAACATTTTTATTATTATCTTTATTATATTATTTTTTGGTAATTTTTTTTTTAGTTTTCCATAAATTTCCTTCACTAGAAGTAATCCTATTTGAGACGTGTCAGACACTAAAAATAGGTAGGTATATGAGAGAGTTTAACTCCTTCCGCTAAATCAATCACCGTTGGTAAAATTATTATATTAATTTTTAGCTTTTATAATTTGTTTTTATAATGAGAAATAGTGGGAGAAAAACTCTAAAGGCAACTTATATCTATAAAATGAGCAATTTTTTACACTAGAAAGTGATATTAATCCATTCAAATTGATAGAATATATCAATCAATCGAGAACAATAAAAATTCTAAGTTGCTAAAATTGAAAAAGTTAAATTTGCAGACAAACTCAACATTAAAGTTAATAACATAAACTAAAAAATACATACAAATGTGATAAAATTAAAGTACAAAGAATATCCACCCATGCCTTTTGGTTTGTAACATTGACAACGTCAAACTCATTAATTGAATTTGTAATAGATCAAAATTAATATGTCAATTTGAAACAAACGAACGCCCACGACAAGATGAGAAACCCAATAACGATGCACCAAGATGATGCATAAAAAAAATGTTGTACTCAAACAAAGAAATCACAAACTCAAAAGAAAAATTAAATCTAGGTCGAAATAAAATGAGAGAAAAATATTTAGAGGAATGATTCTAGGTCAAAAAATGACCATAAACGACCCTTCTCCAATGGATGAAGAAAAAGTGAGGTTAGGTTTTTTTACGGTACACCAAAAAGTCTCACATTGTTGGGAATCGAGGATAAGAGTAGTTTTAAATACTCACACTCCTTGACCCACCGATGCATTTTTCACAAAAGACAAAACTGTGAGAGCTCACACAAGTCCAAAATGGACAATACCTCAGAATGGTGATGATGTATACTTGAGGTTGGAACATTGGCACCGTCTGTGGAAATGAACCAATGAAGATCTTTGCCACACACGAAAAATGACATACCCTTTAGCCCTTAGTCTCAACTAGGGACTAGTGTTTAAGTACATCAAAAGTCTCACGTTGCTTGAGAGTCGAAGTCAAGGATAATTTATAAACACCTATACTCTTCAACCAACTGAGACACATTTTCACAAAATATAAAATGTGAAAATTCACACAAAAACCAAAGATAATACCTCGAAAAGAATGTGATGCTGAGTCAAGGTTGTAACATGTTTTTTCGCGGCTGCAACTATTTATATAAAATAAGAAATTGAGAGGTCTATTGATCCTTAGATTGTTATCATTGAATATAACTTTAAATGAAACCAATAATCTTCTATTTGCCTAACTCAATTTTTTTGGTCGAGAGACAAATTTATTTTGAAGTGATCCAATAAGGGTATCAATGTAGGTTGGGTCAGCCCACTTGAGTTACAAAACTACCAGTCCAATCTTAATTTCAGTCCAAATGTAACAAGCTCAGTATAGTTCAAATCAGAAAATTGCAAGCAGGCCCAATACATTTTGAGTCTGTCCAACTCTAATTTTCCTTTTTCAGCTGGAGATTGCTGTTTGCACCTCCATCTGTTTCATTTTTTTTGACAGCGTTACTTTTATTTATTTTTAAAAAATATTCATATTCCAAAATTCAATTTTGGGAGGTAATTTCGTCAAAAAATATTTGGGAGGTAATTGTCACTTAAAAACATTTAATTACACAGTAACCATTACACTTTTGAAATTATGTTTCCAAAAGGGTCTAATAGAGAGAACACAAATCATTTCAAAAAAAAAACAAAAAAGAGGGAAAAGAAATGAGGAGAAGATGTGAGAAGTGATAATATTTTACTATATTATTTTTTGTATAATTTGGATTACAATTTAAACTGTTTTTGAAATTAAAATTATAGGTTACACCAAAATAAAAAATGTATAAGTTATAAACTATACATATTGTATATCTTATCGTTAAATAAGCTAAATTGTGAAAATATATAAATAAATAAGAAAATATGATTTTTTAATCATTGAAAAAATCTTTCCTTTATATTTTGTTTTGAAAAATACCTCATATAATTGATAGTGGAGATGGTACTAGATAGAAGTATGACTAGAGATAATTTATTTCCCAACTTAATAGGAAACATGATTTTGTACCACTAATTTTAGATAACTTTAACGATAATTTCTTGAAGTTAACATAGTTTAAATAAATAATTAATTACATTTATTTTATTTTATTATATAATTAATAAATACATCAGACGTTTAAATTGATTAAACACCAACAAAATTTCATTAACTACAATCTTAAATACGATGAACTGTAATTTTCAACTATTTGAACACTAGAACTGTAGTTCATATCTTACAAATTATTTGTGGTTAATAAAGTTACTTTTATGAATTTTTGATAATTGGTATATCTATTATTTATCTACTAAACTTAATTAATTAATTAGCAAGTACTATATATGTGTCAGGATTAAGTGAATATTTGTTAATAAAAAATGAAGAAAATAAAGTCATCTCTGAGTCAGCAAACCAAGCTAAAGAAATTGGGAAATCATATAATAATATAAACAACAACTTTTTTCAATAGTTGGGAATGATGAAGTTGAGGTAATGATGGCGAGTGCGAAAAAATGGAGAAAAAAAAAATACAATGAAAAAAGAAACATTAAAAAGTACATAAGAATGAAGGAATATTTGGGGTTCGGTGACATGCAAATTAAGAACGCAGTGCATTATTATTTGTGAATATTCTAAATTCCTACTATATGTTAAATTGTTAATTTGTACTTTGATCTAAACAGCGGCAAGCGTGACCTGTTCAGGCATGAATATACAGAACGATTCTTGCTAGTTTACAACTACAGAGTTGTGGCAGTATCCTTATATTTATAAATACCATGTTGTATATATTCCACCCACTTCCTAGAATTAGTTAAATGTATTAACAATTTATACAATTTTTTTATTTTATAATAACATTGACTGCTACGATATGTGAAATATCTAATTTAAATGACACATGTCGATATGGTTAGATTGAATATTATGTTTTCGATTTGAACCAGCTATCTCACAATTTTGTGTAAATTTATTTACTATTTTATCTACCGGCAAAAAAAAATTGACCTTTATAAAAAAGTTACATATTTCAGAATATATTAACAAATTAAAAATCATAACATGCTTGTAATTTTTTTATCTTATAAATACATGGTTATTCTTAAAAAAGCTATGATATGAGATTGTAGGTATGTGGTTATACATGTTTGAATTGATCAATCTAAACTATTTTTGAGAGTTCATGAAAATATTGAGAGAGAGAGAGAAAATCACTGATTAATTAATGTAAATCCATACCATTTGACCCGAGCTCACATGGGCCTGACTCCAATAAGTCCACTCAAAGAAGCCTTACAAGGCTAAAAATCCCTAGACCCGTGTGGGCTAGGACTGGTCCACGAACCTTAATGTTCTTTTAATTATATTTTTAAGGGGCTTAGTACAGAATTTTGTGAGTGAAGTTTAGAGCTTAATTGAAAGTTACTCTATTTAAAATGACAAATTTAGATGCTATCAAAATTCAATCTCTAGTGATGAAATAATTCATAGTTAAATATTTTAGATGAAGTGGACATGATTTAGTTGACAATGCAAATTGAATTTTTGGGTAAAAATATAAAGTTCAATCATCACAAAGCATACAACTTTGAAGAAATGCACCAATGACTTTTCTAGAACGAGGAAAGGGACTATATGGTACATGATGAATCAATACTTGAAAATTGTTGGAAACTATAGTAATAATCAACATTGCTCCTTGTAAGTAGAATCTCTTGCTATTACTCATCCCCACAATTGAGATATGAAACCAATGAGTGTAGGTATGTCACTTCGACATAAAAAAATTGATATTAGTGTCTATTCAATTTATATTTGTTTTTTTTTTTTCTATATTTTTGTTGAATCAATATTAATTATGTCAATGTCTCAATTATAAGAACGTGGAGAACCCTAAATTCTATTTAAAGATTATAACATGGATTGTTGTTGAAGTTGTGACCTATTTTTAAGCATCAATCTACCGCAAACCAAATGCAACACTTTCCATGTATCATGACAATTGTCATAATTTGAAATTCTCAAAAAATTGAGCAAAATGATTTTATTGAGAAAAACTCAAGTCTCACTTTGAAAATGGACACGATTTAAAAATAATTTATTAAGAGAGACGCTAATTATCTTATAAGTCAGTTTTATAAATATGAGTTCAATTCAACATAAAAATCTTATATAGTATCAAAGCATATCGATTCAGGCCACCTATAATTTATATCTATTCACCAAATCTAATAGTGTTGGACGTGAGAAAATGTATTGGAAAGAACTTAAACTGAAGTGAGTTTATAAATAGTACAATAGTATCCTTCACCATACAAGTCAGTTTTGCAACGATAAATTAAGTTTAATATAAAAAATATAATTTGTAATTTGAGCATATCAATTTGAGTTGTTAGAACCAAGTTGGTTTGAAGAACTATGAACCTTACTTATTTTGATGATAACAATCATTTTGTGGGAACAATTTAAACCACTATTGTTCTGATTAAATGTGCAATTCCCAGATGAAGTGAAGCAACACTAAGACTCCACTTCTAATTCCTTATGTTAAGTCTGGTGAACGCACTCTGAAATGCGCATCTGGTAATTTTGTCAAATACAAGCAGTGCTCTGATTCGTCTGCATCTGATGACTACAACAAGCATCTGATCGTTTGCCTCTGATAAACTTGATAAGCATTTGATCATCTATCTTTGATAAACTTGACAAGCATTTGACTGCCTGCCTCTAATAATCGCATTAAGTATTTGATCGTCTGACTCTAGTTAATAATGTATGCTCTGATGAAAGTCAACACTCTGATGGAAGACAATGCTCTGATGATACTCAATACTTTGAAGAAGACAATGTTTTCGTGCTTCCTCTAATAAACACCCTGAATTAGTTATTTTTCTGAAGGTCTATGAGACATGCTCTACTCACCATATCCTCTACTCCTTCTGTCTTCGTACCAAGATACGCATAATCAATTACGAGGACTCATTTTAACAAGTTTTTAATGGCGAATCAATCTCAGAAGATTTGATACGAAACTACATGACACATGCTGATTTCTTGCAATCTGGACAATGACCAGAAACTCTAAAGATCTCTACAAAAGAACGTGAAATCCATACTTGAAAAGTATTAGAAACACCGCACTGCAATAAGCATAATAAAAACATCTCAACACTCTTACTCTTAACTTTTGTTTTTACCTAGTGCTGAGAAATATTTCTGAGAGTACAACTTTGTGTACACCCTCTTGTGAGATATTGTTTTCAGAAAGCCTAAACCTATTCTTTTGTAACCTAACCTAGTAGTGGTTGCATCCCTCAGTAACTTGACTGCACTAAGCTAGAAAGTTGAGAAGACTCGAACACAATTAGTTTGACCAGAGCCGTCTCAATATTTTTGGAAGCCCGGTTCGAATCTAAAAATTGGGCCCCTAAAATCACAAAACCCTAACATCAAGATTCAAGATTTTAACATTTAGTGGTGGGTGGTGGCTCCTAGTAGGCTGCAGCCCCTGTCACAAACTGATGGCAAAGTGAGTACTTATTCTTGGCATAAGGTGTAAATATAAAATTTTAGAGTGTTCAACATACAATATTAAGATATCAATGCAATTTTTCAAAAATTAGGGTATACCATAAAAAAATTGGGGCCCTCCCTAATTAGGAGTTATGTGCCAATGTTCTGGTTGTACAGGTTGATAGCCGACCTTGAGTTTGACTAGTAGGTGTTCAGTAGAAGTATAATTATGTGGTAAATCAGTGGATTAAAAATCCTTCAAGTTGAAGGGATTGGACATAGTTGTCTTGTTGGTGGTGAACCATGATAAATTGGTTGTGTTACTATGTTTTTCTATTTATTTGCTCTGTTTTCATTACTTTGGTTTAGTCCTTTTTTTTTAAATGATTTTTAAAATAAAATAGAATTCAAACCCTCCATTTATTGTGTTTTTCGTTCTACATGAGTTATCTACCATTTATATCCACGCACCAAACTCAATTTCGATGTGAGGTGACGTATTGACAAAATCTGAGTTCTACATTGAAAATAGATAAAGATATAACTTAAAAAGAGTTTATAAAGAAAGACACTTATTTTTTATTTATAGAAGAGATGATAAAAATCACCATAAACTCACATACAACTGCAAAGTCCCGAGTTCAAATATGAGAAGTCAAAACGTTCAACTTAACGATATCAACATTTTAACAGTTAACTAAGAATAACAAAAACACTTATTACTTTATAAACTAGTCTCGTAATACAAATTAGATTTAATATGAAAATGTAATAGTTTTAGCACTTGGCACTATAAATAAATTAATTAGACATATAGACATTGTGCTTTGGTGTTGGTCCCTCCTTATTAAGGGGCGCCTACCCTATAGTATATTAAAAAAATTGAAGAGTTATATTATCTAATAAATAAATTAAAAAAAAAACCCAACGGATAAAGAGAATTGAAAAAAAAAATTGAAGAATATTCTTGAAGTGATGAAAAGAGGCTTTACTTGCATTTCAAAGGGGACATGCAATGCAAAGTGGTAAGACAAAAGAAAGAATTTATAGAAAGTTGGCCCCCTTTTCACCCTGGAAATGAGTAATGAAACAGCCCACATTCCACGACCCAAAAAATAAATGGCATTGAAAAAACATAGCTATCTTTGTTTCACAGACTAGTCCCTATCACAGGATTTAAAAAGAAATAAATACATGTTTGTGTTTTAATTGGCACTGTTTGGCTCTTGCACACTTGAGAGAAAAAAGAGAGTGGCACAGAATATTGTACTCATGTCATTGTACCATATTTTACAGCTTTTTTGTCAAAGAAAAATTAATAATAAAAAAGTAAAGGCTAAATAGTTAATATAATTGTTTTCTTTATAGGTACTTTCCAATAAATATTATGACTTCTGAATCACTTGTTTAGTCATTTGAGCTATAATTAAAAAATTTCGTCCTTGAATTTTAAGTTAATTGAGAAATATTTGATATTATAAAACTACAGATTTTATTTTAAATTTGAATGTGAAATTCCACAATTTTGTAAGTATGAATTAATAATAATATTTATTATTTTTTTACGTGTCAGAAAAAATGTTTTAGATTTTTATACAATTTTTTTTTAATTTTTTTCTAAATCTTTCATATCATAATTGTCCATAGAATTCAACGTTTAATTTTTTTTTTATTAAAAGATAATCTTTATAAATTTTAAAATAAAAATAATTAAATATATTATTGAAGTACTTTAAAATTTAACAATTTTTGCAAAAAACATTTATCATATTTGTCTATGAGTTGCTAACACAATGATAAAACTTTAGCTTTATAATCTTAAAAAACTTAATTCAAATTTCTTAAAGGATATGTGGTCACTTTGTTTATATATATATATATATGGGAAAATTATAATAACCTCCCCTCAGTTGTATCTAAATACAACTAATCTTCCATCTATTTTTTAATCGTTGGCGAGTTTCAATTGTTCCATCATTTTTATCATCTCTATATTGATTTTATAGTTTCTTTTAAAATTAAATAAGTTTTTAGTCGCTATTAAATTTTGAAATTTTATTTTTAGCCGTTTAACAAAAAACACAAATTCTTATAAAATTATTATGCAAGCAGATTTAATCCTTACTAGAACATTAACATATATTTTTAAGTGATTTTTTTCATACATATTTACAATACTTTAAAAGGATCTTCTATAAAAAATGAGCTCGATCAAAATTTAATTTATAAATCTATACTTTCAGTATTTTTATCTTGACCATATAACATTTAAAAATTAATATTTAATTCATTCCATTTAAAAAAAATTCTAAATTGGTGTAGATGAACTTTTAATAATGTTCTAAACATATTTGTAAAAAATCATTCAAAAATTTAAAAATTGAAAGATGTTTCGTTCTAATAAAATAATTTTATAAGAATTAAAAAATATAATTTTTTTACAATCACTAAAAACAAAAATTTAAAATTTTATTGGAACTAAAAATTTATTTAACCATTTCTTTTATTTTGTTTAGTTATAAATCCATGCAGTTAATAACCATTTTTAATGTGGTTGTGTTTTAGGTGATAGCTCTCAAATAGAGAATAATAACTAAGATACACCTAACACAGGGTGTGTTCATCTGCCAAAATACATTGAATCGCTGCACCTCTAACAAATAACAATAATTATAGCTTACAAAATTTATATCCTCAGAACATTCAATTTATAGCAGCAAACAACCATTGATTTGGACCAAAAATGCACAATATTCAGATTGATGCTATGCTGTTCTAAAAAATGAAAAAGCAAAGTAAAACTACTTGTAATTTGTTAGCCATATATTAAAAATATAATATATTAGAAAAAATAAATAACAATGTTGCCATATTTAAATGTTAACGGAGAAATAAATAGTGTTAACGCAGCGGAGGTATTTGTCTATTTGATAAAAATTTAAAAGAGATTAATGTATATTTTAAAACTAGAGGGAGTGTTTGTGATATTTTAAATTTTTTAGGAGTGATTAGTGTAATTTTTCATTTATATATATATATATATAGTAAGTGATCTTTAATGAAGAGGTGCCTTGAATTCCACCTTTTATTTGCTGAGCTTAGAAGCTAAGGTGCGCACTGGATAGGGAAATAACAGTCTTTCTATTAAAGATGAAGAATCTTTGCTTTCATATGACTGATCAGGAGGCTATGTCATTTCTCCATTAATTAATCAATTGAGTATGCAATGCAACAAATGCATGCATGGTCATGTCTAATATTCGCATTCTTAGAGTGGAGGACATTTATAGCTATGTCTCTTTTCTCACTTTCAAAAGTTACATATAAAGTAGGATCATTAAACTAGATAGCAATCATATCTTTTAGAACTTATTAACTGCCTTTCCAAGAGCCTCACAGTGAAATAACATCATGCTCATGTCTACACATTATTTTTATATATATATATATATATATATATATATATATATATATATATATATATATAGACATATCTTAAAATTTGTAGATATGATTTTATGGCAGTAACTTTTAATTAAATGATTGATTTTGAAAAATGTTTATTTGATACGATGTTATTGAAATAGATTAATGTAACATCCTATTATTACTCTATTAAAAAAAGTTACATATTATTATACTTTTTAGTTATTATTAAGTATCACGAACTCAATTAAACCGAGTGTCTTTTAAAAATTGAAATTCGTTGACGTGATATTATATACAACAATAATAATATAGCACTAAAGTTACACCTAACTATACTTTAAAATAAAAATAGACTACACCATCATTCACACATGTTAGATATTGAGCCTGTTCAACTCAGTGTTTAATTGGTGGTGTGCATATTTATGACGGGTAACAAATGTGGGACGAATGACGCACTTGTTGAGGCTCTCAACTTGATAGCTGTAGCCATGGAGAACAGACGAAGACTATCCGTCATTTGAGATGACCTAATGTCAAATCGGTAACAGACGTAGACTCTCAATATATTGGACTTTCAAAATTTCGAAAGAACAATCCACCATATTTTTGAGGCAGTTCTAATCCAGTTAAGGCACGAAGGTGGTTGCTGAAGTTAGAGAAAATATTTAGAGTCATGTGTTGTGCTGACACTCAGAAATTGGACCTCGCCGTTTGTATGTTAAAGTCTGATGTTGAGCATTGGTGGAATTGTGCTAGAGGAGGTCTGCTGAGACAAGGAGTTCCTATTACTTGGGATAGGTTTCAAGAGGTATTTCTAGAAAAGTATTTTCCCCACAGTGATCACATACTGAAGGAAATAACGTTTCTTCATCTTCGTTAGGGAGATATGTCAGTTATAGAGTATGTCTCCAAGTTTGAAGCTCTATCAAGATACTCTCTCTATCGTAGGGACAATCCACAAGTCGAATGGAAGGCAACTAAATTTGAGCAAGGACTTCAGCCTAAGCTACAAAGTTTTATTGGAATTATAGAGATCCGTGACTACCCCACCTTGGTAAACAAGTCTAGGGTGGCTAAGCAGAAGATGCAAGCGCTGGAAACTGAGAAACCGAAAGAAAAGTTTAACTCTGGTGGAAAGATATCCATAACAAGGACAATAAATTTACACAATTTGAAAGGACAAGCAAGGACAAATTTGAAGTAGTAAGAGTAAAGGATGCGAATAGTGTGGATTCAATCATGGATATCAATCGTGTCCAACTTTTGCAAGAGTGGGGAAAATCCTAACTTTTGACTATCAATTCATCTTTGTTTGAATGTTTCGTGTCTGCTTTAGCTTGTCTTAAGTATTTAGTTGAGCTAGGTCAAGGATACATGCTTTTATTTTCTTCAAAGGTAGAGGTTGAGGATAATTTAACATTGATGATGCTTGTAGTTTGTGAGTTTCCTGATGTGTTTCCTAAAAATGTCTCTAGCTTACACCAAGACAGAGAATTATAATTTTCCATTTATTTAATGCCACAGAGTTGACCAGTATCAATAACACCTTATAGGATATCAACACTAGAGTTGGATGAATCCAAAAAACAATTGAATAATTTATTAGGAAAATGATTCATTAGGTCTAGTATGTCACCTTAGGGAGCTCCAATACTTTTAGTGAAGAAGAAAGATGGGAGTATGAGGTTATGTAGACTATAGAAAGTTGAATCAAGTTAGCATTAAGAATAAATATCTCTTTCCTAGGATAAATGATCTCTTAGATCAGTTGAGGGTAGCTTCAATATTTTCTATGATAGACTTGAAGTCTTGGTACCATCAAATTAGGGTCAAAGTGAAGATATTCCTACGGCAACTATAGGACAAGATATGGACACTACGAGTATGTAGTGATGTCTTTTGAAGTTACCAATGCCCCTGCTACTTTTATGGAAAATATGAATCGAATTTTTAGACCTTTCTTAGATAAGTTTATTGTGGGGTTCATAGATGATATTCTAATTTACTCTAGAAGCTTGGATGAGCATGAGAAACACTTGAAGATAGTATTGCATGTTTTGAGAGATAATAAATTGTATGCAAAACTTGAGAAATGTGAGTTCTAGCTTGAGGAGGTGAAGTTTTTAGGACATACCATCTCTAGTAAATGAGTAACAATTATTTCTAGTAAGGTAGATGCAATACTAAAGTTGGTCGCAACCTAAATCAGTGACTGAAGTAAGGAGTTTCCTAGGATTGGCAAGTTACTATAGAAAATTTATAAAGGGATTTTCTAGCGTAGACTTACCTCTCACCAAGTTAACTAGAAAAGGAAAACCATTTGTGTGAGACCAAGAATGTTAGGATAATTTCCAAGAGTTTAAGGCAAGAATAGTTTCAGCACCTGTTTTAGTTATACCGGACCCTTTCATGAATTTTGTGGTTTATTGGGATGCCTCTAAAAATGGTTTATGACGTGTTTTAATGCAAAAAGGAAATGTGGTAGCTTATGCATCTAGACCACTTAGGTCGCACGGGGCAAATTATCCAACCCATGATCTTGAATTAGTAGGTGTAGTTTTTGCTCTTAAGATTTGGAGGCATTACATGTATGGAGCAAAATTTGAGGTTTTTAGTGATCATAAGAGCATTAAGTATTTGTTTGATTAGAAGGAATGAAATATGAGACAAAGAAGATGGATGGAGTTTCTTAAGGACTGTGATTTTGAGTTGAAATATCAACCTGGGCAAACTAATGTAGTGGTTGATGCTTTAAGTAGAAAATCCCTACATGTGGCTTGTATGATGGTACAAGAGACAAATATATTAGAGGAGTTTAGAGATATGAATTTTGATGTGTCCTTTAATGCTTTAAGCTTGAATCTGAATAGGTTAGAAATCAATAGCAACTTGAGATAGCTAATAAAAATAGAACAACTCTTAGATAAAGAATTACAGCCTCTTGTGGACAAGGAGGATTTTACCTTATCTCCGGATGGTTTAGTGTTATTTAAGGACAGGAGCATTGTTCCTAAAGATGAGAGTCTTAGGGATAACATTTTAGAGGAAACTTATAAGAGTAATTTCACGATCCACCCATGAATAACTAAGATGTATCATGATTTGAGAAGAAAATACTGGTGGTCGGAAATGAAAATGATGTAGCTAGCTTTGTGTTTAAGTGTCTAGTGCGCAAAAGGTTAAGATTGATCACCAAAAACCTTCAGGATTATTGCAACCTTTATAAATTCCTAAGTGGAAATGGGAGAGGATATTTATGGATTTTGTGATGGGTTTGCGTAAGATGTTTTGGGTTTTGATGCCATTTAGGTGATAGTTGGCTGATTGATCAAATCAGCCCATTTCTTACCAATTAAAGCAACCTATAGTTTGGATAGATTAGCTGACCTCTACATTAAGGAGATAGTAAAGTTACACGGTATGCCCACCTCTATAGTATCAGATAGAGACCCACACGAGGGTCTTTATGGAAAAAAAAGTGTTGGTCTCCCTTATGTTGGTGTGAAGTCTTTGTTAGGACCTAATATAGTGCAAGAGACCACTAGTAGAATTCAATTGATTAGGGAAAGGATGCGTACATCGCAAAGTAGGCAAAATAGTTACGTAGACAAGAGAAGAAAACTGTGGGAATTTCAAGAAGGGGCACATGTATTCTTGAGAGTCACTCTTAACACTGGGGTGGGAAGATCAATGAAAGTCAAAAAGTTAAACCCTCGTTTCATGGGTCCTTTTTAAATTTTAAAAAGAGTAGGATTGTTGCTTACCAATTAGCTCTTCCTCCACATTTATCTAACCTTCATGACGTATTTCATGTTTCTCAACTCTGAGCATGTGTCGAATAGTTCACATGTGATAGCTCTTGAGTCAGTCCAATTGAAAGATAATTTAATCTTTAAGCCTAGACCTATTTAGATCATTAGCAAGAGTACCAAAACTCTAAGGAATAAAGTGATTATGTTGGTAAAGGTGGTTTAGGAATGGTTAACCCTAAAGGAGGCTACTTTGGAACTAGAGGAAGTAACCATACATTAGTATCCAAATCTCGTCGACTTAGGTACATAAGCTTCTTTGTGTTGCGCCAACGGTGTTGTTATAGTTTTATTCAGTTTGACGTAAATTTCGGGGACAAAATTTAAGTAACATCCTAATCCTATTACTACTCTATTAAAAAAATTTGCCTATGATTATGCTATCTACTTATTATTAAGTATCACGAACTCAACCAAACCGAGTGTCCTTTAAAAATGGATATTCATTGGCATGATATTATATACAACTATAATATTACAACACTGAAGTTACATGTAAGTATACTCTCAAATGAAAATAGGCTACACCCTTATTCAGACGTGGAAAGATAGAGAATGAGAAAATTACAAATCAAGGCAACAACTAGTGAATTAATCAAAAGAGTATCGATCAATTTCAATTCACCTTTGACTCAACAAGTGAATAATCACACCCTATAACCTTTCTATGGTTCATTAATTTTGAGAATTTGGGATGAGAAAAAACTTAGATATTTTGAATAGTAATTTTTATAAAAATATATTTGATCGAAAACCTAACTTTAGGATTTTATGAAATACAATCTTAGATTATGAAATTGATTTATTTAGTATTTTGTTTGTTGAATTGTCGTTTTTTATGATTATTTGAATATGCATTCTTTAAAAGATCATTTTATATTATGTGTATTTAAATGATTGTTGTTATTGTGTATTTAAATAAAATATTATATTTTAATTATGATTTTATAAAGATAATTATTAAAAATGAATTACTTTTATCGTATGTGTTTGAGATGAGCTTATGATCCATATGGATGAGTCTTGTACCCTATAATTATTTACGAGTTTTGTTCTCCATATAGATGAGTTTTATACCCCCTACACGAGATGAGTTTTAAACACCACACGGAGGGATCTTATACCCTACACTAGTTGAGCTGGTGCTCCACATGATGAGATGATATTCACTTCGCGGAAGTAATACATCTCAATATAACAATGGGACGACATTGAATTGATTTATTTATTTTCTACAGAATAAATGTGTGTATTTGATTTATCTTATTATTATAGATGTGAGTTGTTGTTGATTTTAAGTGGATGAATTTATATATTTTTGAAAACAACTGTTTATTCTATAAATTAGTTATACTATTTATATTTCAAAAGAATAATTTTAGAAGAACACGGGCGCCATGATTGGTTTTATCGGGTATTGCGCCGGCTGAGAACAATTCTTGTTTCTAAAATTGTGTGCATATTTACTGGGATTTAATATCTCATTAAAGTGTTGCTTTCATAGACTGAGACAGTTGAGAACGTCGAGAGCTGAGAGGTATTATCTTCTTTGAGAATAGTAATTTCTTTAGATTAAGTTAGTAGATCAAGAATAAGTATACATAGTGTGTATCACATTTCGTTTCGGGATTCATTATTTTAAAGATTTCATTTTTGGATAATTTATTATTATTATCCATACCTTATTCTCTTATATAAATATAAAAGTTTTTTGTTATTATCTCAATAGTTAAATTCACGTAATTAGGCGTTACATGTGACAATTAGTATAACTCTTCAAAGAAATTTGATCCATTCCGTTTGTTATAGAGATAGTACTAAGAATTTAGAAGGGATCGGTAGAATAGAGTCCTATAGTTTTCATAGTTTTGTGCAAAAACATATATTTTGTAAAAATAGTGAGGTAACTATTCAAATTGGATTAATATGTAGTGACAATTTCAACAAAATTGAATTGAGATTTATGCAAACAAAAAATTAATTAATTGATCCAAAGCTAGAATTTAGGTTCAAGTTATAATTCAACCATTCAGTTTTCCTAAAAGAAATAATACACATTAAATGCCACTAATTGTACAATGAAAAATCAGTTTTCAACATCATTCATGATAATTGAATTCATTCAAACAAATTTTTTCATATATGATTCGATATTATGTATTATAGCAAAAACAAATTTTATCAATAAGTTTTATATAAAAACATATTTTTTTTTACAGCCGCTAAACACCAAGAACAAAATGAAAACATAATATAATACATAAGAGAAAAGAAAGATCACATCGAGTCATTAAAAAGTTCACAATATCATGTCACATCACCAAAAAAATTGAGAAAAACAAGTGGGGACTGCAAATCAGACAAAGGGTAAATGTGTGGGGTCAAAATCACTCGTTTTAAATTAAGAGGACTAAAATCGGACAATTGAGAAAATAGAGGGCAAAATTATAATTAAACCTATAATTAAACCTATAATTAAACTTATCATTTTCGAGATGTTACATTAGAGGCAAACAATAACAGAGAATAAGAAAATATAATTTCCTAACTAATCTTGTTAATGTATTATTATAAAACTTAAGTGTGATAATAAACTTTTAGAGTAAACATTCAACAACGTAAAGATCTTGAGGTTTATGATTTTCACATACATGGTTTCGAGGAGGAAGCCGTAGTACTTCGCAACAAGTTGATAGAATAAAATGGTTTCTCTCCTTTTACCCTTTTTCTAATACACTTGTAAGAATGAAATTATTCTATCGTAAACAGAAAATGAACGTGTCTTTTTGGGCTAAGAAAAGATCAATTTATAGGTAGTGTCATTTAATTTGAGACGTTTACCAAATATCAGTATCAAGGAATGATATTGATTCCTTTAATATTTAGTGGTTACTAAAACCGTTGTCTTTCCAATTGTTAGATCTTAATATTTAGTGGTTACTATAACAATTGTTTTTCCAATTGCTAACTCTTAAAATTGTTGATTACTATAATTTATTTTAGGCCAATAAATTGGGAGGTTATGAACCCATAAAAATTCTTACATGCTCCACTTTTTCTAAAATTTTAAAAAACTTACACATAAGTATGATACATAAAATTCTTGTATCAAATCTCATCTAGTGAATACATAATCAACTTAATATATAATAAAACACTAAGTGTGAGTTATGAAAATCATGTATTATTATTTTCCAAAATAAATTTCCTTCCATATATCACAAACATTAGTACCCTACGACACAAGTACTTAGACACCACATAAAATACCATTATGGCCCCGTAAGTGTTTCTACGACATTTATGTCATAACTCATAATTAAAATTACGTGTACAATAACTAGAAACATAAATATATAATCATAAAGAGCTCAAAGTATCAACATCATTAAATACATTATTCAATACGACAACCAATACCCATTCTTTGTACATGTTACTTAAATGCCTTTTGGGTAAACAATTATAAGGTATGTTCTAACGTGCTCTATGGATACTCTTTGTTTATGAAGTTCTTCCTTGACCGAGAAATACTTACTTCAACTCCATGTGTTTTTCAACCTTTGAGTATTTATCATTCTTTGAAAAGAATACTATTGCAAAATTATTACAATATATTTTCAGCGGCTTATGAATAAGGTCAACTACTCTAAACCTTGAAGCAAAAACATATTGCTTAGCACTTTTCTATAATATGGCTCATTCTCTAAGGAGGAATAAGTAGTCGTAAGTGGACTTCCTTGTGTCAACTTATCCACCAAAATTTGATTATGTATATCCAATTACTTCTAATTGATTGGATCTTCTATACATGAGCATATACTCCTTAGTTCCTAGCAGATACCTCAAAACTTTCTTTGCAGCTTTTCAATGATCAATTCCAGGATTACTTTGATACCTACCTAACATTCCAACCGCAAAGCTAATATTTGGCCTTGTGAAGGTTTGCACATACATTAGACTACCTATACAGAACCATATGAAATTGATTCCAATTGTTTCCGCTCTATGTCATTCTTTGGACATTGCATAAGAATAAATTTGCCCCCTTTTTGAATTGGTACAATTCAAGCAGAACAATTCTCCATGTTAAATTTCTCTAGAATTTTATTGATATATTTTGTTTGAGACAATCCCAACAATCCTTGTGATCTATCACGAAATATTTCAATTCCTATCACATAGGACGCCTCACCCCTTCATTTAAAAGTTCTTAGTTTCATGCAACATGCTTAAACTATTAGTTGCAAGCAAGATATCATCAACATATAGGACCAACAACATAAACATACTCCTACTGATTTCGATATATGCATCTATCAACTAGATTTCTTCAAATCGAAAGAGGTCATGGTATCATTGAACTTAATATACCATTGCCTTGAGACTTGTTTAAGTCCAAATATTGTTTTATTAAGTTTACACACCATATGTCCATTTCCTTCAATTGGAAAACCTTTAGGTTGGTTCATATAAACTTATTCTTCAAGACTACCATTTGTTAGTACAGAGGCGCACCTAAGAGGGGGGGTGAATTAGGTGTTTAATTTTTTTTTGGTTTTCAGAGACTTAGTGGATTATTTTTCTGACTATCATTAGAATATAATAAAATGTAAATGGCAGAAAAATAAAGAACACAAAGAATTTATCCTGGTTCCCCTTTCAAACCAAGGGTACATCCAGTCCTCTTGCACACCACAAGACATTTCCACTATTGTTAGAATAAGTACAAGTCTAACTCTAAGACTTCTGTCACAAACTTCTAACAATCTGCCTAAAATAGCACACCACTGTCCTAGTTTAAAACACTTGAAGAAAGTACACCACTTTCCTCAACTTACACAATAACTTGAATGATTTTACAACAATGATTTTGACTGAAATCAACAGGGTATAACAGTTTATGTACTTTATTTGTACAATGATAACAGTCTAATATAATTTCAAGTACAACAGAGAACTTTTCTCAATGATATGACAATGTAAAACAGGTACTTGGAATATGAAAGTTTGACTTTTAATGGATCTTTAAATTTCTCAAAAAGGTTTTTAGGATTTTCAAAGTTCTTAAGTTAAATTTAAAACTAGGAAGTATTTATACTCCTTAGACATCACTTCAGATCAGTGGCAATCGTTCCCAGAATATTGATGAACATATGCAATGATCTAGATTGAATCAGAACTGAAAAAATTGCATTGCTTTGCAGTTATATTTGTCTACAGCCTAAGTGTAGGCGAATACACTTTTGTAACGTTCAAATTTTTCAATAAATTTGTGCTTGTATTCGAATACAAATCCAAGTAGTCGAATAAAGATGACTGAAATTTGCCACTGACTTGGTTTTGTATTCGGCTACATCATGCTATAGTTGAATACAGATGTGCAGCTTTTGCTACTAACTTGGGTTTGTATTCGGCTACAACATGATGTAAGCGAATACAGATATGCAGTTTTTGCTACTGACTTCATCTGTATTCGGCTACACATATATGTAGTCGAATACAACCTTGACTTTTGTCAAAAACTGATTTTCAAACATTGTTCATGCAGTTTGACACTTTGAAAATTCTTTTGATGCATATGTTAAAGTAGAAGGTTCTCATGTGCATTTGAAATATAACAATATTAGATTGCATCATGTACCTTAGCATATTGACAATAGTTGACTGGATTGTTGACTTCACTTTGAACTTGCAACTTGATCATTTTACTTGGTTTTTGTCTTCATCAAAAACATAAGTACTCTTGCATATTTACACCATTCAGAATGGTTGTTTTGACATCCATCTAGTGTAACTCCAAGTCATAATGAGCCACAAGTGTCATGATAATACGCAATGAGTCCTTCTTTGAGACTGGAGAAAATGTTTGTTTATAATAAACATCATCCTTTTGAGTATATCCTTTAGCAACAAATCAGACTTTATATCGTTCAATATTTCCATTTGAGTCACGCTTGGTCTTAAAGACCTACTTACAACCAACTAGTTTAACACCTTTTGGCAACAATTTCCCAAACTTTATTTTCTTGCATGGATTTTAACTCATCTTTCATGGCATCAATCCATTTCTCTAACTCAACAATGTTTATGGTTTGTGAAAATGAAATTGGGTCTTCATTTATTCCAATGTCCGACTCTTGTAAATAAGTCTCATAATAGTTAGGAATAACTAATTGTCTTTCTCTTTGAGATCCTTTTAAAGGAACCTCTTGAAACTCATTTTGTTTAGAAATTTGTGAGTTAGCCTCTTCATTAGGTGTGTTATCATTCAAATTTCGTTCATTGTTGTCAGAATTTTCAACAACAACATTTGGAACAACATTCAGAACGATTGTCGATGAAGGAACACTTATAGGCAAAGTAATGTTTACCTAAAATTCCTTTATGTCAACATTGTGTCGTTTCTTACTCCCTCTAACATTTCCATTTTCAAGGAATTTTGCATTGATAATTTTTACAATTCTTTGACTATGGTTAGAACAATAAAAGATATACCCTTTAGACTTCTCTGGATAACCATAAAAGTAACCACTTAATTTGAGAATCCAATTTCTTTTCATTCAGATTATATACTCTTTCTTTTGCTGGACAACCCAAAACGTGCAGGTGAATTAAATTCAGTTTCTTCTTTGTCCACAACTCAAAATAAGTTTTAGGAACTGGCTTGCTAGGAATTATATTTAATAAATACATAGTAGTTTTTAATGCAAACATCCACACAAATTTGGGCAATGAGGAGTCACTCATCATACTCTTAACCATATCCATTAGTGTTCGATTACACATTTCTGTCACACCATTTTGTTGTGATGTGTATGAAATTGTGTATTAAGCCTGAATATTGTGTCTTTCACGAAGTTTTGTAAATGGCCCTTGACATTGTACCATTACACAATGTTTTTTTTCTTCATAAAATTCACCTTCTCTATCAGATCTTATGACTTTCACTTTTTTATGTAATTGTCTTTCGACTCTTTTAATATAAATCTCAAAAGCATTAATTTCTTGAGACTTTTCTTTAAGCAAATAAACATATCCATAACGTGAAAAGTCATAAATAAAGGAGATAAAATATTTTTCTCCACCAAGGGATGAAATGTCAAAAGGTTCACATATATCAGTGTGTATAATTTCAAGAAGTTTGTTGCTTTGTGTGGCACCTTTCTTGTTATGTTTGATATACTTTCCATTAATGCAATCCACACATAACCCAAGATTTGTAAAATTTAGATTTTGTAGAATCTCAGTTTTTACTAACCTTTCTAGTCTTTCCTTAGATATGTGACTCCGAACGTTTATGTCACAAGTACGAAACTAAATCACCTCCTACTTCTGTTTTCAGCCCCATCTAACCGTGGCCACCAATATTCTCATTTTCTACTCCTCTACAAAATCCATCGATTTATTTTTACATTGGAGAAGTTGGAATTTTGGACCGCTACCTTCTATCGTCTTTTCCGGGCTACGATGACCTTTCCCAAGGAAAACGAGCATTGGGTTCTTGTTTCTCGCAGCGAACCACCATCTCCGTCGTGGGTGAGTTTTTCGATCACCGTCGTCCCTTTCTTTTTGTTTTGGATTCAAATATTATATCCTCCTTGTGGTTTATTCTCCTAAACTGATTCATTTTTATCTTTTGTGTCATTGTTGGTATACGACCTAACCTAACATCATTGCTGATGGAGCGCCATTCCACCGTCATGTTCCTTTTTATTCACCTTAGGTGAGTTTTTTTGCTTCTTACATGGTTAGATTGTGTTTAAATCACAAAAGTTCTAAATTTTAAAAAAACCCGAACTCTAATCCCACTTTCTTATTTCAAATCTATTTTGTTCTTGTTAAATCAATTAATCTAGATTATATTGCTGATTGAAATGTTTTGTTTTAGGGTTGATTGATAGTGCGCATTTAGATCTTGTTGTTTTATGTTTCAAGAGCAGAAAATGATATAGTAGATAATATGAAGTAGTTATCAAAGAAACTGTTATATCATCCTTTTTGAACTCTATCCATTTTTTATAGGCCCCAGTATTATTCCTTTGTATATGGAGGCATTTTGGTCGTTCATGTTAATTTGGTTTTTTTTTTTATTGACAATTTTAGAAGGTTCATGCAAACATAATTTAAGTCCAGGAACAATAAGGATAAATGAAACACTTTGGCATTGACAATTGAAAAGTAAAGAAATGCAAAAGGTAGACAATACACAGCAAAAATGAAACACTAAAATTCATTGTTTTTTAATATAATGTGTAGCACTATCACATATATGTTTGCTAAATATTTTACAATGATTCATCCTTTTTCTTCTCTCTATTTCAGTGTGTTGTGGTATCTTGTATGAGAAACATGAAGTTGTTGGAGTATTTTGTATGAGAAACACAAGTTAGTAGTAATTTGGGTACCCATATTGATTTTGGTCCTTGATTGTTAGTGTTTCTCTTTGAAGAGGTTTTCTTCTTATGGTAACATGTAGATTCAAAATGTCTATGCTTCCCACAATAAGAACATATTCTTTTTACTTTCTCAACCTTTTTTTTGAAATAGCAGTCTTTATGAAGGTGTCCAATTTTTTTGCAGTGGGAGCATTTCCTTTTAATCTCAATATTTTGAGGTGAAAAGAAATTTTCATAAAGTCTTTGTTTTTGAGAACTTTCAAAACCAATCACAGCTTTGTCAAATATTCCACTTTGAGATCCCATAATGTTTTGAAAGGTCTTAGTGGATTTAACAAAGTTAGTTATGTTTTTTTGTTAGTTCTTCAACTTTATTTTTTAAGACAACATTTTCTATTTGAATTTCTGGAGGTTGAGGATGAGTTTCGACTATCCTCTCGTTAAGACTGCTGTAAATCTTGAATGATTTTAACATATTCATCATTCTTAGTTTGTAGATCCTCATTTTGTTTCTTTATCTCATAAAGTTGGTTTCTTAGAAATGTACATTTTTGAGATAAAGTGTTTGAGTCATTTAAGAGGCTATCTAATTCAACTATCACAACTTTACATAAAGAACACGGTTCAGAAACAATTACCTCATTAGTATTTGAATTTGAATTTGGACATATGTTAGCTTCTTTCTCTTCTAATTATAACGATGAATTTTTGTTTAGAGGACTTTGAGTTCTTTTCAGTTCAATCATCTTTCTCTTTTTGTGATGCTTTCCTTTAGGTATATACTTCGAAATTTTTGACATCACTTCTTCCTAGATCTTTTCCTCTTACATTGTTAAGTGCTTAAACCTTAGAGGCAGAGCTCTGATACCAATTGTAGTAAAAGTGAATGTCACGTAAAGGGAAGTTGAATTGTGACCCTTTTTAAAATTTAGTTCCTACACTAATATTATCCTCTCAAGTTTTCTTTAGAGTTATGATGGTTAGATGAAAATAATCCTCCTCTTATTGACGATGATCTAAAGAAGAATGATATGAGTTTGAAATATGTATGATAAGTGTGCTAATGATATGAATAAAATAAATATAAAGAGAGTAGAGCTTAAGAAGATTCACACACAGAATTTATACTAGTTCACCTAATATAGGCTACTCCAGTCCTCACAGCTTTGTGAGATTTCCACTACTGCTCAGAAACTCGTTCTATGATCTACACCTTTTCAACTATGTATTTTCTTAGTCTCACCAGGCTTACAAAACTGTATTTTTACTAACCTCGACAGACTTACAAAATAACTCAAGTTTATATCAACTTGAGGATATAAAAGTAGTAATGTGTTTGATTTGTTTGGGATCAAATTACAACTTTCTAAGATAAGATACTGATGTGAAGTTGTATATAACACAGTCAATAAAAATGATCCTTATATATGTTTATGTTTGGAAGAGTGTGTAGAATGAAGAGAATGATGATAAGCTTGAATAACTTAGATGTTTTCTTGTAGATGATTCTCTTAATGTTTGAAGATCAATACTTCTCTATTTATAGTTGCCTTTGGAGCTTCAAACATATGGGTTAGCAAAATATAGTTGTTGGAGACTTTGCTAAGTTTCCTTGGACTTGTCTTTATTTGCAAAACTGCCATTTAGCCTTTATCCTCCTGTTAAGTTTGCTGAGAGGATGACTGCGGTGCTCGATCCTCAAATCTGGTTTGTACGAGGATGAAGCTTTTATTAATTATGAAGTGACTTGTGCTTTTTGACTTTTTTTTCCAACAACTGTAGTGTCTTGCTTTATAAGTCAATGACATCACTCTTTGTATTTTGGTGCTTTTACTCATTTTCCCATGTACGAGGATGAATAGACAACAGAAGTTCATCCTCTTTTTTGCATTGTTTATCCTCTACCATAGTGGACATAAGTTCATCCTCTTTGCAGTATTGTTTATCCTCTAACCTAGAGGACATAAATTCATCCTCTCTTCAGTATTGTTTATCCTCTGACATAGAGGACATAAGTTCATCCTATATTCAGTATTGTTTATCCTCTGCGTCTGTCCTCATACTGATTTAAGTGTGAGGATAGAGTTTTTATTTTATTGAGTCTTGATGTGATTGTTGCTTTTGCTTTCCCTTTTCTAACCACTTTGACTAGTGTGCCCTTCATGTCAAGTACTTCACATTTTTGTACCTTGGTACTTTTATGTATCTGTCAAATTTGTTATGAGGATATCCTCTACGTCTATCCTCATCTTGAGATTGTATTCATCCTTTGATGTATCGGATTTTAAGGATGTTCATGGATGATCATCCTCGGATCTATGTAAGTCTTTGAGAGATGATTGTATGTCTTTCTTTTCAATATGTGATTGTTGGAATTTGGTGTAAACATGTTGACACCTTTTTTACTTGTTAGGTAACCTTCTAGAATATGATTTGTAAAAGAGATTCTTATTATCCTATTGATCTATTATTGATGAGAAGTTTTCTTCTTGTTTCCAATACCTTGAAAATTACGATTGATGTGTTTGTCTTACTTCAAAGGCTTTTGTACAAATTTGAACAATGTTGGCATATTGTTTTTGCATTGTTCACATAAGGCCTCATTTTTATATATGAGAGGATGATTTTTTTGAGAGTCCATCCTCATGTTATGTTAAGTTTGAGGATAAAAATTCTTGTCTTCCATATAAGAGTACGTAATTGATTTAATGTCACTTCTATGTTTACTTTTGGTAAACCTTGAATAGTGTGAACAACTTGTCAACTTTTGTCCCATTGTACTTTTATGACAATTACTTTTTCAATAATTGTGAGATAAAAATTTTGATAAATATTTATCCTCGGATCTAAGATTGTGAAGAATATTCATCCTTGGACATGAGATTGTGATGAATGTCCATCTTCGGGTTTATCCTCGGATATAAGATTGTGAAAAATATTCATCCTCGGATCTGGATTCTTCATCCTCTAATTTTCATATAGACACATCTTGACCCATAGTTTTTCTTGACTTCTTCCAAGAGATTTTATGAGTGATTGAGATGCAACATATTGCAATGATCATACTCATCTTAAGGATAATCATATTTATATTTATGAATTAGGCTCCTCAATTCTTTCATTGTTGAGTTGATACAATGCATTTGCTTATGTGCGTGACTTCAAGCTTGACCAGTTCTGTTCTTTCAACAAAAACTCAAATGCAAACATCAGTAGATCACCATTTAGAAAACATAACATTTATTTCATAAAGTCTGTTGTCTTTAAAATACATATCAAAAAGGTTTTTACTTCAACAGAAACAATAGTTAAGCATTAAAAAATTGTGTTAACAATGTAGTTGATATTTAATTTAATGTATAATATTTTTTTGGAATTTAGATGTGTTTTTTTAAGTATATTTTCAAGGTTGAAAAGTTTCACATTCAGAGACCGATTTTCACGATTTAGTGACTGAAATTTCGGTCTCAAAAAAATAGTTTTTCTAGTAGTGGACTTCAGTAACCGTAGTTTCTTCAGCTCTATTAAATAATACCTACGACAACGTTTTTCTTAAAAAAGCGCTATAAATGCTCTATAGCACCTACGACAATGCTTTTCAGTAAAAAAAAAAAAGTTTTAAAATACCATTTAAGACAACGCTTTTCTAGAAAAAGCGCTATTAAATGACAACTATAACAGCGTTTTTTCCCAAAAAGCGTTAAAGGCACTTTTGTATCCTACCTATGATAACGTTTTTCAGAAGAAAAAAAAACTATTAAATATCATTTACGACATCACTTTTTACATTTTCAAAAGCGCTGTCGTATCCTTTAATAGCGCTACATACTATAGCGCTTAAAAGCGCTGTTAAATGCATTAAAAAAACGCTGTTAAAGTGTAATTTTAGTGTAGTTCATATATATATATATATACACACATGTACAAATACATCAACTTTTCAACTACCATTTTTGTTTATAATTCATTTCGAAAGAAGTATATATATATATATATACACACACACTCACACACACATATACTATTGTTGCATATTATCATAACCTTTCAAGTTTTTATAATTTAAATTTCTTTCTTTTTAGAGAAATGGTGAAATAGGTGGTTAATAATACTATTAACTATTAAACATAATTAATATTTTATGTAAAATACCGTAAAAAAATATTCATGATACTCATTAATATTGTATAATTATTTATATTTATAAATATGATAATATGATGTACTGAAAAATATATATGCTATGATGTCGTAAAAGTACTATTAAATATTTACATATGTAACATCTAACATAAAATTGCGTAAAGAATATATATGAGATTCATTAATCATGTATAATATTTATATTTGTTATAAATATAGGATATGGTATTACTAAAAAAA